>CM054000.1:3066427-3495387 GCA_028641665.1 Chelonus formosanus
GCGCGTGTATTTTTCTTGACATAAATGGCGTATCACAAGTGTGTATGATAAATAATGTTTTATTTATTGTGAAATAGTTTAGATTAATAAATAAATAGAAATGTCATGTGAAGTTAAAAGCTTTGCATGCATTGCAAACCTTAGTGATATAAGATTAAAATTAATAGAAAATTTAGCAATAAAAAGTGAGTGCTATCTTTTATCTAAATAAATTAATTACTCCAAAACAGCTTCTTTGTCATGTGTTTACTTTTGTATTCTTTGTTGTAATTGTCTGTCATTTACAGTTGAAAATTTACCGAAGCATGAATTACCTTTACAAGACTGTCTTATTTCATTATCATCAACTGGAGACACTTTAGCAATAGCTTTGCATAAAAATATTGTCATTTTAACAAGTAAGTGACACCGATAGAACAATTATTCTATTAGCTTTTTAATAAATGTATCTTTTTTCTCTAGGTAAATGGGATCTTCAAGAACCTGGTGAAGTCAAAAACAAATTCTATCCGACATGGAGCGAAAATTTCTTTCCAGACTCCAACGAATTCATCACCTCAATTCTCTGCTTGCCTTTAATATCTTTAGGAAAATCTAGCTCAATTAATAACCCAGATTGGACCTGCATTGCCGTCGGGTTTAGTTCAGGATTACTACGTTTCTATACTGAGACTGGATCTTTATTACTTGAAGAACAATTACATAATGAAAGTATCTTGGGAATTAAATTTCAGTCGTTTTCTTCACCAAAACACGTCGGAGATACAGGATTAGCAGAAGAGCTTTATGTTATCTATGAGAAATGTATTTGTATTTTCCCTGGATTTCCTTTATTTTCAACCCTACGAGCCTATCGCAATCATTTAGCCCGAGTCCAAGCTAACTGCAATGATCATCCACCAACATCAACTCTAACTTTCAAAAAGTTAGGCTTCAAAGACCAGGATGTCTTAAATGATGCCGAAGTGATTGGCACCACATCAGTAAATACCTTTGATCATCTTTTAACAGCTTCTATCTGTGGAGGATTTAGTGCTGCTTATCGATCTAGTGCTCCAGCACATAATTTAGTCATGGCAACTGGTAAAAGACCATACATTGGTTTCCATTTTGCTTTGGAAGGAGGCACAGCACCTGTTTTCTCAGATGTAGCAATAGCAATGGCTAGTTCATTAGCTAGTGCTATTGGAAAAATAGGTACAGCTGTGCCTTGGTTTCGTAGTTCGAAATCAGCCAGTACAGAAAAGCCAAAAGGTCCTGTTCATGAGATCCCTGAACCTATGACCTGTAGGTTTGGACTCAGCGATATTATGCGGGAAGGTGATTCTTTGATTATTAGTCCAAATAAAACATTGTCTGTCATTACTGACACTCTTGGAAGAGTTATTTTAGTCAATAATCGTAAAGGATTGGCTGTGAGGATGTGGAAAGGCTACCGTGATGCTCAGTGTGGTTGGATTGAAGTCTCCGAGGAACAACATAAATCACAATCCAACTCAAAAAGCTCTAGAACACTGAGGTCAGCTTTGTTTCTGGTGATCTATGCGCCCAAAAAAGGTGTCATTGATATATGGGGTATCCAAACTGGCGGTAAAATTACTACTTTTTCTGCTAGTAAAACTGGAAAATTACTCTACGTAAGTCATGGATTGGGTGGATTAAATGACGTAACACCTTCATTTCCAATTAAAGCACAACATTCGTGTGTGTTTTTTGATCCTCTAGGTGGGCTAAAAGAAATTCTAGTCCCTTTTCATTTCTCTTTAAGCAGTGAAAATGGTAAAAGAGCTCGAGATGTTCATTTATTTAAAAAACTTAAGACATTTATTAGAGAAGAAGAATTTGATGATGAAAAATTAATCAAAGAAGTGGAAAATGTCTGCTCAGAGTTAAAAACTAATGAAATAAAATTACAAATTTTAGAAATGTTGAGAAGTAGTAAACATTCTTTTCCTGATGTTGTCATTAAAGCTACGGGAATATTTCTTAAGGATTTAAAACTTTTGGATGAGTCTGAGATGAATCCAACAGGAAAGACATTGATGCAGATTTCAGACCAGGTCAGGAAAGCTGTTAAATTTTATCAATACCTTAAACCACGATTTGATCAACCACCAGAGTATATCACAATAACAGAGGATTCTGTTCCTGACGTTAAACAGCTTTCAGATATTCTCTTAACATCAGAACGTGAAATAGAACGTATTGTAAAGCTCTCTAATAATTCTTATCAATTGAAAAAAATTAAACAACCTAAAGTGACATTCAAAAGTGACCGGGGATTATTTTTAGATTTTATTTCATGCTTTGACTTTGGAACTGCTGCGAAAATGAGTTTAAAGAAGAACTTGGATGACAATAAAAAGTACACAGTAGCTTCATTAATCTTTCAAGGCTGGATGTATTCCAAAGAAGAGATTGAAGTCTGGGAAGACGCAGCAAAACAAAGTGGTATCAAAGCTAAGACATTCCTGGAACTGGCATTGACTTTCTGGCTCAACAAACTATCTGAGGTGCCTATTGAAGTGGAATTAATTCGATTTACTCACCTGTTGCATTCAATATGTGCGATAGCAGAGGTTGATGAAATTTGTGTTGACTACAGTCAAGTTTCTTCATGGTGGAATGATGCAAGAATTATTTTAATGAATTCCAATGTTCCTCTTCAAGCGTGTACTGCTGCACTGGCATGTAGGAGTGTTGCGGTGACGTTACAAAAAATGAAAGACCTTAAAGACCAGAAATTAGCTCAATCTGATGAATTTTCTGAACAGGATAATAATGGAAATTCATTGAAAAAGAGTGTTAAAGTTGATAATAAACCTAAAGCTGACGAATCTCAGGGTTCTCCAACTGGAGAATGGGAAAGTGTGAGTAAAGATGTTTGTCAATTGTCATTAATTATTGGAAACCTTGAGGACATTGCTAATTTATATTCTATTATTTCTGAACCACCTGCTCATGATGATTCAATGACATTTTTGAAACTGCCGTTAGAAAAGATAGATATCTCGTTATCAGATATAATTTCTAGAGGCAAAGGTGCTATATCTGAAACAGTTGCTCGCTGGTTAGCAACTTCTGGAATAGATCCAAGTAAGTTAATTGACACTCAAGATATAGAATTTGATTCAATGTCTAAACAAGTTCAAGATGAAGCTCAAGATGGTGTTGAAGAAACTAAAGACTATCAGAAAGAAGAATCTAATTCTGATCTAAATGATCGTGATGCTACTAGTGATGTTTTAGATAAGATTAAAACATTGAAGAAACATTTCCCGTATAGCTTGAGTTCTAGTGTTATTTTAGCAAATCTTGCGTGGGAATATGTCATGTTTTGGAGTAAAGATATTAGTAATTTAGCAGTTTTGGAAGCTGCTTTAGTGATTTTGAAACAAATTCCTATGAAAATGATGCGCCAAGGGGTTTGTTGTTTACTATGGACTATTCATATTAATAAAAAAATGGAAGCTGCTGCTAAGTTGATCAATAAAATAGGAAAATTACCGAAAGAAAGACTTTGCTGTCAGGAGATTGGATTGTCTGATATTCAAACAACTGAATTTCTACGACAGTGTGTTTTATTTCTAGATATTTTTCTTGATGCTGAAGTGCTAGAAGAGGATATGAATGTTAAGATTAAAAGTGAAGAACTTTGGGAAGGTTTTCCTGCTGGACCTCAAGCTTTTGCTGCTACAGCTGTTGAACAAACTCCTGCTGGATTTGATCTTGTTATGCTTCATCTTCAGTTGGCTTATGTTCTTCACATGATGGCATATTTCAGTCTTAAATCACCAAAACCTATGACCAATCTTTTTGAATCAGTTGTAAGTAATTTAATGCTTTGGAGTTCACGTTGTTGTTGTTTGTTTTTTTTTTTATTAATAATTGACTTGGATATTTTTTAGGCAAGTCGATATTTTTTCTCCGACATTTCCAATAAAGTAATTATTCCTTGGTATCATGATGATAAACAAGATGAAAGAAGATCAGATTTTCTTTGTCGAGTAATTACAGCATCAATGGAGTCAATTCATCAAGAGACTGGTGAAGGTAATCTTAGTTGTCCGCAAACAGTTGAATGGATGGGTAAATGTCAGACACTTTCATCTATTTGGAAAATCAATAATGATAAACTAAGAATTCATCAAGTTTGTCAACTTTATGTCAATGGATTTGACCGACTTGCAGAAGAGGTATAATTTAATTATTCGTTTATATATTATTTTTTCATTTTGAGGCACCTTAAGTGAAAAAATATAGATATATAAAAATAAATGGACCATTACGCACTAGCTGTAGGCAAATAAATAGATAAAAATTGGAAAACCCTATATTGGAATGAAACGAAATAAAAACGATTAGTTGAAGAATAAGGAAAATGTTCGAGATTAAAAATCTAGAATGATTTGATAGATTGTTGTTCATATCTCTAACTCTCTTACTCCTTTTACGTCTGGCCGACCAAAAATGACGTTTAAATGTGTCCTAGTCTCAGTTGTGAACTAAACATAAATAAATTAGTCATGCGTTGCCAACAACAAATTCTGTCATTAGTCAATCTTCAGATAGATGGAGATGTACATTAATTTTACAATATTTTGGATTCAAGTTCAACTGTTGGATACCAAAGACTTCAAGTAAACTTTAGCTTTATTCAGTAACTTGAGTACATTAATGTTTAGAAACGAGATGCTGCTTGTACAAAGATTTTGACAAAACTGATTGCTTAATCCTAAGGAACATTCTTATTTAAAGGGTCTGAATTTAGAGGGAAAGGGTAAGAGTCCTGTGACGTAACTAGCGTTAAAAGTAAAGATGAGTTAGTGGACAGGAAGCGATTTCACTTTGGTGAAATCGTGACAAATTAATATTTGAAAATTAGAAGTTTTGGGAAACGTCAAAAAAAAGGGTTAGGACGATTTCTCTTAGAAAGTCTAAAAGGGTTGTTTTATGACAGGATGTATAAAAAGGGAGTTCTTGATAATATTAGAAAGTCTAGTGAAGACAGGTTCATATATATATATATATCTAGATTACTTATAATAAGGGAGAGGTATCTAACACCTTCCTCGTTAAGTATGAAGGCACTAGTCTTCAATACTCTTGAAATAATTTGTGTGTAAATTTAAAATAGTACATACTAGGAATAATACATAGGAAATGTTAAAATTTGTTTTATAATTATAAACGTAATATTAGAATCCATGGAGTACAGGGTGTTGTGGTTATATTGGTGTTGTACTTCTTCTAAGTCGGATGGCTGGTGGTGTATGGTTATCTTCTGCTCGTACTTCTACCGGGGAGTCTTCTTCTGCAATTTCCGGAAGTGGAGTTCTTCCTCTAAGAGGTCGGTTAGATCTTTCATGGACAACGATGTCGCCAATAGCTTCTTGATATTCCTTTCGTAGATCTGAGTCGAAGTTGCAGTTGATGAAGTTTTTAATAACAGGTGGTAATATTTCACCATTTTGAGGACTTCGTGTAAAACAGCAAAGTCTTTTAATCCAATATAGACATCCACACCATTGACAACAGTTGATCCAGATTATTATTACTACTATTGCGGTTAGTACATATATTAGTATGGTGTACCAACTTGAATGTGTAACGATGAATGGTTCATTGAGTTGCTTCGTTAATATTTCGTCGAAATCATTTAATTTCTTCGATGCAAACTTAAGGTCAGTAAGGTCTATATTAGTTAATTGTACAGGTTTCAATTTGAGAGAGATAGGATGTTCGAGTCTTGATGAGTGAATACAGCAATCGTCGGTTATAAGCTTGATGGGAGGCACATAATATGTGACGTTTTTATTACCAAAGTCTGTAGGTTCGATTGCGTACAATGTTGTGTATCCCTTGCACTGGTTACTGAGGTGTAGGATTCCTGTTCGTTGAAGGACTATGTCTTCCATGTGGTGATGGTCATTGCAGACAAGAGTCAGCGTTGTTGGATCGTGTAGAACGTAAATCCATCTATTGTAGTTGATATATGTCCAGGATTCAATGGTAGCTTTAATTTGTTTAACTTCGCAGTTAGACGGTATCTTCCTGGTATGAGATAATAGGAGTTCTATTTCACAGTTTGGAGGATCAGTTGCTTTTATTGCATGGATATTTGTGCATATGTACTCTCCATTTTGATACTCGCTGCATTCAGACAACTCTTGCAAGAATACATGGTGGGTTTTGGAGAGAGATAGAAGGAAGTAAGGAGCATGAGGTTGAATATAGGAAAAGAGAGAGTGATTTTGGTGTTGTATTGGAAGGGGTATAAGATGATAGAGGTCATAGAGAACCTTTTTTACTAGTGGTATTTTAAAAGCAAAAATAACATTATTTTCATGAAAGAATATATCTAATTTCATAAATTTATAGAATGTGATAATATTATTACGATTTGGTTCTAAAATAAATTCATTTTCTCCTTTATATTTTAATAACTCTTCGAGTAATATAGATGGACCAAGTAGAGAAAGAGACGGTTGGTTATAGATTCCTAAGTTCACAGATTCAACAAATTCTCGATATTCCTGTAACTTTTTACTTGTGAAAATTTGTAGTGATAATATATGTTCAGTCATTAGAGATCCTGCAAGTAATAATTGTAATTGGCTATTTGTTTCTGATGCAAATTGTTCAATTTGTTTTATGTTTTCGTTTAGCTTATACTCTTGGCTTTTTAGTGAAAGTAGAGAGCTATTGAAATTTTTTATGGTACTGGTCATTATTTGGACTTGAGATTTTAGAAGTGATTGCGTTTGTTTATCATTGTTCAGTAATGTTTTTATACTGTCAGTATAGTATTGGGCGTCGTCAGCGTCTGGTGTTCCAAACAGCCAGTTGAGTGCATAGGAAACACCATTTATTAGTCCACGTCGTTTCCTAAATTTTAGATCGCTGATCATTCCGAGAAGAATATCATTTTGTTTGTTGATGACCTGAATTTCTGATTCTATCAAGGCTAAAGTTTTCTCGCAATGATAATGACCTTTGTTGTGGTCGTCTGGTTGAATTAAACCTTTACTACAAAGACCACGAGTTCGCGTTAGACTTTCAATCAATGTTTTTCGGCCTTCATTTAGATGAGTATAGTTAAGGTGAGTTATTAATGTTAGTTTAGAATTGGAGACTTTGGCTATTCCTAATTTATCATAAAAGATTCCACTGGAATTGGTAAGGACGTTATTTTGGTAATAGGAGCTAAAGGTTGGGTGAAGGATCATGAAAAGTAGCAAGAGTATTGCGTTCATCTGGAAAGAAAAGTTTCAGTAGGTTAGTGTGATACGTGATAACCTTTTTGCCTATTTGAACGTCTACTGTCTTATTAGGGTGTACATGCACGATTTTATATGGGCCTTTAAAATGGCTAGATAGTTTTTTAGATAGTCCTGGACGGATCTGTTTTTGATAGATACAGACTAAGTCATTTACTTTAAACGAAACCTTGTTTGCAGTTTTATCGTAATTTTCCTTGCTCTTTTCTTTTGAAGTTTGAGTATGATCTCTGGCTATTTTGAAAGAGGTATTGAGTTTGTATTGTAAGGATCGGATGTAATCGTCGTAAGTGTAATGGAATTTAGGTTCTTGGCAAATGGAAGAAGGTAGGTACGGTTTGTAACCGAAGAGTAGTTCGTAGGGGGAGTAATTCGTAGACTTATGTAAGGAGGTATTATAGCTGAACATTGCGAATTGTAAATATTCGTCCCAGTTTGATTGGTCAGCTTTAATATAATGTTTTAGATAGTCTTTTAAGGTTAAATGAGAACGCTCTAATGCACCGTTTGTCTGTGGGTGATATGGAGTTGTTGTCAAATGTTTAGTTTTAAAGAGACTTGCTAGTTCTTTTATTAAATTGGACGTAAAGTCAGTGCCTTGGTCTGTCAAAAATTTCTTAGGGATTCCAAAACTGGTAAATATTTGTGTTAATATCTTAGCTACTGTAGTAGCTTCGTGATTCGGGGTTGGATATGCAAAGGAATATTTCGTGAGGTCATCTTGCGCGGTCACGATAAATTTGTTTCCTGATTCAGTGAGAGGAAGTGGACCTACTATGTCGATTGCTAATCTTTCGAATGGTTTTTCGGAGGTCGTTGTGATTTCCATAGGTTGTTTGGTTGGTTTGAAATTTGTTTTATTTAATTGGCATGAATGACACGTTTTAATGTATTTTCTAATGTCGGATTTCATATTTGGCCAGGAGTATTGTTCTTTGATTTTCGCATAGGTTTTATTGAAACCATAATGTCCTGCTAACTTGCTATCGTGATTTTCTTTGAGAATTGTTTTTATCTGATCTTGGTCTTTAGGATAAATTTTCTGAGTATTTAATATTTTTATTTCGTTTTTTGGAAAAATGAATTTAATCATTTCATTTAAATGAGACATTTTTATATTAGTATCGTTTATGGGTGGAACAAGTACGAATTTCAGATTACCGATTTCAGGCTTGATATTTTTTAGAGTTTCAAAGATATTCTTATACTCTAGTTTGTCATGATGATTATTTTTGGGAAAGAGGATATAACCTATTTGATTTTTGTTTTGAATTTTAGAATAACCGTTTATTGATGGTTTTATCTCGGTTAAATCGAAGTTTGTTTGTAGGTAATTTGAGTATATGTTACTCTCGTCTAAGTCTTGTGACCAAAATATTACGTAAGGAATATGAAGTTTAGGTAATGGAGTTTTTTCGATTTCATACTCAATGATATCTTGATTTATGTAATGATACTTGATAAAACTTTGATAGTTTAATTCAATCTTTTCAGTTTTATTAACATGACTGATGACATGATTTATGTGTTCGGATTGATTAAGTCGAGAAAGTCCGTCTGCGTTTGAGTTGATTCTACCTGGTTTGTATTTAATTTGGTATTGGTACTCGCTGAGTCTCAGTCTCCATCGTACAAGTTTAGAAGAGGGGTTTTTGCAATTAAACAGCCACTGAAGTGGTCGATGATCAGTGAAAATATCAAATTCTCTACCATATAGATATGGTCTGAAGTGTTCGACTGAGGCAATGATTGCTAATAATTCTTTTTCAGTGGTTGAGTAGTTTTGCTCTGCCTTGTTCAATGTTCTAGAGTAATAGGAGATTGGTAAGTCGTCATCGTTTTTGATTTGTGATAAAACACCGCCAATACCTACATTGGATGCATCACAAGTTAATGTAAAGCGTATTTTGAAGTCGGGATACTGTAATAGAGGTTCGTTGATTAGGTAATTTTTTAACTTTTGAAAGGCTTGTTCTTGGTCTTTAGACCAAGCGAAAGGTGTTTCTTTCTTTAGTAATATGGTAAGAGGTTTAGCTATAGTTGAGAAGTTAGGAATAAACTTCCTGTAGTAACCTATCATTCCAAGAAATATTTTAACATGTTTTGGATCCTTTGGACTAACCATGCTTGAAATTGCTTTGATCTTATTAGGGTCTGGTTTAACGCCTTGATTTGTTATTACATGGCCTAAATAGACACATGAGCGTTTTAAAAATTCGCATTTGTCGGGTTGTAATTTTAGATTATATTCGCGTAACCTAGAGAAGACATTAGTTAGAATTATTTTTAAGTTTATAGTTATTTTTACGATCATTAGTGTGATGATATTTTAAACGTAAGGCTTTTTCTTCTGTTATTGCGGCTGTAAAAGCATGATTGATAGTCTTAAAGTCACGGTACCGAAGCATTTGAGATATTTGTGGATGACTATGATAAATAAATCTGTTAAGAGTCATGTCAGTGATCATAGATATTCGACCAACTAGCTTTTCGCCTGTTTCTCCAGATGCATGAACGACAGCTAATATTCGCGATGAAAGGTCTTCTAGCCTTTGATAGAATGAAGAAATATTTTCTCCAAAAGTTTGTTTAATGCTACTTAATTCTTCTAGGAGTTGATCAAACGATTTTCTGTCTTGATAAAGATTTAATAAAAGGTCTGAAATTTCGACCCAAGTTGTAAGGTTACAGTGTATATCAATTTGTTCTCTAGCTTTGCCAGTTATCCTACTTTTTACGAATAATAACAAAGCTTTCTTTTGATTTACTGATGCTATTTCAAATACCGAATCGACTTGTTTGATGAAGCTGCGAACTTTGTATCGATCACCGTCGAATGTTTGGGGAATCAATTTAATTAGAAAGTCTAAAGAAACATTTAATGATTCTGAGGATGACGCGCTAGAGTCATTATTTGCCATGATAGATTTTTAGGAGGTAAATAGGAAAGGGTTGTTCTTGCAAGATTGTTGAAATAAGAATATCAAAGTGTGAGCACTTACAGTTACTGCTTAAGATGCACGGTTGGGGTAGAGTTGCTAGGTCTACGTTGACAGCCAATCCGTAGTTTTTCCTTGCCTTGAAGTTGGTAGCTGATAAAGTGATGTGACCGGTGCTGGAGCTGCTACTTCCAGGATACAACCAGATCGAAAAACTTTATCTTGTCCGTGGTCCGATGAAAACAATAAAAATTGTCGCGTCTCAGGATGGAGTTGCTGCTTTCCACTAACACTGAACTGAAGCGTCGAACCAATCCGATTCCTCGTCGCCAATTTGTTGGATACCAAAGACTTCAAGTAAACTTTAGCTTTATTCAGTAACTTGAGTACATTAATGTTTAGAAACGAGATGCTGCTTGTACAAAGATTTTGACAAAACTGATTGCTTAATCCTAAGGAACATTCTTATTTAAAGGGTCTGAATTTAGAGGGAAAGGGTAAGAGTCCTGTGACGTAACTAGCGTTAAAAGTAAAGATGAGTTAGTGGACAGGAAGCGATTTCACTTTGGTGAAATCGTGACAAATTAATATTTGAAAATTAGAAGTTTTGGGAAACGTCAAAAAAAAGGGTTAGGACGATTTCTCTTAGAAAGTCTAAAAGGGTTGTTTTATGACAGGATGTATAAAAAGGGAGTTCTTGATAATATTAGAAAGTCTAGTGAAGACAGGTTCATATATATATATATATCTAGATTACTTATAATAAGGGAGAGGTATCTAACACAACTTAGATATCAATTTTTCAACATAACACATAATATTTACTTTTTCTACATTCATTTTTTAAATATTTTTCTTCATCAATTTAATAGTAATATTTGCAAAATAGTTTTATGAAAATAATTTCTTACTCTTACTTTGAAGATATCTTTAAATTATTTATTCATTTTTGAATATTACTTTTCAACCGCTTATTGATTTTTTCAGGTCATGACAGCTGTCAATGACACAGAAACACTTGCAGAAAATTTATTATCCATTGCTGGAAGAAGAATGATGGTATTTTTATCAAAAACACCGGATTTATTAGAAGAAGTATCAAGAATTAGTCCTGCACTAACTCAATACCTTGAAAATTTGGTAATTATTTCAAAAAATAACATTACCTTATTACGAATATTTTTGTTTTTATTATTATAAAAAATAATTATTGACATTTTGTTTCAGAATACACGTAGTGTGATTATAACAAACAGTTCAAATGAAAATAATATAGAATTAATAAAAAAAGTATCAAGAGTTCTCCCAGAAACTCATAATGATTATCACATCGCTCAATTGATGTTAGATGCAATATTTATTTATGAAGGTACGTGAAATGACTCATGTGTGATAAAATTGTTTAATGAATATTCATTTTAAAAAAAATGTAACGTCGTTAAATGAATATTTTTATTGAATGAAAAAGAAATTATTAAAATGGATTGTAAATAAAATAATATTATTGAAATATAATTAAAATACTGTCTTTAATAACTTATTAAATAATTACAAATAGTACATATATATTTCGATACATAATAAATTAAAGCATTATTTGATTTTTTTTAAGTAAATAAATAAATATTATACGATGATTTACTTTACTTGGTGAAGTAAACAAAATAAAATAAAATATTATTTTTGTTAATAAATATTTCGAGTTTTCTTAATATCCATCCATCTACAATGAAATGGTATTAAGTCTATTCGTCGGGTAAACGATCGTTTGAGCGAATTTCTAAAATTTATGTTACATTTAACATAATTAATATTAATTATTAATCATATAAATATAGCCAGTATATATTTGTTTTTGAAGTTTAATTAAAAATAACGGTCCATGTTGTTGAATTTTATTTACTAGTATATCCTAAAAAAATTGTTTAAAAACTTTTCATTGTATTTTTTAAACTTTAAGATGATCTTTTTAAGTAAAAACGTAGACCATTATTGATTAAATAGTATCAAATATTACGTGATAATATCAAATAATTAAATGAAATTAATCAAAACCTTATTGAAAAATCGGGGTACGACGTTCGGCGAATTATTTCTTGATTTGTAAATTCTGTATGATGGATTTGACAACCAGGACTTCCAACAGTTGTTAACCAGTGTGCCCTATAAGCAAAATAATATCTAGAAGTTCAACTATATAATCACTAGCTTATTAAAATTTTATTAATCTAAAATAAATTTCTATAATTAAGGCTGGGCTTTACTTCGATTTCCACCTAGAAAATCCTAAAGAGTCGGGAAATAACTAATTTATCAGCCAATTTGCAATTATATCCATTTATTTTAGTATCAAATTAAAGCCTATTTCATGTAGAATGCCGCTGGTAACCATTTTATTTTATTCATTTCTATATTAATAAAATTTCATTAGAAAGAAAATTGTCATCGAATTATTACTAGATTTTTCATGGTTCATGGCCGTCAAGAAAAAATAATTAATTATTCTTTTTTTACAAATTTTTCACTGGAAAAAGTTATCTGCCGACATCCTTGCTACCTTCTATATTATAAATAAAATCTTTTTACATAATAAAACGCAGTAATTCGCATGTATTTCGTTATATAATTTTTTAGGTGCTTTTCGAATCGCTAATAGAGCAGAAATTTTGAGTAAAGCCTAGCCTTAATCATTTATAGTTATAGTTAGAATAGGAAGTAGAGAAATTATCAACACCCTTTGGAAATAGTTTTTTGCATTTTTTTTCAAAACTAATTAAAGTACTTCTAGAAGATAGATCTATCACGTAGGACCGTTTTTACGGGTTTTTAAAGCGAGCCCATAAAAATTTATAAAAACGTAGATTTCTTTCATTTATTTTTAAAAAAATTATATTAGTGAAAAGAAAAAAAATAGATTTAAGAAAAAAAATTCCTAAAAATTAAAAAATTTACATTTGGGGGACCATGACATTCAAGTGATAAGTTTAAACTATTGTATTGGCAAGAAAGTAGTAAAGCACTTAGAACAGCTTTTAATTTTATCATTTTTTCAATAGTCTTCAAACTTCAATCTCCAATGCAATCACCATGTCCATCAATGAGTTACATCTGCCTGGAGGGTAAAAAACATAGTGATCACATCATGATACTCTGTATTCTAGAATATCCTAATTATAAAAGTGTTTCATTATTTTCTTGTCAACCGAATAAAAAAAGTTTAAAAGATTATTATTCAATTAAATGATCGATAACAGTATTTTTGTCTCCACTAAATAGTTTTTAGATAATCCAAAGTATTGATTAATAAGTTTTTAAAAAACTGCCCAGATCAACAAGTTTGAAAAAAATAAGTTTACAAACAATAGAACTACTCTCTCCTATATGCTAATGTAAAATAGTCAATTTTCAATTGGATATTACTCTTTCAAATGGTCGATAATCGACATTTTTTTGGTTTTATAAATTGTAAATGTGCTACGTGAAGAAGATTTTATCAAATTTAAAAATTTTTTTCTCGCGACTTTTTGCTAGTGATACAAGTACCTTGAGATATTGAAAAAAAGTTATAGAGAAGGAAAAAATACATAAAAAATATCGATGTGTTTTTCTTAAATAAATAGTGAGAAAATCATTATCATGGTATTTGTTTTCAAATAAAATAGTCAATAAATCATGATAAATCTTTAAGTTTATCATTTGTTTATTCATCAAAAAATTTTTCTTCAATTATAATCTGCTTACAGTGCCCTCCAAAAGTTAGTTGTAATACTGAGATAAAAATTCTTAGGTATTCTCTTTTTTTTATCTATGGAGTATTTTAGAGCATTGTGAGTTAAAGTAAACACTGCAAATCTCAAATTTAGAAGTGTTTTATTTCAATACACTTATAGTGTTTTAAAATTACCTCAACCATTTGATTAACATTGTAGTCACTTTTTCAACACTTCAAAATATCTAAAAAGTGACTCTAATGTTAATCAAATGGGTGAGGTCATTTTAAAACACTATAAGTGTATTGAAATAAGACACTACGATTTACAGTAAAACCTGTGTTGTTTATGTCGAATGGAAGGATATTATTGAGAACAGCTTTTTTTAAATAAATCAAAGCTTACTCCGACTAGTTTTTGGAGGGCACTGTATAATGTACAGTACTATGAGAAATAAAGGTAATTGTGCATTAGTGGGGCTACATCCCAATTTTAAGGTAAAAATTTTTTAACGCCTAATTTGGTTTCAAGTTTATAAAAATAGACTTTTCATGTCGGGGGAAACCATTTTTCATAATTATTTATAATAAAAAGAATAATAACAAAATGGTGACTTTTTCATATTTATCTCTAAAAAAATGGGTTTTTTTATATTTACTTGTGCTGATCGTATTTTACGTGAATATTAATAAATAATTAAGAAAATTAGAGGGATAAGGGGGAGGCTATGGAAAAAATTTTTGAAAAGTCATTTTTCAATTATTATGCTTGATTATACTTTACGTGATCAAATTTTCAACGGGATGAAAACCAGCTTCCTCTATCATATATTATCTAATTATAGATAGTCAAAAGCGTGTACTAATGCACAATTACCGAAATAAATTTTCGGAAAATAATTGCTTTTAATTATTACCGCGTCATTCACACTTTTTTTTTCTTTTTTTCATCACAAGTTGTTTGATGCTGTATGTATACTACACCACTTGTACACAAGAAAGTGAATACTCGATAAAATTAGCAGCTAATCAGAACGACTTAATGTATTTTCGATCACCTGTTGTCACGTGATTCTATTAAAAAGCCTAAATAAAAATGATAATCAATGATTCCAATTCATTCAATGTTAATCGAAAAATGTATTTAATAAATTTAAAAATCATTAAATTTATTCATTTAATATTTTAATAATTTAATTTTAAAAAAAGGTTTCATAAACATAATTTAATGTTTTATTTATTATTGTAAACAAGATAACGTCTTACACAATAATTGCCAATTTAGTAATCAAAGTGTCTCATTATCCCGCCAATTTCTTGACCAAAATAGTTTCAAGATCACCGTCATCATCAGTTTCCGTTTACTTCCGTTTGATAAAACGCCAAAATATTTTCAATTCATAACAATATAACATATAAATAATATTAAAATAACAATAAATTGTTATCTAACTTATATTAATTGAAAAAAAAAAAAAATATTTCACTAAAACACAAAGAAATTGATGATGATGAAAAAAAGAAATTTTATGAGACATTTTAATGCATTTATCGGTTGAATAGGTCATTATTTAATTAAATTTTTCTGACGTCCATTCGTCATTTTAGTGCCGAGGTCATGTTTCTCGAGCAAACTAATACAAATGCTCAGTGTAATGACACAAGATAATGTCAAACAGTGACACAAGACGATGATGATTGCATCCATTTCTCAGTATTAACTGTTATATTGTGTCAAAAATATTTAATTTATTAAACATACCATTTATTTTTTAACTTACATTTGATCAACATATGGCTTTGGTCCTTGCATTTTACCCATAATTGTCCCTTTTTTGGTATTTTTCACCCAACCAACAATACCTAGTGATCTGCAGAGGTCACGTGTGTATTTTGTGAAGTAGCATCCTAGAAAATACAGTTAATATTAACTCGATTAATTTGTATTGTTTCTAAAAAAAGAGGAATATTTAGATGGATAATGACAATTTAAAAGCAACAATGTATACTTTAAACAATGTTTGTTGGTTAATAAACAAAAAGTATATTAAAAATAATATCATAATAATTATTTAAAAATAATAAAAAGTTTATTACCTTGGACCTTTCCAAAGACTTCAAATTCCACTGATGAAAGAGGGGCGTCTTTAATAGGATCGTCAGTTGCCATAATTTGTAAAATGTTACCGGTTGTGGAGTATTTACTACCACAATGCAATTTATCGTACAAGAATCGATTAATGGTGATGAAATAAATCAAACTTATCGATTGAAATAATTACTTGAATAATGTTTTATAACTTGAAGTGTTAGTTATTAACAGAATTGAAGGTTAATTGAGTAAACAAGTGAAATTTAAATAAATAATTTAGTATCTTTCAAAAAGTAATCGTAAGTGTGAGGCTTCTCTTACGTCGATGCGAACTGATTTCTCTCTTGTGCGATCTTCAAGATGCCTCAAATAGACTCCCCACTTGTAGTTGGACAGGGCCAACAGGCCATTGGCAATCGATTACCAATCAATTCTTCATCTAATATTCATTCTTCATTTTTAAATTACAAATTGAAGTTATTCTATTGTCAATATTATCTTTGATTAATTGTTGAAATATATTTTTTCATTATTTGTACAATTTATTTTAGGTTAAAATGAATGAATAGTTGTGATATTTGTGGTTTTTAAGCCTCCAAAAGGTTTTATGTTGAATAGTGAATGTAGGCCAGGAGGTCAAACTCATTTTCATCAAGAGCTGGCAATGTACAATGAAGAAAATTGATCTTTTGTAAAGTAATCGACTAAAACTGATCATAATAAAATGCAAAGAAAGTTGTTAAATATTTTTTTTTAAATATTGGAATCATCAGAACAATTTTGCGTTGGATTTCAATATTAACTTAATTATTTATTCAATCAAAACATCATTGACTTGAAATGAATTTTTGATTTAAAAGTATCAAAGAAATCTTTATATGGTTGGTTCAGTCAATCAAAAGACACTGACTTCGATAATTAATTCTAATATTAAATAACATAATACAAAACTTATTAAAAAAGATTCATTTACATGGAAGTTAATAAAAGTTCTTTCAACATAAAAATGAAATACTTTTTTACTTATTGCTATTGAATATCTATTGAGATGACTAAAATTTTATTAAAACATGATGTCAATGTTAATGTTTTAGATAAAAATAATTAAACTGCCCTTGAAACGGGTATCAAGTACATATTTACATGTCGGTATAAACAACTTAAGAATCGCAATCAATTAATGTTGAGATTTTGGTGTCGGTGATTATTCATGTTTATATTTACTTAAATAGAATAAAGAAATAACGACGATGAAAATTTCACAATTGATATACATCAACTACTCCAAGAGGAAAGAAAGCAGAAAATTAAAAGAAATAAAAAACATTGTTGGAATTAGCTCTTTCTTATACTTCTGGTCAAAGTTACATTTTGCTCCCTGTTTTAAGGTCTTAAAACGACGTATTCTATCGCGCATAAAAAGACAAAAAATTGTTTGTGTGCATGCCCTGACGGGTGTTGTCTTTCTCTGCGAAAGAGAAAACGTTACTTTTCCAACTTCAAAACAGAAATTAGTACATTTCTTATCAAGAGAGTAAAAATAGTATTTTTTCCACGAGAAAAATTTCGAATGAAAACTCGCGGATAGAAGTACATGTACTGTATGTTTACAACATGCATATGGGCATGCGCACAAACAAATTTTGTCATTCTATGCAAAGAATAAACGTTGAGTAGGATTTCACGAATAGTATCGATACTAGGTTGAATCGATATTTTACCCCCTGACGATCGATTCTTTAGATCGATACTCATCAAGCCATCGATATGGTGTATTGATACATTTGTATAAATATCGATACTCTTGAAATTTTGAAATTGCCGCTTTTGTGACAACAAATCAAAAAATTAGTAAATTTTAATTTTAATTAAATTAAACGTTCTAATTAATTAATAATCAACCAATTTTTTTTCGCTAATAATATCTATCTACTATCTAATGTGTTCAACTTGTTACACAATTTGTGTCAAATACAAATCTTATAATAATGTTTTTTACATATATAATAATGTTATCGTTATTTGAATAAGAATTAATACCAATAATCATACTACCTCATGCATGTGTTTGTTACACAATTTGTGTTTATTATAGATTTTATGATAATTAATTTTATATATTTATATAATAGTGTTATTTGTGTGTTCAATTTATTAATTAAAAAAATTTTTTGTTGATAAAAATTGCTGTATGTTTATTTATATTATTGTTTTTTTTTGTTTTAACTATCTTTCAATTTAAAAAAACGCGCAAATTCTTTTATTTAACGATTTTAAAAGTATCGATACTTCGGCTATCGATACATGTTTTGTACTTTCAACTGTATCGTGAAACCCTAACGTCGAGCAGAGAGGATGAATTAGTACATTGTCAACCAAGGGAGTTGAGTATGATATTCTAATAACCTGGGTGTAAAATTGCATCTCGTGCCGAACGTGAGGATGACAAACACCCAAATAAGGATATCTTACTTCGTCCCCGTTGCTAACATACTACTTTTTATCATATCATCGTCCAAAATTAAAGTTTGTTATCTGTGTCAAAGTGGGAAAAGTGACGTTCTTTCTCTTGCAGAGAAAGACATCCGTCTGCGCATGCGTACAGATGATTTTTTGTCTCTTGAGGCGGGATAGAATACGGCGCTTTCGGATCTTAAAACTGAAAAAGAACATGACATAGAAATTCAACGTAAATGGGCACTAAAAAGCGGGAATTTTACACGTGTTAGCCGAAATTTTATACCTGTCAGTCGAAACTTAGTGTGAATACTAGTCCGGACTTCTATACTAGTTCTTCTCCAACGTCAGGCTTTACTACCTCTAAACGGGGAGTAAAATCGAAGTTTACGTAGGAATATGACAAAAATGACACGTTTATTTTTAACGTAGATTTATTGCCAATAACAGAATTCAACATGTTTTCAAGTGTATTAAAAGTGACTACAATGTTAATCAAATGGGTGACGTCATTTGTACATACTTTAGATGTGTTAGTGATTTTTGCATTAGGTAAAGCTACTAGTAGAATTTATCCGATAAACTTTTCTATAACAACCGACTCTGAGAAACGAAACTCCAATATAAGCTAATAAAGTTTGCCAAAAAATATTTCAGGTTAAATGCTTGTTAACAATTGCTTATTTACAGTTACATATAAACATACATATATTAAAGTATTCTAGTATTAAAGATTTAAATGTATTTAAATAAATGTTCTCTAATAAAGAATAACAAACAATTGTGTATAATAAATTACTGATATGTTTATAATATTGCTGAAATGTTTATTAAATATTTGGTATAACATAATTTTACTAGATAAGTTTTAAAATTTTTACTATATTCTTTGAGGGCCAAAGTCTATGAATGGAGAAGAGACAGTAATCAGTCTGTTTACCTGACCTAATGAGGGTCCTGATAAATAATGCGTACATATTGCATTAGTTACAGGAAATGTTGTTTGTTGCATGTTGTAGGAATCTTGAGGGTATAAAGAAAGTTGAAGTAGTACATGAAACGATCAACCAAGCACGTGGAGTTCAGAAGCGACAAATTTTATATTTTTCTATCATAAATATCTTTTAGTGGTGTTTATACAACGTTTTTAATTACCAGCTATTATTCATTGGTAATAACGAAATATCTATAATTTTGTGTGAAAGAGAATAATTGATAAATAATGTCTAATTGTGAACAAAACAATAGTGATCTCCAACGTAGAAGAGAAATGGAGAGAAGGAATAGAGCTAGACCCCCAAAACTTCAATGTATTAATGATGATAACATTCTTAGTGGACGCAAAAACACTTATTTTTATTGGAATATGAAACCTAATATGTATGTTCAGAATTATGATGATGATAATAAACTACTCAGTCTTGTAATTCAAAAGAACAAGATGGTGTCAGTGTTATTGCCTGTAAAAAAAGGAACTTTTCTTAAAGAAAATTTTCATTTATATCTGAGTGAGCTTGTTGGAAAACAAGATGCCAAAGTATCAAAGATCATAATTGATAATGTAACACAATATATTCCATCAATGAATTTGATAACTTATCTTAATGCTGCTATTTTGAACAGGAATCCAAACATAATTGAAGCTGTTATACCTCATTGTGGATTTTCAAAACCATCTGATTTATATATTCCTAGAGATTTAGTGATAGAATCTAGTCCATCATCTGAAAAATGTGTAGAGTTATTGATAAAATGGAATTTTACTCTTCATCCAGACAGTCGATATGATAAAGATCTTATTTGTAAAGTGATAAAAAGAGGTTTTTCGGATATTGTTTCACAACTTTTTGATTTAGGAATAAATGTCGACCTTATTGATGCAGATTCAGGACTCAATATTTTGACAATAGCTTGTTTAAATCAACATCATGGAATTATTGAAAATCTATTACAGCGTAATGCAAAGATAAATACAATAATATCCAAGGATCATCATTCACGAGCATTATATTATTTGTGGTCAAAAATTGATGAAAAAATTCAACTGAATTATTTAACATGTTTACACATTGCTGTTTTTAATTCTGATCTGAAGACGATGGAACTTTTATTTAAATACGGCACAGAGACGGTAGAAGATCAAAATTTTTTTAGAATAATTGATTTTTCTATGCTGTATAATAATGAGGGAATTATTCATCTATTGTTGAATCATGATGTTAATGTAAACCAAATTATCATTAAGGGGAAAAGTGTTGTATATTGGAGTATTAATTCTCTTTCATATAAACCCGATTCACAATACCACATAGTCAAATTGATATTAGAAACAGGAGTACATAAATATCTTCAAACTCCAGGCAATAAATTTGTTTTCAAAGCAATAATAAATGGACATCGTAAAATAGCAAAGCTTTTCTTAGATTATGATCCTGATATTCAATATGTTAACAGTCGAAATGGTTATACATTACTTCATTATGCTATAATATATCATTTTGATGCGGAATTTATAGAATCTTTATTAAAACTCCATTCACCGATTAATGCAGCAGATGTTAATGGACGTACACCACTTCATTTTGCTTGTAATACAGAATCAAATAATAAATCAGAGGTCATTAAATTACTTTTGGAAAACAATGCTGATGTAAATTATCCTGATAATTCTTTAATGACACCTTTACATTATGCTTGTGAAGTGGGTGATTCAAAATTTGTTAAAATGTTTCTTGATAAGGGTGCTAATCCTAATGCTAGAAATAAACATGGTGAAACACCTCTTCATGTCGTTAGCAGAACTATTAGTGCAACTTCGAATATAATACAATTATTGTTGGATTATAATGCTGATATTGAAGCATTAGATATAAATCGTCGCACTCCACTTTTTCAAGCCTGTCTAGCAAACAATTGTCAAGCAATTAGATGTCTCTTAGATAACAATGCTAATGTTGATCATATTGACGGAATGAATTTAACTCCTTTGCTTTTTGATGTGCGAACTTTTGGTTATAATTTCAAAGTTATTAAAATACTATTGGAACGTAATGCGAATGTTTTTTGTAATGATATGGAAGGAAATTCAATAATTCATCTTCTTGTTGAAAAAGAAAATATAGAACTTGTTGAATGGTTTGTTGATACGGATGTTGATTTCAATACTTTTAACAATATGGGATATACACCTCTTCATCTTGCTGTAAAAGAATTCTCTGAAACAATGGTAAAATGTCTGATAAAATATGGTGCTAATATTAATATTTTAAATAAACAAAATCAAACTCCTCTTCAACAAGCTTTTGAAGCCATATTTGAAGACAATTTATACTCACCTTGGTGGAAAAAAGATATTTTGATGATTCTTATATCACAAGTCGTTAAATTAAAAGTTGCTGGATTAAGTGTGAGTGATAAAAATTTAACTATAGCTTATAATTTGAATCCTGAGAGAATAAAGTACAATGAAAATTGGGCTATAAAGAATAAATGGAGTGATATACAGAAACTGGAAATTGAATGTAAGCAAGAAATTGAAATGATAAAGGAAGAAAGAATTATTGGGACTGATAGAATTGCATTTTATGATTTGCTGAAGAAAAATATACGTGCCCTAGGTAGATTGAATGAATATAATATAATCCAACCGACTTTACATAAGGAAGTCTATGACGAAAAGTTTCCATTATACATAGACATTATCAGATGTCGATTTCGAGAAGGAAAAATTCGACATAAAAAATTTAAAATAATAGATTCTGTTAAAGAACATTTTAGACAGAAAATTAATTCACGATTACCCTATGAATGTACCGATATGGTAATGGATTATTTAAATATTAAAGAGTTGAATGACTTATTAAAAGTATTAAAGCTCCTTGATTGAACATTTTATTGAGGAAAGATTATAATTTATTTATTTCTAGAGTCAATTTTTTAGTCATTATTTCTTAACAATTTTGTAATTAATTTATTTTTTTATATATGTATTTATTTTAATACTTAATTTACAAATCGACAAATTTAAATAATTGTTTGTATTAGATCTTGTTGAATGTTTATTGAAAATGAATAGTTTTTTAAATACCCTTGCTCAAAGTTAACGTTTGCTCCCTATCGAAAGCAAAATAAAAATTTTATGTATTATTATAAATCTACATAATAACATGTATAATTAATAGAAGTTATTAAATTTTTGGATAAATTTATAAACTTTCGATAAGTCTGTTATTCTTTTTAATAATTATCAATCTAATTAAGACTCAGTCATGTAATGTAATAGAGTGTATGAATTTAATTGGAAACATTCTTCTACAGGTTTCTACAGGAAATTCTAATTCAATTCCAACTTGAAATGCATAGGATTTAATTCAAGAAAAGAAGTAAGATAAAAAATGATGCCACTAATAATATGTCTATTGGAATCTCTAAGAAGTTTTAATAAAGTATTAATTGGAAATACATAGGTATCAATTGGAAAAGGACACTAAAAATGGGAAAAATAAGATGACATTCCTTGATGGGATTCTATCAGAATTACTATTGGATTTGATTGAAAATGGATAGGTTTCGATTGGAAATATGAACTTGGGAGAATAAATTATTTACAATAATTAATTAGTGAGGTGTCGGTGCTTAACGAACAACAAATAGAGTTCACAAATAAAGTTTATTGGTTTGTCACAAATTACAAAAAGGAAATACACAGTTCAAATACAGGTGTTAATGCTGCCAAGGTGGCGTCTTCGACTGACTCTTCTCTTGTCGATGTTAAAAGAGGAAAACTCTCTTTTCCCCTACTCTTTAACATTTTTCTATTTACCTGAAAGGTTTGGGATTTTTCGGGGCTTATTGGGTCCTTTCCCACTCTTTCTATTGACATCTATTTCGAAATCAGGGTTTTTACATCTATTACCGTAAGTAAGAAAAGCCAGTCGTTTCAAATAAATCAGCGTGTTTTCCTATCTCAAAAACATCATAAACCTTTACAGTGTTGCTACATATTTCTAAATTAGAAACACGTGTATTTCTATTATTAACATGAGAAAGTTTTTTATGAATATAAAAAACTGATTTTTATTGATTAATTAATAATGAATATTTATCTAAACTAATTTTAATGAGAACATTGTGACTACAAGGATACTACAGTTAGATATGGGAACAGTGTACCGGAAAACAACTACCCAAATCTACTCGTGTAATGAGAAGAGTGCCGCATTTTTCGAGTTTTGTCACTTTTAAAACGAAGTATTTAATTTTAGAAATTAACTGTTCCTATAAAATTTGGATTACTTGATTTAAAAATGCTTCAGGCACGAACTCTATTTATCCCAAGACTAAACATTCATTATCATAAAGTTATTGATGAAAAAAAAGAAACGTGCGGCAACGTGCTCATGACGTGATGGACTGAAGGCTAGATGTGTGGGGAACTGTTTTTTCCGTTTAGAAATACTGAATTTGTTAAACGCGATACAAAAATCGACTTACGCTATAAAAATATTGTAAAGAAGCAGGAATAAAATTACACGTTGAAATTCGAATTTTTTTCGTTGATGTTAAATACTTGCGAATACATTACGGTTCTGTCTTTACTACACGGAAAAAAGAATTCATGAAATTTTACTGTGGAGCCCTGTAATTTTTACTGGAATCGCACAGTTATGCGGGACCATATGCGCAAATCTAAGAGAATTTACTTTGTAACCCAGTGAACATTTTAATGGGTTGCCGAGTGAATTTTTACTGGGCTCCTCAGTAAATTTTACTGTATTGCTTTTAAATTGGATGACTTTTTGATATCTGCAAAAAGATATCTGACGGATATCCGCAAACAACGCATAAGACACCTAAAAGATATCTTTTGGATATCTCTTGGGAATATCTTTTCGATATTCGTCTCCACAAAAAGATATCTTTCAGATGTCTTTAAGATATCTTTGTGCTGTGTGGGAATCCACTACGCCAAAAAATTAATTTCGTTCCCAATACAAAAATAATAGGATTAATAAGCCTGTGTTAATTTCTATTTAACAAAATAAAGTTGACTCCTTTCCAAACTAATAGTAGTAAATTAGTTCCATTCCTAGATAAAAAATTATAATTTTCACAATGTGTAAACATGAATAACTGTGTATATACGATTGAAGTTAAAAAAATATTCAGATAGAAAATATTTAACAATTTTACACGAAACGCTCAAAATATTTTGACCATTATGTAATTCTAAAATACTCTGATTTATTGTTGCATTATTCAATAAAAAAAAAAGTTATTCCATTATTGGCGGTGAAAAACGTTCATGTATCAAGTGAACAACGCTAGAAAAAATTTTTAACACCGAAAAATTCGTTTGTTCACTGATAAATCTCCTTAGGACTTAGGCTGAACAGATATCCTTATAGTTTTCAGTTTAGGAATTTTCTTTCGATTGTTAAAAATCTTTATATTCGAAATTTTTTTTCTAATATTGTTCTTCTGATAAACACATATTTCAGTTAAGAAACAAAAGATTGATAAAGTAATTCCAATACTCCAAAAAATGAAAGCAAAGTTCAAATCTTTCAAGAAAATGGGACGAAAATCAATTTCTGAAGCACTTTTATATTTTTGAAATCTCAGTGTCGTATTTCTATGAGCTTTTTCCCTTAAATAGTTTAGTGTTTTTGTTTCACTTAAAACCATAATACCCCAATTGAATAAATCATCAAGTATAAAACGGTGACGGTAGCATATAATATGTGTCATGCCTGGATAAGTATGTTTGCTTATGTGAAATTTAGTCGAAGAGTCATTGAGTAAAACCTTCCACATGAAAGTTATTGTACTGGACACACAAACTGAATTAGGATCATCTTCAACATTCTTTATACATTTATCAGTATGATCCACTTGAATAGTTTTACTTGCTAATTGACGATCATTTTTTAACTCTGGTATATTACATGCCAACACATAAATCTTATCGATTTTTGTACTTTTTAAATCTTCAAGTGTATTTATGTTATCCAATGAAGCAGGAATTGTCAAAAATTTAGTTAAATTTCCACCGAAGGTTGAATGAATTACCAAGAAGTACAACAATATCATCAAAAAAAAAATCTTCAATGCTAATGTATTAATAGGAACTAAAATTTCCGTATTTACTAGAAGTCGTACAATGTCAAAAGCTGCTGCTGATATCTTTTGGGTTTTCAACCATATCACAACAAACGTTATTATCATAATTGTAATCAATGATATCAAAGTCCAAATTCCATAGAAATCAGCTATTTTTTCTAGAGGAGAACTAAGCCCTCTATCATGGGATAATATTGAACATGAATCATACCATATTGGAGGAGAAATAACCATTGTTTTCATAAACTCGGACAATATTACTTCGACTAAATATACATCAACACCCACCTTTAGCATTTCAATTATATGTCGGTTTGGAATTGTAGTATATGGTACGGGTACTACAAAATAAATGAATTTCATGTTAAGTAACTTTTGTAAATTTTTTACTTTGTCTGCAATGTAACTAGATGGAATGTCTTTTAATCTTCCTTTGTAATAAACCTTCTTTTGTGCGATTAGTTGCCTTTTAGTAAAATATTCGATCATTCCAAGTGAAAAATATTTATTTTTTCTTGGATTTGTTCGTTCAAAATCAAATCCTCTGCAAATTTTATCTAAATGAAAAAAAAGTAAAATTAATGCTAATCGAAAGGAATTAATTTGAGTGAATACCTTTTATGAATTGACGATTATAAATGGTCGAAACAATTTCATTGGCCGGGGAAACCATTTCAAAACTTAATTGCCAATGAGATGGCTTATTATCTCCATAATTATCAGAAGTAAAAATGAATGGAACTCTATGTGCTACACAGAGCAAGTATGTTTTAGGAAAATATATTGATTTCATAAAGTGAAAAATTTCATTAATGCCGAAACATTCAACTTGAGGATTAGGTAAAATAATTACGGTGCAATTTTTAATAAAGCTCCATGTTTGCAGTATCCGATTGACAGCGATTAATAAATTCATTTTTATATCACCAACAGTACTTAAAACTATAATTAATCCATCCAGACTAATAAAATTTTTTACATAATTTTTATCATCAAACAGTTTGTTTTTTTGTAAAAGGAATGTAATTGGAAATTCAGCCGCTATCAAGGCAATCGTAGTAGACAAATTTTCACTGTTATCTTCAATAAGAGTACTATTAAGTCCTAGATCGCATTTTTGGAGTATATTAACCTAAAATCAGTTGCCATATATAGACTGCAGAAAATTTTTTGAGCATACAGAGAGAAAGAAATTTGTGAAATAGATAAAGAGGTTTATTCTAAAAGAAAATTATTATATATATTTTTTACTCTATCAGTCACAGGTTCTATACACAAGTTTACCCTCGTAGAAATTCACTCGATTCCCGCGAGATTCCTATACAATCGATACATAAAATCGAGGCAATTCCAAGGCACTGGACAGGTCCTCGCCAAAATTTTTATTAGGGCAGTACTCTGTGCCCATATGAACTTTTCAGCGCTCATCAAAATCTAAGGATTATTGGAATGTCATACGTTGAGAATCAAAGCGTGTCAAATAATAAAATTTATATTGTGTTTTCTGCTAAATTATTATAAACCAACGTCAGATTCTAACACATTTCGAAAAAATTAAAAATTACTACAGAATTCGGATGAAAAATTCACAGGGTTTTTAAGTTTATCCGGTTCTATATCTGTGCGACTACGTTTAAACCAAGAATATTGAAGACGATTAATATGTCGAGGAGATGACAGTTGATTACGAGTAAGTGACTGTAACGTGATAATATTATTCCTTAAGTGTAGATTTAAATTGTGACCCAGTAATATAATACTGTCAAAAAAGTGTTTCACAAAGTTTTATCGTATTTTAAACCCGAAGAGATCAAGAACGTAAATATTTCTAGTTATATATTCCTTTAGGTATAATCATTACTTCGATATGCTTATTGAAGGGTTTGATAACATTCATAGCTTCAGGACAATGTTTAGTCTATGAATCAATTAATAATAAACTTTTAGAACCAACGAGGAGGTATAGTTGATGTATAACAATTTAGCATTAGATGTCCTTTATACTATATTAATTTAACACCCTTCAGATTCAGTGAAAGTTTTTCAGTTATATATCGTAAGCTAAATGATTTACGTCGATAAATAATTAAAAATAACTCTTATAATTTTCAGATTTGAAGCGACAGATAAGGTTGTATCAGTTGAAGATTTGCAAATTTCTTTCTCTTTGTGTCCATGGAGAGAATTTTTTCTCTAAATGTAAGTGCAAAAATGACAAGTGCAATATTTCTATTCAATAATGAATTTTTTAGTTATCCTAAGTAATTATTTTACTAAAACACCTTTTAAGTAAAAAATTAATTTAAAATAAATGGCATAGAACTCGTTTTTAATTGCTTATAATAAATTTAATTGTAATAATTAAAAGAAACAAGTTTCTATACATTTTCTATGGGTTGTAACTTTATGTTAATAAAAGAAAAAATGACGTGTTGGAACAATTTAAATATCTCGCATGAATCCTGTTTTAAATTGTTACTAACGAATTTGAATGTTAAACTAGATCTGTGCTTACACGACGAACTTCTCATTATTAATTGTTTATAAAATATTAACATTGTTATAAACAATACGTTATATTTCGTCATGAATAACATTATTTTGTCGATAACATCCAAGTCCATGTGATGTACGTATAAGTTACTCGATTAAGATAATTTTTTATTGTTTATAATAACTTCACATTGTTATAAACAATTTATAATTGTTAACCGTTATATCTCGTTGTAAATAACATTATTTTGTTAAAAGCATCTAACTTCATGTGATATACGCATTAGTTGAACGATTAATACAATTTTTGATTGTTTATAACAAATCCATATTATAATAATTGTTGAGAGTCTTGAAAGGATTTTGAATAGTCAATCTTTTCATTTATTTATTCTTAGTTTTTTCGTCATAAAAAAAAACCAAAAAACAATGCTGATACACGTACGTACACAAATATCATTTAAAAAATTGGTCAATATGCTTGAAATATCTTGAAACGTAGAGATATGATGAAAATTCACATTTCACCAATCGACCCAATTACAATAACTTCCTAATCTGAAGTTAATAATTTAAAATTCACTATCGAATAGAAATATTTTTACTTCAAAAATTCAAAACGAGCACTTGTCATTTTTGTTGTTACAATTAGTGAAAAAATTCTCTCTGTGTAAAATAAAATAATCATGATTCACTTGAAAAACTTACCAATACATTGTTTAACATATCAATCCCCTTTAATGTTCTATCACTTATGAGGGCCGAATTGTCACTCAAAAATAATAGATTACTTAAAATACAAAGGAACAACAGCACATAATGATATCTTAACATTTTTCTGATCAATTCGTTATTCCATTCGTACAGGTCGACATTCCATGCACAACTGAATATTTATGATGATTTATAAGTTTCTCTAGTATTGTAACAAAACGACCATTTTATTATTGTAGCAGAGAAAAAAAGAACAATAATGTGCGAAAATTATTTTAATTAGTTAGCATATTGTTTTTTTTACCTCCAATATAGCATGAAAAAATTGAATTGATAGAAAAGAAATATTTCCATATTATAATTTAATACCAGATAAAATAAATTTATGCTAGTAAATGATATTATTACGAAGATAATGTCTATGACACGCAGAGAAATTCATTGTAAAAATTACCATAAATTTCATGGTAATTGGGTAACATTGCAGCATAAACGTAAAAATTACTATGCAGTATAATAATTTTTTTCAATGTGTATAGTAATTTTTATCCTCACACACAGTGTCATCAAATTATTATAAAATTTATGGTAATTTTTACAATGAATTTCTCTGCATGCGGGCTCATGATTTATTTTAGAAAATTTATTGCAACTTATGTGATAGATATCATTATAGAAGTTGAACATATTAGTCCTCTAACGACATATAAATATTATTGTTCATACGTAATATAATTGGAATATTCCGTTTCATTTATCAATTCATAATTTAAATAATGGTGATTTGTTTATCTATACTACTATATAAAATTCTGGTATCTGTCTGTTTGAAGTAATCTCCGAAACGGCTAATCCGATTACAACCAAACTTTACAGAAGTAAAGAGAGAAAATGTAAAGATTTCGAGTTGAGGAATCTTTCCGTGTAATTACACGGAGAAAACAGTCATGGCAGTATTGCGAAAATTCTAGAAAACTTTACTAGAAACTCCTTCACTTATATGGATGATCGTCAAGTCCGGCACAATTTACTAGAAATATCTCGTCAGTAGATATTCGAGGTTTATGATAAATTCTAGTAAAATTTACTTGACTTGAAAGTAATTTTTATAAATTTAGTTGCTAATTGAATCGAATTATTCAACATGATATTTAAAAAATTAAATATTTAGTAAAATTATCAACAATACATTTTATTAACGTAATGTATCATTTACTATAATGTCCAAGAAATATTATATTCTTTAACTTTCTTACGGTAAAAATCGTAGCGGTTTACGTAAAAAAAAGTAAAAAAATTCTTAAAACAAATAATTTAAATATTACAAAAATTATTTTTGATAGACTTCATGTATATGCTGAATACCAATTTTACGTATGCACCGTTTAAAGATTGCGGAAAACACAGATTTTAAGCTAAATAAAGAATATTCTTTTGGGGAGATTCGAACCTATGACCACTTATAACGCACGCAAATAACTAAACCAACGATTTAGCCCGCTTGGCTATCCGAAACTCTTAGTAATAATCACAATTTTTATTTATATTAAATTGTGACAGCATGATTGTTCGAATAATGTTTATCAGAAAGTATGAGAAACTATTCCATACTACCGATAACATTTTACAAAAATTCTAGCAATATTTTCTAGAATGAGTTGACTTAACTAGTCAACTAATAAGGCTCTCATTATTTTCGTCCGTCCAGTCATTTTTACTAAACAACATAATAAAGTGATTAAGAAATAAAGTAAAAAATCATAAATTGACTCTGCTTGATTTTTCTAATACTATTTATCAGATGGCATGACAAACTGTTCCACACGGCAAATAAAATTTTACCAGAATTCTAGTGACGTTTTCTAGAATAAGTTTACTTGATTAGTCAAGTAATAAAGCTCTGATTATTTTTCTCCGTGTATTTTTTTAACATCTCCAATAGATGAGTCGTAAATCGCAGTTAATCATTTAAATTGTTTACAATAAAATAACCGGCACCTTTAGAGAAAAATAGCTAACAAATTCGGATTTGTCATTGCATAATCTATAAAGAACAGTTAACTTATCTCGGGAACATCAAATTGCATACACAGTTCATTGATGGCCCATGGATCATAAGTATACATACGCCATCGATGAAGAGGATAAATTGTTTATGAACTATCGATACCGTGGATAATCGATGAATTGCTATTATCTTCAGCAATTATAATGAATCTGTTTTCTGCCATTTCATGAACTAAAGTTCGTGACCTCTTCTGATTTTTAAAAATACTACTAAACATAGAGCACGCTTCGCGCTCGCCTTTTCAGTAAAAATTTGATTTTTTTCAATTTTTAAATAAAATAAAAAATAAATTGTTATAAAAAATTTTTTTAGACAATGTATATATATTTGGTACTTATTTTTATTATTAATTATTAATAGCTAGTAATAAGTAGAAATAGAAATAAAAGGAGCAAAGATCATTTTTATTTTATTTTTGATTATACTACAACTAACTAAAATATCTCTACTCATTGAATTTTGCGTGCGTTCAATGAACCAATCAAATTTATAATAAAAATGACACGAATGACGTCAAATTCAACCAATCAAACTAAAGCAACTAATTTCTCTACGTGTCATGCACTTTAGTGTAATAGAAATGATTTTTAGGACATAATCATATGCCTAATCTATTTCTGTAGCTAATTAATAAGGTTTTAAAGAATTTACATATCATGTCATTGTTTAATATTGAAGAAATTAAAAATTTCAAAAAGCATAACTTCAAAAGTACCTTTGGTACATACTGATTTGAGCGGTATAGAAACACGATAGTGCTTTCGTTATTGTCATTCACACTTGGCACTCAAGACACTACTAAAAAAATAGGTCTGAGCAAACTTTGTCTGTGCTTACACGATGAACTTCCCATTATTATAACAAATTCATATTGTTATAGACAATGCGTAATTTTTAAAAGTCATAGTTCATCATTAATAACATGATTTTGTTGGAAACATCCAAGTCCATGTGATAGATGCATCAGTTCATCGATAAACACGATTCTTAATTGTTTATAACAAATTCATATTGTTATAAACAATCTTTTTATTTATTCATTATTAGTTTTTTTGTTATAAAAAAAACGGCTCGACCGAATTTGTTCAAACTTCTTTCAGATATTCTTTATAACAATATCTTTCGAATAAATTTTGTTTGAAGTCGATATCTCAATCCGTTCTTGAGATATCGAAAACGAAAAAAATGCTGACATACGTACGTACGTATGTACACACACACATCATCTTAAAAGTTGGTCAATATGCTTGAAATATCTTGAAACGTGGAGATATGATGAAAATTCACATTTCACCAATCGACCCAATTTCAATAACTTCCTAATGGGAAGTTAATAAATATATTATAGTATGATTGAAAAATAAAATATCACAATGAAAATTCATTTTTAATTAACCAAATTCAAATAAACGCTATTTACCGCCATTAAATTCAACGACCAATCAAATAACGAATAAAAAGGCGACGGATATGACGAAATTCTGACATCAATCTGCCAAATATTTTTTTTTAGAACCGATCACTGTATCTAAATAATTGATTATATCATTGACTAACAAAATACTTGTTGATTTGGAGACGATTAAAATAACAGTTTATATTAGTGACTAATCATATGGAAATATGATTCATGATAGTATTGAAGCAATGTGGTGGGGAAAAAGGGTTTCTAATATTGCGCAATATTGCATCATCCACTTTTAGTCGAAAGAAAGTTTTCAACGTGACAGGATACTATTTAGTGGTACTAATCAAACAACATTCAGTGAATTACATACAAAAAATTATTATTCATATCCAAACATCTTATAACTTGTGTTACAGTTATTGATTGATAAATAATGTCTAATCCAATGCAAAGCGATTATTATCGGCTTTGTGAAGCAGTGGAAAAGGGAGATAAACTTGCAGCACGAAATTTGATCCTCAATGATGCTGTTATGAATATTCTCAAGAAAAGAAACAAAACGCTTCTTCATATTGCAGTTAACAGAACCTCTGTTGAAATGACTAAAAATCTCATAAAGCATGGAGCCAATATCAATATTTTAGATGAAAATCATAAAACTCCTTTAGAAAGAGCTTGGACGACTATTTCATATTATCAACGTGAACTTGACCAATACATCTATAATTGGGGAAAAAATTTTGGTTATGAAGATTGCTGTGCAGTTATTATACGTAATAAAAAAATAATCGAAATTCTACAGATACATATAGTTAAGTTATTTGTTGCTAAACTTGAAGTTAATGATAAAAATTTAAATTATTTAATACCATGTCAACATTTTATTGAAAATGAATTAGAGCAAACAATTGATATAAAATATTTTAAAAAACAATGTATAAAAGAAGTTGAAAAACTTAAAACAGAATTTATTGACACAATTAGCTTTTATGATTTGCTAACAAGACGCAATTATTTTCCAATGAGGTTTGTTAAAAATGAAGAGGTTGAAGAAACCTTGTATAATGAAATTTGGAATACTAAATTTCCATTATATATAGATATCATTAGAAATCATTATCAAGAAATAAAAATTCAAAGAAGACTGCAGAATCCTATTAAAATATATTTCACAAATCATATCAGCAAGAAGTTACCCAACGAATGTATTGATAGAATATTTAGTAATTTCAATATTGAAGAATTGAGCATGTTTGTCCAAAGCTATACAAACATAGATGAGAAAACGAAAAAAAAAAAATGATGAAATCATTAGAGACCTAATCAGTTTTGTTCAGAGTTGTAGCACGTAGGGGCAGATTTTATGGGTGCTTCAAAAAGAATTTCTAAATATTTTATTCAACCTAGTAGCAGTGTTATTAAAAACACATTTTGTCATTTGTTTCAATGTTATAACAAGTTTGAAAACGAATGACATTTTATTCATTTGAGTAAATAAAATGATTTCAATCAAATATTCATAATTTCAAAGAAATATTTCATTGTCACTATTTGAAATTTCGATGTTAATGATCGAATGAAATATTTTTATTTATTGTATGTAGTAAATTTTTTTCTCAGTGTATAAGTAATTAAATGCAATTCATATTTGAATGTAAAATATATAATTTTCAGTATGTCATCATAAAACTATCGATAACTACTGATTTTCTAATGAAATTTTTATCCGAATTTACTTAAAAAATAATGACATTGTCATTTCAAATGAACTGCAGTATGCAAACCTTTAAACTTTAAGTTATATTATATTCCATTTTTTATAATATTTATTTATCTGCTCAATAAATATTAAGATTTTTTTACACTGATGTCAATGAAAAGATTTGAACTGTGATCGTGAATAGCTTACTGCATCACTTCAGGTTTTCCATGGTTTTCCTGAAGACTAAGCACAAATGTGGATGTAGTTAAGAAAAAAAATCGGTTTCCATGGCAGCCGTAGTCTTGTAGATTAGTTTTGATGAATAAATAATAATAATGTTTACAATAAATGTAGTAAAGAAATTAAAAAGATATTTTCTATTTAACTTTTTCACATTATGTCTAGAAGATAAAAGATTCATATTTAAAATATCATAAATGCCTTTGTCAAGTTTTGATAAACAGTTTTATATTTTTATAATGTAAAATAAATACATTTGTAGTTTTTGAATATTTGTTCTTTTTTATTGTTCTTATTTATACAACATTTTAGGAAATAAATTGATACAGAAATTTTTATGTATGTGTTCTAGCGATGCAAAGAGTGCGATGATGAATAAACATTCTAGAAAAATAGATCTAGACTTAGTTTGTGCCCTGAAAACGAACTTCCCATTCATTGAAATCCGGTATTTTGTCACCTTTTAGCTTTTTTGTTTATGAAAGATTGCTATTGTTATAAACAATATGAAATTGTTTAATCACATTAAGTTATTTATAACAATATTTTATTCATATCCATTCAAATATAATCATAGTTATAATAATTAAATGAATTGGAACTATTTTTAATTGATTAAAGACATAAAATTAAATTTTTTCATTTCTTTCCCGCATTTTTTGATATTTTTTTATTAATTAATAACATTATTTTCATACAAATTAAATTATCTGAAATTTTTTTCATCGATACATGTACTTATTCTTTTTTTTCATTAATTATTCTCAGGCTTATTCTGCTTTAAAGTTTTTACTAAATAAAAAAATGCTTGCAGGCTCACAAAAGAGGTGGAGCTTAGTCGAACGTATACATACTGGGTTCGGATCTAGTTCTGGACGATTTTTTTTTTTTTTTTAATTTCCTCATGTTTCGATATAAAAATGGCGCTGTAATAAATAATTATTGTTAATTTAGAGTAATTATTCTATTGCTATAAGTTGTCCTAGGTGTATTACTTTAAGTGAAAGCAAATAAGGTAAGTAAAAATTTGGTAGGTATACAACAGATGTGTATCTGTTAAGGATTAATATAAAACCCAAAAAATGGTTAAAGAAAATGTTGTACAAAGTTTCCCAACTGTAATTACTAAAACTAATCGACTACCATTTTTTAGCGTTTGCATTTTTCAAAAAATATTATTAGTATTTGAAAGATAAAAGATGGAGGTTTCATTTGAATACATATAGAATAAAATTTTTTACAAAGATATTTTAAAAATTACAAAAAATGAACACATTTATGTGAATGTGTTACTTGGTGTAAAATTAAAATCAATAATTTTATTATTAATGCATAAATAAAATAACATAGTTAAAAATTTTTTTCTTATAAAAATATAAAAAAAAACGCAACTACCAATAAAAATAAATGACATACTGACGAATATAATAATAAAATACAATAAAATTTCTAATTGTTTCTTTTTTGGTATAAACTAAATATTGGGTACGAGGTCGTCAGTAAGTCCATTGAAAACTTCCTATGAAATCTCGAAAATTGATCTTTTGTATAGTCATTAACGTAAAGTTACGTGGTTGTGATTAATTAATTATTATTGCGACAATGACGTAAATGATTGACATACAGTGAATGTACTGCAGGATGCAAGGGAGAAGGATAGAATAGAGTGATTTTAAGCTTATTTTAAAACTAATTATTTTTTAATGTTATTCAAGGTTTCAAATATTAATTATAACAATTGTCATTTAAAAATCACTTTTTTTAAACTTTATTCATCATTATTATATTATAATTATCAGCTTTAACAATTGATATATTACTTTCTTAATCCTAATTATATACATCCTTCAGTTTTATAAAGCTATGCAAATAAATATCTTTTTCATGTGTCACAATTAATTGCGCCATTTTTCTATTAATAATTTATGAATATTTTAATCGCACTTTTGTTAATATAATTATTAGTTTTATCTGTCAATTAAAAATAATTATTTAAATATTTTACTATCAAAAAATATTCATCATTGATGATTTTAGAATTTTTCTTTATTTTTCTTTGCCAACACTTAAATTTAATTTATTAAATAAATAAAAATTTCTTAATATTTTAAATGCAAGCGATACTTTGTATTATTTACATTTATTTTACATCGCTATATGTTCTTTCGATTTGATCGATTAATTATTGAATTAATGGTGAAATAAAATTATATATAAAAATTAATTAATGAACATTATTCGTTAAATATTAAACAATAAGAATAGTTGATAATTTATCCTTGAACATTGCCATCTTGTGTTGATATAATTGTTGGTAATGTGCAATTAAGAAGTGCACCATGTTCAGCATCTTTCGAGCTACCATCATTACAGGCATATTCACGTGATATTGTAACAAGATTACGTTGTCTAGCTTCTTTTTTTTCGCGTTCAATCTGCCCGGAATAATATTGTTAATTGATTACTATTATTATTAAATTATAATTTATTGATGTAATGAATGAAATTTTCAAATTGATAATTACCTTGAAAAATAATCGCAAATAGTGACAAGGAAATATAACACATCTGCCTTCCTCTTCTTCAGCATCAATATAAACACCACGGACAAGAATAGAATTACTGCAGTTCAAAAGTCCAAGAAATACAAAGCAGCCAATGTGAGTTATCCAACAAGACAATTCAACATTTTTTGGAAGAAACCAGAGATCTAACATACTCCAAATTCCTCGCCATACATTTATTGTCCCTAAAAAGCTCAAAAAAAGGAAGACATCCGCTGCCAAGAGACGCGATAGGCCTTGAAGACGACCACAAGCATAACGCATTACTGGTTGAAGACAAAAAGTCACTCCAACGGTCATATATCCTATAATCTAGAAAATTAGAAGAAAAATATATAATTATTGAGATACTATGGAGGTTTTGAAAAAGTTTTCGAGTTAATTATTATATAGGAATGAGCGGTTTTGTGAAAAAATAAAAATGGAATTTGTAATCAGCGACCTCTCTGATTTAAAAAAACTGTTAGGCTCATAGTGTATTCGGTTTCTGCCCATGGCAGCTTTGAATCAGAAACCGAATACGCTATAAGTATAGCGATTACGGGATGCAAATTTTTTTAAATTTAAATTTCAGTGTAAGTAAAAAACTAATATTGTTGAGTCTACAATTTTTTTTTGCTCATGAAAATTATTTTTCAGATAAATAATTGATTTTTTGTAATAAACATTTTCGAATAAACAAGAATAATTAACCGATTTTCATTCACTTGGTGAAATTTTAGAGTTTTTTATGGAATTATTTTTCAAATATTTGGTATTTATTTCAATCATAATCAACTAAATTCAATTTAGTGATGTTTTTGACATTAAAAACATGCAATATATTTAGTATATTAGCATCACCCATATATGGGTGCACCTATAGGTGCAAATCTTTTGAAGATAATCAAACAATACTTCTTTAAATGGAATTCAGTTCATTTTGGGATTTATGAAAAGAAGAATTTGGGAGTTAATGTATCTAAGTGAAGATTTCTGAAGAATGTAAATTAGATAATAGCTTAAAGACCTTTAGAAAACCTTGAAATTTTATTCAAGAGTAGTCGGTCAAGTGCACCGGCACAAGTTCAATCCGTTCATTCATTCAGTAATAGTCTAAAAGTATAAAAGGAGGAGTTTGTAAGAAGAATCTACTGAATTAGGCCTACTTAACCACGTTGATTACTTAATCGTTTCTTATAATATAAAGCTTTACATTCAGGTGTATCAATCAATTTCACACTATCTAAGATTACTCAGTCGCCATTGAACAAATATCTCGCGTCTTCCCGGAATTTTTGTATTAAGTTACTCATTTTTTTTCTGATTAAAAAAATTTCTGAGTAAAAAAATCATTATTCAGAATTTGAATTAAATTTTAAATAAATGTTTAAAATTTATTTGTTTTGTAAAAGTTTGTATTTATAAATTTTTTATTTTGCAAAACTGTTTAAAAAAAGGTATTTAGTGCTAAATAAGAATTAATTAACTCAAATTTGGTTAAAAATAAATTTTTTTGTCTAATAAAACCCGATCCGGAAATATCCATTAGTCTTTTCTGGCACGTGGACTATTTGACTTGGATTTTTTTTAAAAATAATTCCGCATGTAATTGAAAAATATAATAAAAAGACAGAATAAGATTTAACTGGCCCTGAAAAATGGTGTGAATTTGATTGGTTATACTTTACTAGTGATAATCCGGTATAATAAACAAGCTCTAGTCGCTTGCACTAGTTGTGAATATACGGGTCAGTCGTGCGCCTCTCTCTGACAATCATGCAATTTACGATTATTCAATTATATAATCGAAGCTTTATACTACTCTTATTCTTTTTTGCAAGTTCCCTATGCATTCGAACCCATAAATCTTCCATCAAATCATCACAAACATTTACGAGATATTTTTTTTAATTGTCCCAATCAGGACGATTTAGTAGTAAAGGTCAATATTACGCCAAACTAGTCTGATTAAAAGCCGGACTTACTACTGATTATCATGAAACTATGGTAATTTTCATTTTAATGTTAAAAATGATATATTTACCAATGAACCAATTGATGAATATTCACGATTATCAGAGAATAGATGCAGATCTATAAGAACCCAAACTCCTCTCCAGACAAAAACTACCAATGTTCCAACAATTCCAACACTGAAAGCACAATCTAGAATATAAAGTGTCCAATCTCGAGTATTCTAAAACAAAAAAACAGTAATAAATTAGGTTTATTAGAAATAAGATGAGAAAATTATTTGATCAAAGAATGTAGTGTTGAAAATACTTTCAAATATTGGTTTTACAATTTGTACATAAAATTGGTTTTCAATTATTTATATTTAATATACAGAACACAATCTTTCAAACTAAATAAATACAATTACCTGTTATAGTTTGATATATACACTTTATAATGGAGTATAAGTAAATTGAAGTGTATTGGAGTAAAGGTTTTTGGAGTAAAAATTTTTTGAAGCAGCCAAGTATTTCAATAAAAATGAAATTAGAATAATTGAAGAAGGAGAGAAGTTAATAAATAGCAATATTTTGGGGACATTAACCAGACTGCCTCTCCTCGCCCCCTAAGATAATTGTGTAGAATCAAAAATGTGTAAATTAAATTTATCCTAATTAACTCATGAAGAAATACCATTTCTAGTATGAAAAAATTGAAAGGATTCAATACGCATTTTATTCTTCATTTTCGAGCAACTCATCAATAGATTGATTTTTGTAAACAATTTTTAAATAAAAATTCCAATATGATTAAAGGTGACAAAGAAAATTTTTTTCCAATATCGGAATTTTCCTGAGAAAGATTATTTATTTATTGATATCAATACTGTTCAAGCTTTGATAACAAAAAAAAAAAGAATTCTTATAAATATTTATTAAACTTATCTTAACAAAGATTATCAAAGCTGCCAAATAATGATTGAGGACATTAATATCAGATAATTACTGATTGTCGGCGCCCGTTTGTATTTAAAATTCTTGTAAATCAACAGCTTCATCCGTGTAATTTTTAAATCAGTTTTTTTTTTTTTATAATAAAAAATATTTTTAGAAATAATTCCAACAACTCTGATTAACAGATTTATTCTCCACCAATTTTAGCACTAAATAAAGTTATTTTATATTTTCTAAAAGATTAGATTATCAAACTAAAAAATGACACCATTATTTTATTAAAGTTCCTGAAATGATTAAATTTGATGATAAATAAAAAAACAATGTTATACACTGCAAATCCAAGTTGTAGATACTTTTAACACACGAAGCATCTTCAATGTAAAATGCCATAAACGAACGATAGATTTTTCACACACTATGAAACGTGTAAAAAGTGTTTACAAATAATGCATAGTTTGTTAATGGGCATTTTACATTGAACACACTTTACGTGTGTTATTTTAACACATTTGTGAAATTTTGGAATTTGCAGTATAATTAAAAGAGACTTCATAAAAAATTGATTATTGTAAATATTCAAAGTAATGTGTGATCAACATCACGTTTATTTTTGCATCTATATTGTTTTTTTAATAAAAAAAAAATCCACAGTCTATGACACAGGGAATTGCATGAATGTATTGTAATATATACACTATAACGTTCAAATATAATATTCGTCATCGTGTAGTCGACAATGTGTCGGGGGACTGCCGGAAACTACGTTTATATTAAGATAATATGGAACACTCGAGTATCAAAATCATCAAATGATTGTTGCGATTTCTATTTCATTGATTATCAGATACTTGAAAAGAAAAAAAAGATTGTCATCAAAATGAAAAAAAAAAAAAAAAAACAATTAAACATAAATTGAACAGAAAAAGACCAATTTCAAGGTTGTTTTATTGTCAAATGTAAAGCAAGCTTTTTAAAAAGAACTTACATCAACACGAAACATGGTTGGAACTTGAAAATATCCAGGATGAGAATCAAGACTTAGTGAAAAAGGTGGTGCTGATATGTTTCTAAGTCCTTTCATGACCACAAGAGCAGCCAATGCGACTACTGTGGTGGCAATAACAGTATTAGGATTATCTTCAGTGTAAAAATGAAGAACACGCCAACCTCCTCTCCAAGCATTAACGCAACAAAAGCCAAAAACAGCTGTATAGATTCTTGAACCCACATAATAGCACAGTCTATGCTTATCTGGATGAAGAACGTCATTTAAAACATGTTGAATGGCATTGAAAAAAAATAAACCTCCATAACCAATAACAATAGACGCCATGTTGCTCATCATTGGATCTTCAGGATAAATGTAAAAATCACTAAGTGTCCATGTTCCACGCCAATATCCTACAACTGCTGGTGCAGCAACAAATGTTGAAAATATAGCATCTAAGATGGTTAAAATAAAGTAATAAAAACCACGCGTTGGTCGTTCTAAAGTGCAGGTTGCCATCCCGCCACTTCTTGGCAGTTCTACCATCCTCCAAGTTGATGAATCGCTTTCAAGAAAGCTCATCCTTCTTTTAAACTCAATAATTTAAGGCCTAGAGTTTTTATAAATGCCATGATGATCTTCAAGTATTATCAATTTATTTATTTATTGGTGCTTTTTTTTTTTTTATTTTATTGTTTAATTTATTTGAGTGTTTTTTAAGTTATCAAAATGGTGTTTTTGATGAATTAAACATTAAAAAGCTCATTAAACCTCATGATTAGTAGAAAACTAATTATTATTATTTATTATCAAAATTATTCTCTACTTTATTTGTTATCTTTCGCTTAGATAACGAATTGTTTCAGCTGTTTTTAATGTTACAGTAATAAAAATCATCTTGCTACAAGTTTGATTCAAGTTTAATAATCAGTTTATCCTTTTGCTAAAAGATATGATAATCTTCTTAAACTATAACACACGTAATTCTTTTGTTATTTACACTTTGTCAAAACATTTTACACTGTTGTTGTTTTTTTTTTATTTTAAAATATCTTTAAAAAGTTTAGAATTTTTATTTAAAAAAATGATTTTAAAAAAAAATCATCCAAGATGTTTGTGATTTTTTTTTATTTTTATTAACAAACTATCTCAACGAAGTACGAGTGAACACTGAATCCCTTTGGCCACTGCTATCTCTTATCAAGCGAGTTGACATCGTCGTCATACGAAATACTACACGGGATCGATGAATATACGTCCCCCTCTGTGCTTTCTAGCACTATGTACATATATATTTCATCTCGATTCTTAATACAAAATTCTGCCCCCCTCTTCACACGTGCTCAATCATTGCTCTTATTATTTAAAATTTTATATTTAACAATTAATTATATCAAAATAATTAACATTATTATTTATATACTCATCATAAATTGTTTATGTGATGATGCTTTTAAATTTCTGTCATTTCCTATCATTTACATATTTTCTTATATTGGTTTTGTTCATTTAATTGAGAATCGTTCATTATTATTTTTTTTTGTTTTTCTTTAATATCTATCATTAAATAAGATTAATGTATTGATCCTTTACTTAGATCTTGATTTCCTTATTTATAAATTAGTTTATTGTATTGCTAATAAAAACCTAAATCTGATAGTCAACTGTGCTGAAAACACAATAAACTAATATCAATAAAGTATTCTACAAAATATTTGGAATTAATAATTAAATTAATTTATCAATTTCATTTTTTATTTAATTACTTAACAGTGGATAAATTTTTGATAATCTTAATCAGAACAAAGGATTTATAAAAATAATTTATAATGTTACCGAGATAATAAAATATTATTTTTTATTAATCCGAATGTTTTATAAAAAGTTATACATTCAATCCAATGTCACAGTATTTTTATTTAGTTTTACAACGTTTTGGTATCAATAACCACCATCTTAAAAACAATCTAACTTAATACTTTGAGATTATTTACAATAGTAGAGAGCTTGAATTTTGCAGTTCAACTTTCAATATTTAAGGTAATTCGAGCGCATAGGAGCGGATTTTAAGGGTGCTTTGATTAAAATATTTACTGAATAAATTGCAAAAATTGTTTGTTAATTATTACTATAAATTTGATAATTAATTTTAAAGGTGACTTTCATATTGGCCATACTGTAAACGTGAAATGTATGATTTTATAGTTTTTAATGATTAATTTGTTTATTAAATATTTGGCAACTGCAATTTTTTTTAAGCAATATCTATTTGAAAACGTTCTCGAATTAATGATCTCGTTTTTCGTAAATATTTGCAGTACGGAAGATTGGAAAATTGAACTATAAAGTAGAAAGTACTATTCCTCTCTCTCTCTCTCTTACTCTCATTTACGTCAATGTATAAAACTGTATTTTTAAATTCGATTTTTTCATCGAAATGCCCAGTGACTGAGCTTTTTTTGCTTGTAACTTGTTCGTGACAATCTCAAAAACATCATATTTCAACATTAAATTTATTTGCAGACTTTGGCCAAGTGCTCCAACTACCTTAAAGCAATGACAGTCTTGGGAATATATCTACCTTACCTATATAATAATTAAATAATAAATTCACATAATTTTTTCCAAATAATTCGATAGAGACAAATGGCAAGTGTTAGATAGAAAAATCTGAATAAATAACAAATGAGCCATAAAAGCAGCATTTAAGATGAGTGTGGTAATCAATTTACCTTGAGAGTGATTTTTTTTGAGTGGCATTTCCGTTGATTAATTTCGTGCCTTTGTGTAATATGCTCCAATGACGTTCATAATATAAATGTATGTATATATAATAATAATAATCATACTCTTTTTGTTACTCAATTAAGCTTGTGTTTTCACAATCTTCTCACCTTGGCCACTTATTTTCCCTTCATTAAAACCTTTTTCAATTAACATCAATGCTTTTAATCAATTCAATTCATCTTCCAGTTATTTATTCATCATTGACTTATTAATTAAAATACTATTTTTTTCTTTTAACTTTCACTCGAAGGTTTTATAATAATGGTATTAATCCTTGACAGATCACTACAAATCCCGAAAAATTTTGATGTTTAGTAATAAAACGTTTATTAGTTAAACACCTAAGTGTTTACAATGTTGAACACCATAAACAAACTATAGCATTTTGGTAAACGGCAAGAACCGTTTAAAAGTCGTCTACAAAATTACCATAGTTCGTTCATGATGTTTAACATTGTAAACACTTTAAGTGTTTAGTTGCTAAACACTTGGATTTGCAGTGGACACACATCTAAACAGTATTCCTCTTCAGGCAATGAGGGTGAAAAGTACCCAATATTATATTACATCAAATATACCGACAACTGATGAAGCTAGAAATATTTTTCTTATTAACTTTCCATTAGGAAGTTATTGTAATTGGGTCGATTGGTGAAATGTAAATTTTCATCATATCTCCACGTTTCAAGATATTTCAAGCATACTGACCAATTTTTTAAATGATGTGTGTGTAAATAAGTATGTGAGCATTTTTTTCGTTTTTGATATCTCAAGAACGGATTGAGATATCGACTTCAAACAAAATTTATTTGAAAGGTATTGTTATAAAGAAGATCTGAAAGAAGTTTGAACAAATTCGGTCGAGTCGTTTTTTTTTATAACAAAAAAACTAATAATGAATAAATGAAAAGATTGTTTATAATAATACGAATTTGTTATAAACAATTAAGAATCGTGTTTATCGATGAACTGATGCATCTATCACATGGACTTGGATGTTTCCAACAAAATCAAGTTATTAATGATGAACTATGACTTTTAACAATTACAAATTGTTGATAAAAATATGAATTTGTTATAATAATAGAAAGTTTGTCGTGTAAGCACAGACAAAGTGTGCTCAGACCTATTTTTCAATTGAAGTTTAAACAATTCTGGGTAAGATGGATATATTTATGAAATAATTTATTTAAATTAAAATGGATAAAAATAACATGAAAGTTAGAAAAAATTGAGGATGAATCCTGTTTGTCTAATGTGTCTGTCAGAGATTAAATATGTATTGATATTTTCACTTACCGTTCGATATCGAGTTGGAAACTGGAAGATGTGATTGGGAATGTCGACTACAATTATTAAAGGAGGCGCTAAGAGATTCCTGCAGCTTCTAAAAATTATTAGGAGACTGATTAGGATGACTATCACTGCTGAAACGACCCTAGAAAAGAAGGAAATAATTAATTATTAGGTTGATGCATATGAAATTGCTAATTTAAACAAAGAATCAAAAACACAAAATAATTTATTTAATAATTATTTATTCGTGACAAAAGAATTACCATTAGTTTCAATACATAAAAACCAAAGATCCACCAAAGAATTTATGCCATTATAAAGGAAATCATCTTTTTTTGAACTAACAAATTCACAAAAAGCATTTTGTATTGTTGCGCAATCAGCAATTTCATATGCATCAATCCAATATTAATATTTTCTAATCGAAATAAATCTTTCTTTCTTAAATCTAATGTTAAACAATGTGCACATTGCTAATCCCGAAAAACTCAAGTGTTTAGTGATGAATCACTTAAAGTGTTCAATGATTAAACACCTAAGTGTTTACAATATTGAACGTCATAAACAAACTATAGTATTTTGGTAAACAGCAAGAAACGTTTAAAAGTCGTCTACAAAATTACCATAGTTCGTTCATGTTTAACATTGTAAATACTTTAAGTATTTAATTGTTAAACACTTGAATTTGCAATGTAATTGGATAGCTTTTAGAGCAATATTTAGAATATTGTTAAAACTATTAGTCCAGTCAATGTGTTTCGGTTCATGTTCAACGGACTTTCATTTTGAAAAGCATATTGACTGGACTATATCGTTTAAAAATTAGGGGATTTTATTTCGGGTGAAAAATCTACTTATATTAAAATAATTTTGTCAGAGTAAACTGATTGATTAAAAAATATTATTCGGAACATGAGCAAATGATTAAAAATGTGAATATTTTTTAATTTTGAATTGAAAGAGTTTTAAATTATTTCAAAAATATTGTTCAAATATATACATATTTTTATATGTATGTTCGAAACAGGATTTCTTCACTTTGACAGAATAAGTATCCGAGTCAAAATATAACACCTAGATTCGAATTTTTTATCCTAATATTACTTTGTTGTATTTTTCGAGTAGATAAAAATTAGGATAGAATTGAAGGTAAAACCTCAATTTGGCCTTATCAATTTACTTGAATAAATGAATTATTTATAGGAGAAGGGAGAGTAAAATGAAACGCTCGAGGAAATGTACCAATTTCTTAAAATAAGTTAGAAAATGCCTACACTGAAAAAAATCGAAATAGTTGGATTTACTACGTAATGTTAATTGTCCATTTGAGAGATCATAGTAGAGTCATTTTCTTACTATAAAAGGACTCAACTATAAAATGGTAAATGGAAAGTTAATATTCCATAGTAAATCCAACTATTTCATTTCTCTCAGTGTATTGCATTTTTTATTTATCAATTTTTTAATTTATTAATATTAATTAATACCTTCCTCTACCTAATAAGATTGTTGGAAAGGGGTAAAATAAAGTTAATAATGTAAACTTTGAAAAATTAAGTTTCGAATAACATTAATAATCATGAAAAATAATTTTTTCTTCAATATAAAATTATTCAAGTCTCAAAATAAAGCTGGGCTAAAATTAAAATAAGAATAAAATAAAATGATACAGAATTGAAGGGGAATAAAATTACTACGAATTTAGGATGAAATTAATAGTACATTTTGCATCAAGGGAATAAAGTAAAACCATCAGATTATCTCAAACCACGTGTTTACCACCCGTTCTTTCGGTACAGGTTGTAATTTTACACATGGTTTGAGCTAGTCTACTTTTCCTCCCTAGGTGTGAAATATACTATTGCTTACTTCAAGACGGGGAATAAAATAGAAGTTTACGCGGGGGTATGAGAAAAAAATTTTTGTCTTAAGGTAGTTCTTTCGCTCCGGGCCGTATCAAAAAAAAGACACTGGACCCTTCAAAATAAAGTTAATTTTTTTAATAAAATATACACACTAGTTTTCTGCTTGTTGATTAATTTATCTTTTATTATTCCGAAAAACACAAAAAGATTCAATAAAAAAGGTTGAGACCTATTTTATAGGAGAGTTTAGGTTGAACTTCGTATTAATAATTTATTTTTTATTTATGTTTTCAAGAACGGTACGGTAAGAGTTGATTTTTTTTTAATAAAATATTTTTTACAAATGTATGTACACTATATAATGTTTTTTACAAAAATTTAAAGAACCGTTTTTGAATGAAAGTTAAAAAAACCTTATCTTATTGTCAATTACCATTGGTTTAAATGGAGAGAAGAGTCAACTTTAATCTATCTCAACTTTCATTCAAAAACGGTTCTTTAAATTTTTGTAAAAAACATTATATAGTGTACATGCATTAGTAAAAAATATTTTATTAAACAAAAATCAACTCTTACCGTACCGTTCTTGAAAAAATAAATAAAAAATAAATTATTAATACGAAGTTCAACCTAAACTCTCCTATAAAATAGGTCTCAACCTTCTTTATTGAATCTTTTTGTGTTTTTCGGAATAATAAAAGATAAATTAATCAACAAATAGAAAACTAGGGTGTATATTTTATTAAAAAAATTAACTTTATTTTGAAGGGCCCTGTGTCTTTTTTTTGATACGGCCCGGAGCGAAAGAACTACCTCAAGGAAATACTGATGTGTTGTGTATTCGAGTTTTAATTATGATTTATTCATCCTTAAATAAACCTTTGAAAAAGAGGCTTTTAAGATAAAAATAGGTATTATATTTTGATTCAGAGAATTTGAAAATTATTACGCAAAAAAACCCAACTTGCAAATAAATAAAAGTCTTACAAACAACTATCAAGAGAGAATTATTTTTTATTCACCATTCGTTTTCACCCATCAAAGAACTCAAGACAATCCATCCACCACGCCATTGCATATTGCAAGATACACAGAAAATATAAGTATAAAGCAACCTAATCCCTCGATATCCACCACGTCCTATAGGGTTAGAAGATCTCCAAGTGACAGCAAATTTTCCATGAAGTACACCCCTCAGAACAGCAAAAATCCAATGCAATCCTGTGCCCAAAAGGAAGCAAGTCCATCCTGAAATCCTGTTCAGATTAATCAATTAATTATTCATTTAATACTTAATTATAATTAATTAACATTGATAATAATCTAGAAATGACAGACAATAAATCAGGTATTTCTTAAAAAGTTTCCATTGATTTCTAATGACTTCCGGATCAGTACAGACAATTATACATCTACAAGCTCTCAACATTGATCATAGAAGCTGTTTCATTAAACAAAGAGCCTGATAAGTAATTATTGCTATTGGAGTTATAACTGAAGTAACAATCTTTATCAAATAAATCACTGTCATCGATAAATATAAAGACTATTGATTTTATTAAAATTTCGAATTCCATTATTTAATATTAATAATTTGTTTTTAAAATAATCAAACAAACAATAACATCTTTTTTTGTATTAAAAATAAATTTTATTCCATTATTGTTAATAATAAATTTTGTTAAACTTTTTTAGATCATCACTGAATGATATTTCTAATGAATGAACAGACTTGTATAAAATACCTTCTGAAAAGTATTCAAATACAAATACAAATACTGGGTTTGGTGGAGGTATTTAAATACAAATACAGATATTCATAAAATATTTGAAATACAAATACAAATACAGCCTAGCTTATTTTAATAGATATTTTTAATACCAGCAGAAAGTATTTAAATACAAATACAAATAGTGTAATTGTATTTAAATACTAATAAATTTCTCCAACAATTTCCGTATAAGTTACGATGTTACACGTACAACATATAGCAAAGTTTTCATTAGATACCTTAACGATAGTTTACTTTGTATTTTAAAAACGATTTAGTGTATACTGAAAAAAGGTATTTTATTTGAAATATTTCAAATATAATTATTGTATACTTTTTATTGCCAGTACTTAAATATTATTTGAAATACCGTGAAAAGTATTTAAATAAGTATTTAAAATACTTTTATTTGAAATACTGACAATTATGTGAATGAAGTATTGTATTTATTTACTTACGGTATGCTATAATAATCCATAAGATTCCAAACACCACGCCAATGGCCAATTACAAGTGGCCCAATAATAATGAGTGATATAATGGTATCAGCAACAGACAACACGTGTTTTTGTTTTAATTGCTTTGGAATTATTGTAACATCTTTATCGCGTCTACCTTTGGTTTTATTGTATCTTTGACCAGTTGCTTTTTCCTATAAAATCACATTTATTTAACTATTTTTAGATAACTGTTATTCGTAAATAACCACACTAATCAATTTGCAATTACATCTGAATTCGTTTTATTGATGACAACAGGTTGAAGTTCTTTACTAAATCTTTTATTCTCTTCATCTTCAGTCTCATTTTCGTTATCATCTATTTTGTCATCTTCTTTCACTGATTTTATTAATAATAATTCATTTATTTGATTATTTATTAATTTATTATCATTCATTCCACCATTTACTTCATCTTTATCCACTAAACTCCCTAAAGTAAACAATAAAAATCATTAGAAATATTTGAATAAGTTACTTTTGAAAACTCTACTCTTCAGTCAATAATTAATCAATAACTTTTCATTATGATTTCATTATCGACTCATTTTTTTCGATTTATAAATTTCGATAATCGATAGTTGTTACCGTTATTTGATGTTTGGAAATTTTTTAAATTGACACTCATATTTAACTTGAGAACATGAAAGATTAATTTTAAAATGAAAACTTTAACATTTGTTGGTTAGAAAATTTTCAAGACACTTTTTTACAATCTTGAGTAATAAAATAAGCAAGAATAAATATACCCGAATATCTAATGGTATCAGAACGATGTTAAGCTTTAACTAAACTCAATCTAACAAATCAAACGATTTTAAGAGTCCGAAGAGTAGAGTAAAAAAGTTGGAAAAAATAAGGATTATACTTACGCTTGCGCAAACACGTGAATGTTTACGTTGTTCTTTAATGCTTCAGTCTTAATAACATTATGAAAATGTATTCACTACCATTTTAAAATTAATGATATATTGAAGGTAATTAAAATTACAAATTTTAATATACATTGTTCATTCATAATAAATAATACTTTATTTATAAAAAAAATTCATTAGATTTAATTTCTTTGCCATAATGTCAACATTCTGATGACACTTTATTACAGTAGTTAACAGCTGCAATGAGGTGTTTATAAATAGAAATAATATTGATTTTAATAGTATTTTATGTTTATTCTATAATTAAAAGCGTTTAGGTAATTATTAACATATTTTAATGATAGCAAATCGTTCTTTTATTCTTAATGAGGATGGTCTAAGATATCAATGATATTAAAAATAATTTTCAGATCATCTGTTGGTGACATTTTTGTGGTTTAAAAAAATTAGTAGTTTACTTTAATAATAAACATTGAGAAAGTTACATACACAATGAGCAAAACCTCGTTCATTGTAAATGACGTAAAGATTCAAGTCTTACAATGGATTTTTTTCTCCTTGAAGGTTAAATTATCAAAAGAATCTGTTTTTTTTTTCTTCTAAAAATGTACATGAGTTTTTTGGCCTTACATAATCATAATCTCCTTCAAAAGCTTTTCGTTTTATTAATTAAACAGTTTTCATTTTTTCTTGTGCCTACTTTAAGAGTACAGACGTTGTGATAAAATCTTCATACTGTGCTTTTTAGACACTGCAAATCCGGAAAAATCCAAGTGTTTAATGATGAATCACTTAAAGTGTTTAATGATTAAACACCTAAGTGTTTACAATGTGAAACGCCATGAACAAACTATAGTATTTTAGTAAACGGCAAGAAACGTTTAAAAGTCGTCTACAAAATTACCATAGTTCGTTCATGTTTAACATTGTAAATACTTTAAGTGTTTAATTGCTAAACACTTGGATTTGCAGTGTTATTTGTTATTACAATAATCGATATTATAGTAAGTATTATCCATACAACTAATATTTGAATGAATAAACTAATGAATTTTTGATAACTATCCGCTTAGTGAAAAGTAACAAAAATATATATTTTATATTAAATGAAAAAATATAAATTTATAATTAAACTTTGGTTTAAAAAACTATTTGTTCACATGAAAATAAATAAATATTTTTTTAATAGATATTCTACATAGATTTAAGTGCATTTAAATGAGAATTATATCAACAATCGATGTTGAAAAATCGTTTTTAACAAAAAATCGATTATTTTCAATTAATTGGAAGGATCATACTCGATTTAAAAAAATCGATTTTTCGATTATTTTTCTACAACACTAATTTAAACGGTAGAAGTGTTTTTGTTCTTTTTAGCCCGATACATTAATGAAAATAAAAATAATTGGATATCATCAGGATAATCAGAATTGTGATAAAAAATGACACTAGACAATTTAACATGATGTAATATATATTTAATAAACACTATACATAATTAAATATACACAAGGTGCAATAATCGAACATGAAATATCACTTGAATATATTTAAAATTGGTGTGAATGAATAAAAAGAGATATTTCAGAGATATTTTTAATAAACAATTTCCAAACTGATTTTTGAGTTTTTGAATTTGTAAAAATCTTTCGTGCTATTCACTGTGTTTAATTTATTCAATGATTTCATGTTAAAGTGTAAAATTCAATACACAAGATTTATTTTGATGCTGTGCTCATGTGAATATTCACCAAAAAGCGTAAAATGTGATATAACAATTTATTAACTAATCTGATCTTTCATCATCATCATCATCATCATCATCATCATCATCATCATCATCATCATCAGCAAGCATTACAGATTGATTACACTCGTATTTCTATTTTGTTTATGTCATTTATCTATTCAATAATTAAATTTAATTTTTTTATAAAAAGTTTTCTTATTCTTTTCATTATTGTTTACACAGCCGTTTTATTAAATTATAAAAATCAGCTTTTTTCAATGCACCTTTTTTCAATTCAAAAAATTCGTCGTTTTCTTACACATTTATTTAAATTATTAGAATAATAAGAATTATCATATATCATTTCTAGTCGTTCACTACGGAGAATAATTTAAAATACTTTTTTTTTCTTTTTAGCAATAGTATTATAATACTGCGAATGTAAAAGAGTTGATGAAATAGATTAATACTTTTTTCAACTTTGGTTTACTGTAATTTATCCATAAAATTAGGAGTAATTGATATTTTTGATATTAAGGGTGCATTTTATAAGAAATGAGAAAAGAAGTGCCGCCATTCATCAGGTAATTATCCTTTTTGCTATTTTTTTATCACGAATTTTAGATCATTAAACAAGTACAATTAAAGACACATTTTTTTAATTATTAAAAATTATTAAAAATTTATTTATTCACGATTAAAATGAAGATATTTATCTACTTGTAAAGTATATACTTGTAAAGAATAAAATTACAATCAAATTCATTGTAAAAATTAGTGTTTACTACCGGAACAATCCAAAAAGCGGGAAAAAACAAATTTTTCATTAAGGCAGTTATCCCCCGAGAGCTCGTATCAAAATTCATTGTGCCCCAGCCAAGAAGAATTGGTGATATATGAAAAAAAATATTCAATAAATATTCGAACTTCTGTCAAATTATATTCAGAAATTATTTATAATACGAGATAAGTAATATTCAATAATATCTATGAAATAATATTAATTATTTTTTTTCTACAATTTGAAACAATTCGTTGTACGGACCTGTACCAATACATCGACATTACTTACATGAATGTACCACCACATGACTATTCTTACATTTAGTATCGGATAATTCATTTTAATAATTTTTTATTCAATAAGTGAATGTCAGAATTGTATGAAATTTTACTGAAGCATTCATTATATACTCATTGATTTTCTGATTTTTTTTTTAAACGCAATCTTAAACTCCGTTTTGGAATATTTATTGAAAAACTATCACGGGTTACCTTCTACCATTAGATTGCATGTTAAAATCGTAATCATTAATTGCAAATATCTTCATGTATAGACATCAGATCTTTTTTGTTCAGAGTAAAAAAGTGTTTATTTTTTGTTACTGTATAAAAATAATGCGGTTTGAAAAAAATTTTAAGTAATCACTCTCGCGGAATAACTACCTTAATAAGATATTTTAGTATTTTTTTTATAGTCAATAATAAAAAAATTTCTCCTAACTATTTACAAAAATGTTCTATATTTAGTATTTTTTACTATGCAGTTTAATCCAATTTTAAGGAAGTAATTAAATCAGTTATTTTCTCTATAAGAATTTTTCCACCCTAGTAGAAATTTTGTCAAGGGCATGTCCAGTGTCTTGGAATTGCCTCGATTTTATGTGTTAATTGTATGGGAATCTAGAGAGAATCGAGTCAATTTCTACTAGGGCATGCATAATTTATTTAAAAATACGTTAAGTAAATATTTGTGCGTTAAAACGATAACATAGCGTCATTTCTTCACTTTCTCCTATTTAAGAATACTTTGATATATTTGTTTTTATTTTTTTATGATCAAATATGGAAGTCAGAAATGAAAAGATAATTTTATAAAAAAACAAATAAATTGATATGATATAAAATCGATTTTATAGTAAATTATTTAAAAAAGTTTATAAGTCTGACAAATAACATTTGACAATCACTTCTAGCATAATCATTCAATTGGTAATTTTTTTCAAAATAATTTCATTATTCATTGATATCTGATGTACAGAGGAAAGTCACCAAATATGGAATAGTATTCTAATATGGAATACTTTCATTTCTCAATTTGTGATTTTGATTTCTTTGGTAGATTTTAATTTGATAACTAATATATTTGATTAAAGGCTCTTAATTACTACATATAAATGTATGACTGATTAGTAAAAACATTAAACTGATTTAATTAATATGGAGTTCTTGTTTATATCCTAAAAAAAAAAAATGCTATCCCATATTTGGTGACTTTCTCCTACTTATTTATCTATGCATCATTAAAAGCGTCCGTATTAATCTTATTGTACATATAATTAGTTATACAATTAAAAGTTAATAATAAAATAATAACAATTAGGCCACTTATTCTTAATGATTAGCACTGGATACATCACAGTTGAAAACAGGTAAATGCAATATATTTAAGTACCTAGTTGGATAATATAATAAATTATTAATGAATTCAATGACTAATAAATTGATTAATCAATTGATTGATTAACCCATAGAGAAATCGATATGTGATTTCAATTAAATAATTATCAATAAAAATTCAAAATTAATTTTAATGGAAGATGGAAATAAAAGTTCAAATATTTTATAAGTGAAATAATCTTTTTTTTTCAGCTATACTACTGTGTTTTTTAATTTTCAAAAACCTTATCTCTCCAAGTGTTAATACTTTAATTCCTCAATCAGATGGATTAGTCACTATCTACAATTATTATATCCTTACCTAAATGATCTTTTACGTCTGACTCATCAACGTAAGTATTCTTCATATTTTTTTCTTCTACTGATTTAATGCACTGAAATTATTTTTAAGGTTAATAAACCTATCGAACTCTGTTTATCGATTACACTGAGATAATTATCCTTCAAAAATTATGCTAAAGACGAGAATAAAATTTATTAAACAGTCCGGTAAAATTACTATTATCTTTTGGTTAATTTCTTTAAGTCAAGTCATCGAATTCATCTTTAGAACCGAAATAAAATAAAAGAGGGGGTTCAGAACGGAGCCAAGTATATCCGAAATAGATTTCTTTGCATACCTCAGCTCAAAGTTTAAGTGTCCTCCCTGTTTTCGGAAAGGAAGTGAAAAAACAAGATATCCTTAGCTGGGTGTTTGGCCAGAATTTTATGCCCAGCTCAGAATATCATACTTTGCTCCCTTGGTTAACAAACTATCATTTTTTGGTATGATATTCTAATTCTAGCTGGGTTACCCCGGATGTAAAATTACATCTTGAGTTCAAGACAAAGATGTCAAACCCATGGTCAAAATACTATTAGCTGTCATATCATAGTCCAAAATTGAAATTTGTTGTCTGTTTTGAGATCGAAAAGTGACGTTTTCTCTCTCTTGCAGAAAAAATAACACCTGTTGGAGTATATACACAGACGATTTATTGTCTTTTTATGCTTTGCGACCTGAAGACAGGGAGCAAATTTCAACTTAAAGCAAAAGTACGAAATTTACTATTAATTTGATTCCGATTTGTAGTTCTTTTTTTAAGGCGCATCGAGCAGAAACATATAGATGTATAAAAACATATGGACCTTTGCTCATTAATTTTCGGCAAATAAATAGATAAAATACGAAAATACCTACAGAAAAAGATTCGCGCAACAACAATCTATGGAATGAAAAGAGATGAGGACGATTGGTTGAAGAAGAAGGAAAATATCCAAGATAAAAAGTCTAAAGCGGTTTGACAGATTTTGATTAGCCATGTGTAAACAAGTAAAAGAGTTAGAGAAATACGAAAAACAATCTGTCAAATCGCTTTAAACTTTTCATTTCGGATATTTTCCTTCGTCATCAACCATTCCATATATTGTTGTTGTACAAATCTTTTTCTGTAGGTATTTTCTTATTTTATCTATTTATTTGTCTAAAATTAGTGCGCAAAGGTTCATATGTTTTTATACATCTATATGTTTCCATTCGATGCGCCTTAAATATGTTAACTTCGAAAATGCAAATAAAAAATAGCATAACTGTAAGATGACAAACGCGATGAATATAATGAAATTCAATTTATTCTAGTGACGTCTTCAATACAATTAAGACGAATTTTTACATAAATAAGATTGGTGGAGTTAGGAACTATTACTGAAACTCTAGAAGAATAACTTTCAATGTTGTAAAAATTATTTTAAATTTGTCAATGCTTAGTGAAACATAAATAATTCAAATCTTGACTTCAACTGATGCTCTCACACTTATTTCTACAATCTACTAATAAATATTTAATTCATATAAATTTTTCTTAATCTTGTTCAAAATTCATGGCTATCACTTATGAACCGTAGATTAATTTTGAAAGAAAATTTTCTCAGTGTTCCAAAAAATTTTTGTCGAAAAATCTTACGTCTTCTATGCGTATTCTTGGTGACATTATTTGTTCAGGATAATGCCAAGGTTTAAAATTAGGACTGTGGTTTTCTTTCCACGCTGGATAAGCTATAGATGCTTTATGTAATTTTTTAACCATCTATGTTACCAGTTAAAGTTTAATTTCCAAATCAAAGTTAATTTACAGCTAATTATTACAACTAAAATTTACTTACCTTTGGTGCGTAGATTTGTGTTATTTTATTAACAAGCCAACCAGGTAACTTTCCATGAGGATCCGTGTGAGATACATATCCCAGCTCAGATCCATCTCCATTCCTTGAAGGTCTTACAATGTAACCTGCAATAAAAAAATTATTATTATTTAAGAGGCGAGTTGGCAAGTTAATTTGATTACTAAAATTTTATTGGACTATTTTTAATTAAAATATAAATCTACAATTTGGTTTGTTCAACAGACTAGACATTTAACCGAAATTTTTGACCTGGAAACAAATCCTTCAGCATCTCTCAAGAGGGATACATAATATCCTACAACATAAATCGCGTAGGTGTGCCGCTCTTTTGCTTTCAAGTTATTTAATTTTTTAGTTGACTACCCACGACTGCCCTTTCAGTGTTCGAATAACCAACTTCATTGGTTTTATTTGTATTATCAAATGAAAAAATAAATCAATGTTAAAGTGATGTGGATTTACCAGTAAGATAAGAAGTTGCTCGAACAAATGGTTTTTTGGGCGGATAGTCCTTATGGTAAACTGAATGATTGATGATTAATTGTTCTCGACCGGTATCTAGCCAGGATCTTTGAAGAACAAAGTCACGATTTTTCAATGGTGATGTACATGACACTGAAAAAATTCAAAATAATTAAAATTCAATTTTTTTTTAAATCAAAGTATTTCAGATGCTATAGAGTAAATTTAAAAATAATTCCTGAAAGGAAACGACATTGTTTTAAAAGAATTAATTTAAAGTATGAATTAAATCTCATTTCATTGATATTTATAAATTTAATTATTAAAAGAAGAATAAATGATTATTGACTCATATTTTATTACACTACAAAAAAAACCTTAAATAAATATTTATGATATTAATAAATTTTTTTTCTGTCTGATACATAAAGATTTTGCTATTATAGTGTCGTCAAGTGATGATTAATGATTATTATTATTTCTATAAAGAGTGATAAAATATAAGTATTATTTACATAAGTATTTCTCAAGATAAATAAAAAATGTATCAAATCATTCTCAAAATTTAAATAAATTTAATCATTTTTATATTCTTATCCTTTAATCACTATGAAACATTAGCCATGATTGTCATAAATTTATTAATTAAATTTTTTATTAATGCAATTAAAAAAGACTAAAAAAATTTATTTCCTATTTTTCTAGTTGTTTTTAAAATTGAAAATACTTATTCTCTTCTCTATCCTTTAAATAATAAAAAGAATCATTCTTCTCAAAAAAAAAAAAAAAACTAAGCAACAATGCATTTCAATAGTTTTTATTGATAGATTATTAGAGCCCAATATTCATCACTACGTTTTATTATTTAGAGAATGTTTTAATAATTATAGAAAATAGTTAGTCTTGTTTTACTACTTCAGTTATATTTTTCTGGATAACTTCTAGCTACTCAGACTTTTTTAGTCGATAAATTAATTATTACAAATCAATCTTAAATGAATATTCTAACTATTTCCTGATCATTTTAGCCTTTTACTTTCGAATTTGTAGCACTTTCAATGCTGAAATGCTACATGAAAATTTGACATTGTAAAAGAGAGGGTCAGAGTTTAGCATCCGAAATACTTTCAAAATTATTTACTTCGAACCTAAAAGCTTATTTACTTACTGGAATAATAACCAATATCATTATTGGGATTAAAAAAGCCAATATCTTTAGATTCAATCATATGAGTGTCCCATACTTTTCTATATTCTGGATCATGTAACACATCATATAAAGTTTCTGGCTGGACATCAGGAAATCTTGTTCTTATCTAAAAAAAACGCATAATAATAAATTAGCATAAATAATTAATTAAAACTTGTTACATCATTGTATTTTCTAATTCATTGATTTCATTAGAAGGTCATAAGATCAATAAATGTACAAATAGTAACTCGTTAAAACAAAAAGGTAATATATTAATGAATATTTCACTCACCTTGATCATTTTAAAAGTGATTCCCAGAACGAATTTCGTCCATACTGACAGATCTGGTTTGTTATAATCTAACTTCCAATCATTATTATCATCATATAGCTTTTTTAACCGTTCGAAATCTTTATCTTCAGCTATTTTCACTACTCCCACGTCCATTTTAATTGAATCTGAAGTAATAAAGAACAATAAAGTGCTTTTAATCATCACTTTGATCTATTTTTTATTTCATTTTCACATCAATTATTAATTAATTTATGATGTAAATTAATATTAATATTGATGGATATTCTTTTTTTAATGAATAAAATAATAACTAATAAACTCAATCAATAATGAAAATTTATTAACAAAAAGTGTTAATATTTCCTTGAAAAAAAAAAATTAAAACAATTTATAGGAACAATACATGAATACATTGTAGATTATTTTATATTATTAGCATTGTTTAAAGTCGCTGATAATAAAAACTGAATGATAAATACTTGAAATTATTTATTTAACTCAAGTGAATAATAACAAACAATCATTTGTAAGTAAGTTTTATCTTGAACAACAGTATGTTGAAGTGAGAAAATAATGCTTGATACATTAAAAATAGTTTTAGACATTTGTTTAAAATTCATTTCATTGTTAAACGACCTTCTAAGAATATGTTCAGTCATAAAGTGTTGAGCTTTAATGTATTATCGTATTCTAGTCTTTATATTTAAACAGAAAAAAATGAAAACTCGAGATAAATTCACATTTCAAAATAGTTAATAGTGAAAATTTAACGATTTAATTTCAATAATACATTTAAAGTGTCATTTTTGGTAAATAAAGTGAGAAAATGTCATAAATAATATTTTATAATTGTAATTTTTTGATTAAATGTAAAATAATTTATGTATAACATACCATAAAATTGTTAAATGTTCAATGAACCTTTAAAAAAATTATTGTTTACAATCAAATATTTTAAAATAAATTATTTACAAAAAAAATTTAAAAGTCTAATGAATGTCCTTAAAATAAAATTTGTTCTTATGAATAAAATACGATTAAAAAGCTCAAAAGCTTAACTCAAATCTAACCTGAAAATATAACCTAATATATTTTTTAATAATTATGTACCTGTTACGTTCGAACAATAGACCACGTCTGTTATAAAACGGCATCAACTAGCCGACAAGTGTGTTATCAGAACACTGATAAGACTTTCATATCGAGATATCAATATTTATGCCAAAAATATGGATGATCAATTAAATATCCGAACACAAAATAATCCAAATATGTTCAACAATAGACTTAATTAATGCATAAGTCTCCATAATTGATTATAATATATAATCAATTGATATTAATTAAGTATAAAAATGATAATAGACTTGCTGAAGGACAGCTGGCAAGTTACAAGTGTGCAAGGAGTCAGCTATCAGCTATATAAAGCATCACGCAGGACCAAAAGCAATCAAGATATATAGATGTGGAGACTGCGCGCCAACTTGTTAACTTGCTTGAATATCCTCATTTCCATCTCATTATCACTTTTTTATTGAGGTCACGTAAGTTTATCTTATCGATTTATTCCTATTTTTAAGAGTTCAAATATTTTAGAGGTTCATTGGCCTTCTTGAGAACATAAACAAAGTATTTACTTGACAGGTAACCTCAAACTTCTTGTTGAACTGATGATTTTCAACTGTTTTGGAGCCAAGAAAAATTTTAATATTGATTTGTAAGTAACTATCAAGTTTTATTGATATTTTTTAAAACTTTTTTAAAGAAAAAAAGATAAATAGTAAGTATTTTTGCTACTTTTATTGTTTAGGAACTATTCCTTGTATTTTATAAACTAAAAAAAGGATTTAGTTTTCTCAAATAAAACTTATTCATAGTTGGTAAATATCCGTTCTAGCTTTGCATCCAACAAACAAATTATTTGTTAATAGTCAAAAAATAATTTATTTCAACATCATTTTTAGAGATAAGTTAATAAATTTCATTAAACATTAAAACATTATCATTTGAGCTGGATAAATTAAATAAAGCTGAAGATTTTTGTTATAATAATTGATAAATAAGTCGTCAGCAATTAAATAGAACATAATTAAGTATCTAGCTCATCTCTACACTTTTTTTTTAACGTATTAACGATTGTTTTACTTCTAAATTTATTGATGTAAAAAATGCTAGCTGATGATCAAGCAAGTAGGAACTTTAAAAAATTGAATGACTTATTTTCATAAACCTCATTGATAAGTTTATGTTACAGAAATAGACATTCATTTCATCTATCAATATTACTGAATATTTATTCAAGACAATTTGTTAATTATTAATCAATGAACATTTATGTTAAATAAAAATTAGTACAAAATTGAAAAAAAAGAAGTATTTATTGCTGAGGAATAAATTCTTTCGTATATCATTATTGGATGTTTTATCAATGAAACCTGATCCAAATTTTAGTCAAATCATGCTTCAAGTTTTTTTCTTTGATATCTCTAAAGCAAAAGAAGATAACTTGTTCATTTTAGTTGAAATAATCAGAGCTGTTCAGTTCATTATTGAATAACTTATCCTATTGATTTCTAAATTTTCATTTTTTTGTCTTAGATAATTAAACAAATCATCAATGGATCTAAAAGGGTTGGAAGAAACAACTGGAAATCCATCATTGGACTCTAAAATTAATGAATATATCCAATGGAATAAGGTAAATAATAATCGAAAAATGTCAAATGTCAGTAACTGATTGAAAATGATTCTTTAATCTTTAAATGAATGTTTTAAAAGCTTGAATTAATAATAATGTATTGATTTCAACTATAATATGAGTTATTATTGAATTTTGTTATTATTTATACAGAATCCAACAGCGAAAAAGGAAGTTGATGATTTGATTAAGACCAAAAATGTAAAAGAATTGGAGAATCTTTTTTTAAAAAGATTAGAATTTGGCACAGCTGGTCTCAGAGGACGCATGGGTCCAGGATATAATCAAATGAATGATTTAGTTATTATTCAGACTGGTCAAGGGCTTGCTAAATATTTAATGAAAACAGTTGTCAATATTAAAGAAAAAGGAGTTATTATTGGATATGACGGGAGATACAATAGTAAAAGGTAATAAAAAACAATCAGAAATAATGATAACGAAAAATAAGAAAATATTCCTATCTTGGGAGTTGCAGAAAAATCTTTTAAATCACATCAGTAATATTTTTCAGTAAATTTAAAATAGATGAAATGCTTGATAAATGACCAATACATAAAGTATTATTAATTAATTTTCTTATAATTGTTAATTATTTTTCACTCCTGTTTTAAATTGATGAGCTTGATTTACTTTTCTACTCGATGGAAATTATTCTGTCAAGAATTAAATTTTTCTTTATTATAATTCCTGTCAGAGCACAACAAAACACTTTTTTCCAATCTAATTTACTTACAGATTCGCTGAATTAACAGCCACAATATTTTTAAACAATCAAATAAAAGTTTATACGTTTTCTGAAGTCTGTCCCACACCTTTCATTCCATTTGGAGTCTTGAAATACTCATGCGGAGCAGGAATTATGGTGACAGCATCTCACAATCCTAAAGATGATAATGGATATAAAGTATACTGGGAAAATGGAGCCCAAATAATTTCCCCGCATGATAAAGAGATCCAAAAATGTATCTTGGAATGCCTAGAACCTCTTCCTACATCCTGGAATACAGAAATAATTCATGGCAATCCATTGTTCAAAGATTCTTTGGAAGAAGTAATGGAAGATTATTTCAAAATCATCAAAGAGACTACGATGTATCCAGAAATAAATCAAAAATGTAATTTGAAGTTTATTTATACTCCAATGCATGGAGTTGGATTTAGGTACATGACGGAAGCATTTAAAGCAGCTGATTTCAAGGTAAATACATTTAATAATAAAAAAAGATGATGATATTGATAAGAAAGTTATGACTTTGCAGCCATTTATTGTTGTTGAAGAACAAAAAAATCCACATCCAGATTTTCCAACTGTCAAATTTCCTAATCCTGAGGAAGGAAAGAGTGCTCTTGATTTGAGTATTCAAACAGCTGAGAAAAATGGAGCGTCAATAATTCTAGCTAATGATCCTGATGCTGATCGACTAGCTTGTGCAGTCAAGAAGGAAACGTAAGATTGATAATTATATTTTTTTCTTCGATTTATCATTGAAAAAATTATTGAAGAGAGTTATTCTTATCAAAGAATCTTTAAAAAAAGAAAAAAAATCTATTTCAAATTCTTCCGGTAAATTGTCTTATATTTAGTTAAAATATTCCAAGAACAGTGAAGCTTTATTTTTACATTAAAAAACAAAATTCATTATATAAAAATAGTATATCCAATATTAATGAATCTTTTATCCAAGTAATCAACAGTTAATAATAACTTTTACTTTCAATTCCAGAGGTGAATGGCATGTTTTTACTGGCAACGAACTTGGAGCTCTTCTAGGATGGTGGATGCTTCATGTTCATCAGCATAAACATCCCGAGAAAAATATCTGCAACGTTTACATGATGGCTTCCACTGTTTCTAGCAAAATCCTGAAGACTATGGCAAAGAAACAAGGTTTTAAATTCGAAGTAATGATGCTTTTAAATCAATGAAAATTTCACTATCAACTTTTTTAGCTAATAATAATTATGTTCTACTTGTAGGAAACATTAACTGGCTTCAAGTGGATGGGAAATAAATGTATAGACCTGATGAAAAATAATTATGATGTCTTGTTTGCATTTGAAGAAGCTATTGGATTCATGTGTGGTCCTAAAGTACTTGATAAAGACGGAATAAGTGCCGGTGTTCGTCTAGCAGAAATGGCAGCATATCTTGATGCTAAAATGAATCAAAGTCTTATTGACCAACTGGCCAAGATTTATAAAGAGTAATTAATGATTTTTAGTTTTAAAAATAGCTATTTATCCATTTGAAATCCAAGAGAAAAATTAATTCTCTTTATTCTCTAGGTATGGACATCATATAAGTGATAATTCTTACTGGATTTGCCACGAGCAAGATACTATTAAGCGTATTTTTAATAGACTGAGGAATTTTGAAGACCAACCAAACACAGTAAGATTCTAAAACCTTTTTTATTAATCTAAAAATGCAATTTCCTGAAAAATACTCATTCATCAAAGTAACTTATTAGCTAACAATATGGTTTAAAATTGGAAAGAAAAATATTTAAAATGACTCAACAACATTAATAATAATAACGTCGTAATGAAAATGCGTCGTAAGTAAACAGTATTATCATGATAATCTATTAGAACTTTTAAACAAACAGAAACTAAAGGTTAAAAAAAAATACTATCACGTACTTAAATGCGGATCATTATATATCTAGCACATTTATTACGATGAACCCATTGGCTGGTAGTATTGAAGTGAGTTGAGTTAGTTGTTATCATATGTATTTGAAGGTCAACTAGTGTCCAGAGAGTCAGTGAATGAGCTGGCATAAATATAAGTTAGTTTGTCGACTTGTCTGCTATTAATTGTTGGAATTATTTAACACTTTTAGTCGTTCACTAGCTTTAGTTTAATATACTGGTGTTATTTCAAGTAATATATATTGTTTGTGTGTTATGTTAACAACCCATAGTGATATTAAATAAATAAACAAGTTAAAGAAAACGTATATTCATAGCTAGTATCATAATCGATAAAAATAAACGCAGCTTTGATGTGCAATTAAGAATCAATTAAATCATTTTAGTTGTTGGAAGAGATTGTTTTTGAGTTATTTAATGATATTTGATTTTTTATTATTCATTGCTTGGTTTACTGATGCATTTTGTTGGTGCTAAAGGTGTGTATCTTAGATGGCAGGTTAATTATATAGGTTTTTTTTTCTTTTAACATAACAAATGTTTTTTTTTTATAGTAAACTATACTCTAGGAAATTTTGATATAAATTGATTCTTAACTGTCATTCATTAAGGTGTTATAGGCAATATTAACAGATATAATATTTATCAGCATGCCAAAAAACATGACAAGTTTTTGGGTAAACAGCTTAATAGACATGTTTTTGACTTCTCTGACACTTGTACCTCCTTTTTTGTTTTGCATGCTGGCGATACCAGTCATACAATCTATGTATTTTCTATCGCCTTTTTTCAAGGAAACAACAATTTTTTCTTTCTCGTAAGTCTTTTTCTATTTTTTCTATTTATTCTTATCTAGAAGAGCAGCCATTTTCTTTATCTATTAAATAAAAATAATTGATATCGATAGTTTATTTATTGTTATTATTATTCTTGAAAGTTATTGGAGTATTAATAACTGATGGTTTCTATCAGTAATGTTTTTTTTTGTTTTTGGTTTCAGTACCCAAGAAGCATTGCCGATGGAAAATATATGATAACAGGTGTACGTGATCTAACAACTGGGTACGACAATACACAACCTAATAATCAAGCTGTCTTACCTACGTCAAAATCCAGTCAAATGATAACATTTACATTTGCAAATGGCTTAGTCACGACATTGAGAACCAGTGGTACTGAACCGAAAATTAAATATTACACTGAATTGTGTGCATCACCGGATATTCAGTAAGTTTTAAGTTACTTTCAAGTACATTCTACAAAAAAAAAAAAAAAAATAACATAAATTTAGCATAAAATAAATGATCTTATTATTATTCATTTTGCAGAGATATTAATGTGTTAAATAGTACCTTAAAAGAAATGGTTACAGCCATTGTTGATGAGTTCTTGCAGCCAAAAATTAATGGACTTATCGCTCGTATTTCCTAATTATTATTTTATTATGTGATGATCAGCGTTTATAATTAGGATATAAGGTTTTCATAATTTTTTTAATATTGATGAATGACAATATTTATGATTAAATAAAAATATTACGAAAAATTTTATTGTTTTCATCATTTGAAAGAACATGGACACCTAAAGGAATTTTGAAATTTGAACGAGTGGTACAGTAGAAAAAGTTTGTATGATGATGATAAATTATCGACAGTTATAAAAATTATTATCAACTGTTGTAAAAAATGTTTGTGTTGGTAAAATAGATATCATTATTATCATAAACAATTTTTCAAACGTTCACATATTAAAACTGATAATAAAAAGATAATTAATGTTAATTATTATTAAAAAAGAGGATTTCGATTTATATATACGTTATAAATGTTTATGAGATATTTTAAATTCTGAAAAAATGCGGTTTTATGATGTAATACAAATGGAGATTAATATTGAATATTATCGAATCCCCAAAAATCTTAAAGATTGAGTTATTTTGAATTTGAAATAACAAAAATGCTATCAAAATGATAAGAATCTTTTCCTTGAAATAATATTTTTTCTTTCTAAATTGCTTTATCACAAAAAAAAAAAAAAAAAAAAAAAAAAAACGAATTAGTTAAATTGATTAAAAGCACGAGGTAATTATTTGTTCATTTAATTTATTTTATTGATAATTTAATTATTCAATTTTTTACATTTTTAAGAAAGATAATTGCAGCCATGTTACTTAAAATAACTTTTGAAAGTGAAACTTTTGAGATAGTTTACTATTATTATTCCATACCAACTGTTAAGCATTGATTGGATATTTAAATAATGAACAGAATATTATACAAATATAATCACGATGATAATAATAATAATAATAATAATGATTATGATAATAATGATAACAGTATTAATACAAGTTGATACGAGCAAGAGAGTGAAAGGACACAGACTGTGGGGGGAACAGGCTTTACAGACACGAAAAAGTGTTAAAAAAAAAACACAACTAAAAAATGTTATGGAATGAAGTTGTCGCGTGGTAAGTTTACTGAAGAAAGGTCACTACTGCTCAGTCGACCCACTAACTTGGTGCTTGGTAGCACGCCAAAATTTGTCGATTATATCCATCGTGTGTTTTGTTGAGTTAGTCTTCTACTGCAAGATAGTCGAGAGTTGTCTAGACTAAGTGGCCTACCACTGGAATTTATTTTTAATTCGCCAAGAATTCATGAATTCCTATCGGTCGACAACCTCTCTATTAATTACTGTTAAATTACTAGTAATCGTGACATTCATTACTTACTTAAAAAAAATACAACTTTTAAAAAACATTAAATATCGTTTTTCGAAAAACGAAAATGGCGAAATTTTTTTGAAAATTAAAAACCATTTTTAAATGGATAAAATTTCGTGTTGTTTGTTTTTTTTTTGCTAATTAGAGTTACGAAAGAAATAAACGAAAAAAGGGCTCAACAGTGATTTCTAGGAAATTTTATTCGAGACTAAAATAAAAAAGGAATGAAATTTTGATTTGATTTAAATGGATTATTATTTAGATTCATTTGTTTACAATGATAAAAAACTATTAATTTTTTGGCTGATGGGTGAATTATAAATGGAAATGTGAGCAATAAAAATGAACAAATAAAAGTAAAATGTAGTGTCATCAAAAGAGATAGAAAAAAAAATCTTGGAATGAAAAATTGAGGAAAAAATTGGGCCAATTAAAAATAAATAAGAAACTCGACTTAAGTTTCATCATATGTGTGTAAAATTGTCGCGACGATAACCGGTATTCTCGTTGGCTTCCAATCATTTTTATCCAAGTAAATATAAATTAAACATAACCCAGTCACTAATTACCCAATAATAATTCAATTAATAAATTAATTAATTAAATAATGATAGTGAAGAATTAAATAATAAATACTTGAGCAAAACAATGAATAAAATATCTTTATTGTTAAAAAAATGCAAATAAAAAGTGATTAATATTAAAAGTAGATTGTTAAATTAATTTTGAAAAAGTGTGTAAAATTATTGTGATATTTTATTTAATATAATTGACTGTGATAAATGATGAAAAAATGATATTTAATCTAGTCCACTGCGTGCCACGTGTTCAAAAGCTCACTGAAAAATTCCACCAAGCGTTCTCTCATTAACTTCTTATCATTACCACAATATTTTTGTATTTTTTACTCAACAACTACATACTTACTATATATATATTTCAAGTGATATATTTGTTAATACAATTTATGCGCCATATTTGTTTATATGTATTTATATCAAATTTTCAATATTTATTTATTGTAAAAGCATCTGTTATTCTCAAATTTTGTTGTTTATTGTGTGAGTGTGAATTCACTCAAAATTATTACACTGCCGAGGATTTCTCAGTATCGGGTAAATATTTTTTTTCTTTTATTTTTTTTTTATTATTATTGAATATAAATTTTAGGTATTTTATAAGTGTGGATTTCATTTTAATGGTGATTAATTTATTAGAGTGATTATAATCCTTTTTAATTGATTTCCTGTAACTTTTCAAAGTTCCATGACCTCATGGATGATTTTTTTATTCCTCTCCCGCCGTGACTGCGCAGTAGTCTCTTGCGCATGTGACGCACGTGGTTTAGTCAACACACGTGTGCAATTGCTTAATTAAATATAATTTTATACAATTCATATTATCATTATTCACAAATAAATTTCTTTTTTTTTTCTCATTCAAACAGTTTTTTTCCATTTGTATTTTTTTTTTCTGTTATTAAGTCATTCATTACTCACTTGTTTCACAATTATTTAAATTATCTTGATAAATCAAAATTTTATTAACATTTTCTTTATCATTGATGCATTATGGTAATGATTATTTTTCAAAATTATTGTTCAAAACAACTAAATATGTTTTATTTATTTATTTCATTTTTTTTTTTTGCTTATAGTTCTTTCTCTTTGTTTTAGCTACGCAGTTACATAGCGAACTTGATTAATGAACACCTTTTCAATTTGTGTATTAAATATGTATATACATTTGAAAGTCAATTATTATTCGATACTGATTGTATTAGAGGTGATGAAAAAATTTTTTTTCTCATTCGTTTATTCGTGTCAATGTAAATAATAAAAAATAATAAAAGACAACAATAAAAACCTACTTTTTCTCATTGTTTTAATTGTATGAATGTTTGTGATTTTTACAATTTACACATTTTTTTGAATAGATTTTTATTTTTCACCAAAATGAGGGAAATAATTTTTTTTGTAACATTTGATTCTACATTTATTCGATTAAAGTCTTTTATTTTTTTTAAAATTAATCTCTTATCATGAATATTGTTACTTTTTAATAAAAATCTCTAACAGACTTTAATTTTTCGCTAAAATAAAAATTTTTAAATTCATAAAAACCAGAATTTTTACATTTTTCACCGAGTAATATTATAAAATATATATTTTAAGTAATGTAGAATATGTAATAACATCTCTTGCTTGAAATACATACACTGATAATAATAATAATGATAATATATTTTAAGCGAAAAAAAAATTTGACTGATTAAATAGCCTCATTGATATTAATATCACATGACTTTTAAAAGTTTCTTTCAGTTTGATGTATTCCATATGTATAAATGATAATCCTGTTGGTAAATAAATATCATAAAGTAATAAACGAAAAGCAGCAATATCTTAATAGTGATAATATATTTTAATTGGACTTTGTATTAACATAATAATTCTATTTCAACTATTTCCCCTTCATTATGACGTCGTTTTGTTCTACTGATGTCTAAAATAAATCTTAAATAAATTTGTTGAGTGATGCGAGTGTCATTCTGATAAATCAGGATATTATACCTTTGTTCTTGTCATGTCTTTTGTGTTATAAAAAACACAATAAATCATTCAATAATTATGGAAAATTTATGTGTCAAGTATAAAATTAATAAAAGAGACATTTTTTTAAATAATAAAAAATTATTAAATAATTTATTTATTTTTTTTATTTATGGGATATTTATTCCTTCAATAAGATTTTGAAGCATTTGATAAGCTTCAAGTATTTTTTATGATTTTGATAAAAAGACAATTAAATAAACGAAAAAACATACAAGTATTTATTCTTAAAAAATTTGTTTAATCAATTTAGACAAATATTTATCAAGTAAGTAGCATTGATAACTCGATAATTATCATTTTCAAGTGATGATTATTATTTTTTTTATTGTACTTAAAAGTACTCAAAGCTCTATGTAGGTACTTGAAAACGTGAATTATTACTATTATCTTTATCATGGTTATTATTATTGTTATTAATATTATTATTAATTCAAGTGAGTAATCGACCATTTTTGTGATATTAACAGTAGTAAAGTTCATTAGACAAAAAAGATAATTTCTTCCTCATTTCTATCGTCATTTTTCATCCGTCTTTAGTTCAAATATTTCAAGAATTTTACGTTTTTTACTTGAAGTTTTCATGTCAGAATAAAAGTAAAAAAAAAAGAGTTTATTGTTGGTTCAATATTTGATTTAATCAATTTTTACGTTTAATGATAAATTTTTTTTATCGAAATTATAAATATATTGACATGCTATATCATACATCTAGTTGATCAAGACACTTACCACACAATCTCTTTAAACTTATAGAACAGTCTGTCTTGAGACATGACTTAAGACACCACGTTCACTAATACAATAGTAACTTTGAGTTTTTTTTTGTATTTTCTAATATAAGTGACTTTAAAATTTTCTTCAATAAGTAATTTGTTATTTTTATTTCATTTTTTTCTAAATAAAATCAACTATTTTAATTCATGTGCATTTATTCCTCTGAATAAGTAAGTGATTTGTAATTAAATTTTATTTTAAATGAATTATTAATTATCTATTGGAAAAAATAATTCAATTTTTTTTATGCAAACAATTTTATACGTGTGGCAAAAAAAAAAAAAATATTTTCGTATACAAAATTTTAATTAATTGTTAAGAAAGTAATTAAATATTAAAAAATTGATTTACAAAAAAATTGTGATCTTTCAACGATGAAAAGAAATAAATGAATTATCAGTAAAATATTTATTTATTTGTTTTTTCTTTTTGATCACACTATTAATTAACATATTATTTATTACAAGAAAAGTGAAGGTTGACCTTCGTTGGCCATTAAATTATTGAGAATAATTTTCATTGATTTTTTTTTATTATTTACTTAACTAGTAATTGATAATTAATATGCAGAGTAATATTTAATAACTAATAAATGCAAATCTGGATAAAATTATGAATGGTGTTGAAAGATACTATATATTAATCCTATAATCAAGTCATTTTTTTAATGGGAAATTAGCAATTTTACTGAAAAGAAAAATTCATAGCGTACAGAATAAATGACATAATCGCACTAGTGAGAAAATTCTTTAAATTCCATTAAATTATATTTAATTAAAATATATCATCAGAGAAAGTGGGAGTAGAATTAAACTTTGCTGGTTATTACAATAATGATATTAAAATAAAATTACAAAGATTATCATTACAGTGATGACAGAGAAATTAATTATTTTTGAAATTATGCATGTTTTTAAATTCCAAGAGAAAAATTATTTTTTCTGAATGATTTTCACCTAGTAAGAAGTTAATGCAATCATAACAATATAATTTTTTTCCATTATTTAAATGTTTTAAAATGCCCAAATTATTTCAAATAAAATCCGTTTTAAATTTTAATATGTGTGAGACATCTTCGAAAATATTTCAAAAATGCAATCCTTAAGTCTAAAAAAACATATTTTCGTCATATCCCCACGTAAAATTCGATTTTACTCCCTATTCAGAGGCAGTAAAGCCCGACTTTTCTTCCTTTCATAAAATGACAAAATTTGTTTGTGCGCATGCCCACACGCATTTTGTATTTCTTTACAAGGCAGAACGTCTCGCTTTACTAACCTCGAAACTAAAAATAAAATCAGAATTTTCGTGACAATATGACAAAAAGATATATTCACATCATGGAAATAAACATTTAGTACTTCTATCCGCGAGATTTCTCGCTGAAGAAATACTATATTTTACTCCCCTGATACGGAATATACTATTTTACATGGTGATAAAATAGTGTCATTTTTACCTGTTATAAAGGACAAATATATGATAATGTAACATTTTATTTAATTTTATCTTTAAAAGCCTTTACATAAATAAGTAAAATACAGCAGGGTCCACAATAAAACATTAAACGTAAAACTTTAGGAATCAGAAATTAACTTTAATTCTGTCTTATGGTGAACCGTGTTGCTGTCCACAATAGAGAAATAAAACATTACCATATTATTTATTCGGAGATTTTATGTGTTATGTCAATTCCTTATTTCTAAGCTTAAAGTGTTTATAATAGCTGCTCCTTTATGAATAGAGTTAAAAATTAAGAATACGCATGCGCAAAATCATGATAACAGAAAATTGATTTGCGCGCATGTGTAGCCGTAAATGTTTGAAACCTATTCTTATTCCACTTAATTATGTATATGAAGATCGTTATGCTTAAAAACATAAACTCTCCTAATTATAATTTCATAAATCATAATATGACTTTATTTATTTCCGTATAAAATAATTAATTTCAAAAATGTGAAGTTATCTCTTATTGATATCATTAAAAGCACATTCTTACTATTGATGCATCCATGGGTGTTAATTCAAATTTCTCCTCAAAATTAAAACCAACTAGTTTATTATAAATAAATATCGTTAATTTTAAATTACACTAAAATTTTTTAGTAATTAATTTTTTTATTAATAATTAATATTAAAGTTTAATTAAAAACTACATCTATAAAAAAATCATTTCACAAAATTAATTTTATTGCTCGAAATAATTTGTCGGTTAATTTACCTTTTAATAAGTCATCTATAGTGATGAATCAAGCTTAAAAACAAACGAAGAAATCATGAATGAATCCAGCTCGAAAAAAATGGGTAAAATCAGCCAACGAAACAAGTATCGAATTGAAATTAATTAAATCGAAGGTCACGAATAAGTCAAGGTCTTTAAAGTATTTCTCTTCATTGAAGTGATAAGAGTGAGGGAGAGAAAGATAGAAAAAAAAGAGAACGAGAAAATGATTTGGATGGGATCTATGACGTGGACAATAGTAAATTAGATGGTCGGCAATGTATGATGCTTCCCAACTTACCCAAGTCATGTCTCAACTTTATAAATTGCTTCCTCGAAATTTTTTTCACATGTCTGCTGTCCATAATACAATTAGAATTGACATTTATATTACGTGTGTACATGAGTGACATTAAAAAAAATCAATTATTAAGACTAAAAATGATTGATAAATGACATTATATTAATTTCATCATGTATATTACATTTATTGACAAATTTTATTAGAAATAATTTTTAACAAATTTCCCTCCATTTAATCGAATGATGAAATCCATTTATTTTTATTTAACTAATAAGCAAAAATTGATAAAGTGTTGCAGTAGTTATTACCGCGTGACGCGAACCCAACACATTGATAAGTCATTTTTACAGCATCAATTTTTATTATAAAAATACTCTCGATTTATTATTAAGTATATTATTTTTTTTTGTTTTGTTTTTATCAAATCGGCACGCCTCTCATTCGCAGAAGTTTGATGCCCTTGTCGCAGTCATCGCGCGACCATGGCCCCATCGACGGAAAGCAAAAGTGACTGCTGCGAAACAAAGCATCAGAATGGCCATCCAAATGGAAAGACAGAAGAAATACAGCTTAATAATTGTAACGACAATGACAGTGAGGTAATTAATCAATCAGACATGATTGTGAAAGTATCTAAAAATTAATTCTTTTTCTAACTTTTTTTTCCATCCAACTCACACCAGGAATGACAATCAAGTAAATTAGATTAATCTTTACAAATAGTTCCTCAAGTGTTTATAGTGATCTAGAGCTAGTGTTTTGATTGATAATTAAATGACGGTTATTCTAACAGGTTGAGGTGGACATGGTGGTACCACCTGATGGTGGTTGGGGTTGGGTGATTGTTGCTGCTTCCTTTATGTGCAATGTCGTTGTTGATGGTATCATCTTTAGCTTTGGAGTCTTCCTCAATCATATATCTGATGCTTTTCAAGTACCCAAGTCTAGTGTTGCTGTCGCTGGTTCTCTTCAGACTGGATTCTACTTGATGGCAGGTTTGTATTCATATTTTTTGTCATCTACTCCAAGTATTTTATCTTATTATCTTGTCAAGATATATTTTAAAATATTTTCTAAATAATTTGAAATAATATTCTAGGACCTTTTGTCTCGGCTCTTGCTAACAGATATGGATTTAGACTGGTGGCAATAGCAGGCAGTTTCATCAGTTGTTTGGCATTTGTTTTGTCATTCTTCAGCACTTCCATAGAATATCTTTACTTTTCTTATGGACTTATTGGTAAATCAACCTTTTCTTTATACACTTGGTTAACTTTCTGAGTTGTTGCCAATGACTTTTTTTTTCGTTTTATTGTTATTTTTAGACGGTTAAAATTCAATTTGATGCTATTTTAGCTCTGAGATTCGAATATTATTTTCATTGATTTGATTAAAATTTTCAAATGGATCAGATTTCTAGTCTTTAGGAGATATTTTTTTTTTGCTAAAAAAAGGATCAAGTCTAGTTGATTTAAATATGAAGAAAATGAAAAATAAATATAATGATGGATTACTCAACATTGAATGAAGTAAATAAATGAGTTTATTTTACTAAAAATAGGTGGGATTGGTGCTGGTTTAATTTACGTACCAGCAGTAATAACCGCAGGATTTTATTTCGAGAGATGGCGCGCTTTAGCTACCGGTATCGCGGTTTGTGGTTCTGGTATTGGAGCTTTCGTTCTTGCCCCGGTCACCGATCTCTTGATAAAGCACTTTGGCTGGAGGCAAGCACTCCTAATCCAAGCTGGTGAGTGTGGTAAATGGTGTGAGAGAAATTATTTTTCTCCATTTGGCATCCAAATGAGTCTTTCTTCCCACTCATTACGGTTCGTTAATTAAAAATGATATTAATCTAGATATTTATTATATAGGGATGCTCTTGAATTGTGCAATATTTGGGGCCATGTTCCGGCCCTTGAAACCTAGTAGGATAAAAGTCAAAAAGTCGGAAGTAGCACAAGAAAATTTGGCAGAGATCAAGAGTCCGTTGATGAAAAAAAGTGCATCAACGCAATCACTTCATGGCAGTCAATCGATGACTGTAGGATGGATTTTTGGGACAAATAATAATACTGAGTATCCTACCGCTGCTCAAGTTATTGCAAGTAATCCAAATATTGTTAAGTAAGTTGGCAATTAATCAATCTAAGGATGTTAAACAATGATTCCTTTCCTATCTTTTCAACTTTAACTAACCCAATTTTTATAATTGCCGTGTTGGGTCTGATACAAGTCAATGATGACCGTAGATGCCTTTTTCAGAAGACAAACGAATCATATATTCTCATATAAACAGTTGTCTCTGAAACCCAATGACATAACTAATAACAAGTTTGCACAAATGTCACATTATGATCTTCATATAGAAAGCTATCTTTTGATTAAAAACAATATAAAAATGATGTTAAAATAATGATTCTAGTTTTTTACAAGCAAACAATATTTAACATCAATTTAAACATCAAGGAATGTTTAAGAATAATATTTTTTTTATTTAAAATCAATATTAAATAGCACATCCCTCTATTTGTGTTATAAAACCTTTTATCATTATTAATTGAGTAGTGATTAAGATTAAGAGTAAATCCATGATAGAGGTATCAAGGAAATGTGACCATATGTGATTTATATTTCCCTAGGGAATTTAACGACATTTTTTGGTGACAATCAATGAGAGACCTACATAAATTAATTAATTTACATCTAATCTCTTTCCTAAAAATTACTAAATCCCTTGGAAAAAATACTAACAAACTTGAACATCAATTTTGTTATCAAATTTCAGAAGTAATTGAAAAAACATGGAGAAAAAAACTACTGCCTGATGCAAGAAATTTATCAAAATACATCAGCAATATTTTATTTTTCTTCCATAAAAAAAAGGAAAGAAAAAAACATAAACTAACAAGCACTAATTAAAAAATCTTTGCCCAGATCAACACTTTCCGCCCACAACATTCTGACACTTAGCGGTGAAATGGAATTAAGTACGTCAGAGAAAAGGTTATCAGTGCCGATTTATTCTGATCTAGATGTTACGAAAAAAGAGATAAAGACAGAAGAAGAAAATAATTTACTGGATGGTGACCTAGAAAAGCTTAACGGTCGACTACCCACTGTAAGTATAGTGAGTGATCAATGATAATTATTATTTGTGTCGAGTTGATAATTACTATCGATCGAATCACTCATCAACTCTACTTTAACATGATAAATATCTTTGATCTATTTGCTCAACGTCAATATCATTATTGTCACATGACCTTTTGGAAAATTCTTTCTGTTTCCAGTTACAAGTTCGTAGGCATACAATAAGTGGACGTCGTGATCAACATGGTAGTCAATTGTCACTTAAAAAAGCAGGAAAACGGCATTTTACATCCAGAGATCCTCAACGTCCATTTTATAGAGATGATATTTTCTATGGTGGTTCACTTGCTAGATTGCCTCATTACAAATCCCAGGTATTTAAGGTTTCAAGATGTTGATGGAATTGGTGATGAGTCAGTAAAGCATCACATAATGTCAAATTTTTAGCTTTCTTCAGTGGGATATCACATGTCAGTTACTCGTCTGCCCACAGCGACTGATGTTGAAGAAGAGAAGAGTGGAAATTGCTATCTATATCCAGAAAGTGTTCGCCGAATTCTCAACACTATGTTGGATCTTCATTTATTAAAAAGTCCGTCCTTTCTCATTCTTGCTATTAGTGGTGGCTTAACGATGATGGGATTTTTCACTCCATTTACTTATTTACCAGGTGAATTTGTTTTTTTTTTTTCACAGACTAATTAATCCATTTATTTTCATCAGCATTCATTTGCATTATCATTTGATATCTGATTCTTTTATTCAATAGGTCTTTTTCAGTCGCAAAGAAAAGTGCTTTTCTTCAGGAATTGATTTTAAAAAATCTAGTACAGTAAAAATAAGTTTGAAAGGCTTTTTGAAAAAACAAATCACCGAAAAAATTAAAAATTTTACGATAAATATTAATGTTTATTGATAAAAAATATTCATTTTATTATCTAGACCATCAGAAGAATTGAGAAATAAATTTCTTTTCATTTAAATGACTTTTTAAAGACCAGTTTTAAATTTGGAATTTTTTTAATGATGGATATTTAACTTCAGAGTAGATATCATAACACTGATGACATATTTATTCTTATAGCTTTTAGCTTATGCAATATTATCGATGCTCAATATCACAAAAGTGTGTATAAAATTAATCAGCGCTAAAGAATCTCTCAAATCGGTACTAATAAATATCTTAAAACATTAATTATAATAAAATTAATTATTTTTCATTCATTAAATATATTTTTTTTTAAAATGTAATAATTGTTCAAAGTCAAGTTATATTTTAACTACAGTGGGTGATGAAAGTCTTCATACACTAAGCTAAATGTAGATATAAACTTTAATTTTAAGTTTTTTCCTTTTTTTCCCCTACTCAAGATATTTATTTTAAAAAAGTATCTATTGGTAAAGTGTTAGCTTCTGAACTTAGTGTGAATGTAAAAAGACTTTCATGACCCACTGTATATTTAATTTCAATAACAAGATATTTTTGAATAGTCAATAAATATTCTTATATTATTACGAAACTCTTTTATCAATGCAAACAAAAGTTTCAAACTGACAGCATCCCTCTTTCAGCATCAAGGGTTAAAATGATAAAAGCTCTTAATCTTGATCATAAATTACCAAGTAACATAATTGATAAATGAAGTAATTAATCAATTTTCGTATTAACACTTCAGATCGTGCAAAGACTTACAAGATCGATGACTCAACGGCAATGTTCTTAGTCTCTGTAATTGGAATAGCCAACACAATTGGACGAATCGTGTGTGGTATGGGATCAAGTCTTCCTGGAGTTGATGCACTTGTTGTTAATAACGTGTTCATCAGTATCAGTGGGATAATGACAATCATTTCAGGTCTTTCTCATTCTAAGGAGTATCAATTTTTCTATTCAGCCTCTTTTGGTTTAAGTGTGTGTAAGTTTAATTCAAATATTGCCAATATTATATTATCAATTATTTAGTATTTCTTTTAGTTATTACCAATTTAATCATTTATGACAAATTTTTGCAGCGGCGTTTGCAGCACTTCGATCAATTCTCGTCGTTGATCTAGTGGGATTAGAGAAGCTTACCAATGCCTTTGGGCTTCTCTTACTATTCCAAGGTGTTGCAGCATCTGTTGGTGCTCCACTTGCAGGTTTGAGATCATAAATTTAATCATTGCTAAATTATTTAGCATCAATTTATTGACTACTTGGATAGAAATGTAACTTTAAAAGTGATTACACTATTTTCTATTTTCTCAAGGTGCATTTATGGAAGCAACAGGAAACTATGATGCATCTTTCTATCTATCAGGATCGTTAATCCTTTTATCTGCTGTTATTTGTTATCCATTGAAGAGGATAAATGATTGGGAGAAAAGACGAAGTAAAGGAAAATCTTCGGATATCGAAGAATCTTGATTGAAATATAAAAACTCTATGTTTTATTTTGTTTTTTTTTTTCTTTTTTTTTTTATACAAATTATTTAATTGTGTAAAATTAAAAGACTGTTTATTAGCTCCATTTTGCTACTTAACAGCTTTGAAATAGTGTGATAATACAACTCTCACATGAAGCGGAGTCAAATAGAAGCTGCATTTAATTTTTAGTGAATCACTTAAATGATAAAAGTGAAATGTATTTCTTTCTTTATCTTTTTTCTTTCTTTTAATTTCATTTTTTTTTCTCATTTTGTTTAAAGTAATAATATCAAAAGTGTACATATGAAGAGAAAAAATCATATACACTTGAGAGAGAATTTATATTTGTTGATAAACACATAAAATTACTTAAGTATTTACTTCTTTTTTAAAAATAGTCTCTCACTAAATAAACGTTTAATTGATAACAGAATAATATCAGAAATAGAAATAAAGATGTATATGTACATGTATATATATTATGTATATATATATATATATATATAAAAAGGATACTGCGATAAAATTGAGAGAGTGGGCATTGGGCAAAAATTATCGGAATGGCTGTTTGTTTTAAATCCGATGAATTTAATCGCTCTTAAAGTTGCCACCTAGTATCTGTCTTAAATGTTACAGTTACATATGAATATTTAGATTAATAACTTAATGTTTATATTGTTATGTTTAATTGTTATATTTAGGTTGAACAATTGTAAATTTTAGGAGATTTTTATTTTTAAGTTATTGTAATCTACTTGTAAATATTAGAAAAGAAAATCTATTTTTCATGTAAAAGAAAGATTATTTTTTTTTCTTTTTCAGAAAACATTATTTCCAATTAAAATTGTGTGCTTATGATGAATTAAAAATTAAAGATTATGTTATAGACCAAGAAAAGTGTCTCCTTGGAGTGATCCAAGTGCTAAAAAAATATTTGTCCAACTCTCAAGACATCTAAAGACTTTTCTCATTTCCTAATTACAATAGTGCTATCAATTTTAGCTTAATCTATTCTTGATGTTCTAATTTCAGCGAAAAATATTTCTTTTTCCAGTGTTAATGTAACTGTGATAAAGTAAATAAGCAGAAATTGGTTTAATATTGAATGCACTAAAGAAGATAAAAGAATTTACATACTTTTGAGTATGTAGAAAAATAAAAATTCAATTAATATACATTGATATATTTTATGTTAAATATCATAAACAAAGTATGGAAGTCAATCTGCTTGGGAATGTAGAAAAAAATCAATACATTTTAAAGTATGTTATGATAATATGCTTTAAAGTGTATAAATAATTTTAAACTATTTAAAATTATTGCACCCTGGGAATATGTAAGAAAGTTAACGTACTCTGTAATGTACACTACTAACTTTGTTTTTTTAGTGTGTACAATTTTCCTGAATACTTGGCAATATTTTTACATGAAAAAACCAATGAAAAATACACAATTTGAGGTAATTTAAGTCTACGAAAACCCAACCTTAAGGCTTGTTATTTTTCATACTTTGATTTTCATTCATGTAATGTGAAATTCACAACATTATTAATACTTTTAAGTATGTAAAAAGATACATTTTTTTCAAACTACAGATACAATTGACACATATCACAGAATATTTGAAAATTACCTCACTTAAGGTAGTTATCCCACGAGAGCGATTACTTAAAATTTTTTTCAAACCGCATTATTTTTATACAGTAACAAAAAATAAACACTTTTTTACTCTGAACAAAAAAGATCTGATGTCTATACATGAAGATATTTGCAATTAATGATTACGATTTTAACATGCAATCTAATGGTAGAAGGTAACCCGTGATAGTTTTTCAATAAATATTCCAAAACGGAATTTAAGATTGCGTTTAAAAAAAAATCAGAAAATCAATGAGTATATAATGAATGCTTCAGTAAAATTTCATACAATTCTGACATTCACTTATTAAACAAAAAATTATTAAAATGAATTATCCGATACTAAATGTAAGAATAGTCATGTGGTGGTACATTCATGTAAGTAATGTCGATGTATTGGTACAGGTCCGTATAAAGAATTGTTTTAAATTGTAAAAAAAAAAATAATTAATAATACTTCATAGATATTATTGAATATTACTTATATCATATTATAAATAATTTCTGAATATAATTTGATAGAAGTTTGAATATTTATTGGATATTTTTTTTCGTGTATCACTAATTCTTCTTGGCTGGGGCACAATGAATTTTGATACGAACTCTCGGGGGACAACTACCTTAATAAAATGTAAAAAAAAATAGAGATTTTCTTTCAAGTATGTAACAATTAATTACCAATGATTTATTTATTTATTTATTTTCTACTAAAAATACTCTAGAGTGTTAAATTGAATTAATAGTTCAATTAAAATAGAAGAGAAATTCGTTGAAGTTGAAAAAAGTATATTTGAATAAATAAATAAGTAACTAGGGAGAATTGAATCGAAAAAAAATCGTAAAACATTGGAATTAATGAGGGAGGAACAAACGTATACCTGCGCCAAGGTCCTGCAGATACATTGCGACATGGAGAGAGGGTGGCAAGGTACAAGAGCATGAGTGGGAGGCCATTGAACGAAGAGTAGAGAGGGTTGTCGGCGCATAAAGGGATGAAATGTTCTACGGCGCATAAAGTGAGAGAGAAATCCTATTCTCTTACTCTGTATCTGCAGCATCCTCTCTCTTACTCTCAATTCTGACTTAGTCTTCACCAGCCTCCCAGGCGTCCAGTCGAGCCCAAAGCCGGGTACTCAACACTTTAATTCACTTCCGTCTTTTTTTTCCATTCATACACACATTTATATTTCATTATTTATTTATTTATTAGCTTTTTTTGTTTTTTTTTTTCTTAATTAACATCTCCAGGTGTTTATTGATTTGTATCATTGATCATTTGAATGAAGTAAAAATTTTACTTTCATTGTAAATAAAAATATGATTAATTTTTTTGAGTGTTATATGAGTAGAAATATTTTATTATTAATTAATTTAAAAATGTTTAAATAATTCTCATTTAATTCTGATCAATTTAAAGTCTTTCTTTATTTTATAAACAGTTGAAAAAAAGAATAATTTTATTTTGGTTAATTGAGAAGAATCTCGAGTTATTTTAGTTTTAATTAAGCATCGTCTGCTACTAACAAGTGAAGTTTCTAATTGGCAGACCGTGTGATATTACATTTTATTTATCTAACAAATGTCTTTGACGTAGCACCTGGATTCAATGACGAATAAATCACGTTTAGTTTAATCAAGTGATTGTGATAATTAAATTTAAACATCACTGATAAGTAAAAATAAATAAATCATTAATTAAGTAATTAAATAATTAATAATAAATAAAATTTATTATCTAGTGGTAATCAAATAATCATTAACTCATTAACAGTTTGATAAAAAAAGTGAAGTAATAATATTTATTCATTGAAAGATTGGACATAAAAAATTATTCGAACAACTTTTCTATTTTTATATGACGAATTTCTACGATACGTGACAAAGTTTACGACTATGGCAAGTGGACAAAAGGACCAAAGATATACTTATATGGCTTGTCCTCTACATGATGCAAGTAAGTTTATTTATTTAATACCAAGTTTGTTTATTTTTAATAAATAATTTGATTCAATAACATATAAAATTATATATAAATTGTTTGTAAATATGTTATCATGATAATAATGCTCATATATTTATTCAAGTATTGTTTTATAAATATTGTTGGAAAACCATCATATTCTATCACTCCTTGTAAGAATATTATTATTAATAAACTCCTGACTAAGCTTCATAAAAACAATTGAAACTTAATTTTCACGCATTCTTACCATTTTTTACTTAACTTTCTAAAATTTCTAACTTTATGACTTTTCGAGGAATAGCAATAAAACAGATTCACAACTCAACGCTCAAATTTTCCAAATTCTTCACATTGGAACCTTTTCTGCACTTCCAAGTACATCCTATGCACCCACATAAATACAGGAACTTTTTCAAACCCTACACACTTCTAGTACTGACTTTAATTAGTTGACACTAAAACTCTGTCCGTCAACCTACAATATTTACTTGTAATACTGATATCTTACAAAAAATAAAGTGAATCTTACAATAGTTCTTGTAATTTGAAATCATTTAAATAAACTTTGTTGGAACATAACAATATAATTTAGTTTCAATAGTATTTGTATTTGTTGAAAATATTATGATATAGGTATATATATATATATACAAAATAAGAAATAATATGATAACTAAGTTTTTATTTCTTAGAGAAAAATTTTATGCAGGTATGTACGGTCATTGCAGTCAAAGAGTTTGCAAGAGCATGTCTAAATATTATTTACAGGGTCTTATTTTACTTGATTATATTTAAGGCAATATTTGAATATTTTTCAGACGATATTTTTGTCAAAATTGTAGGATATCGATTATAATAGGTTTTAATTTATAAATTACTACCAAAAGAAGTGGTTATTGTCATGTAAAATGCGCAGAGCTGATGTAGTATTGAGGAACTTGAATTAGACAAAAACAAGTTCAGATAAAAATGGAAATATTAAGAAGAATATTAGTAAATATAATGCTGATAATTATTAAATAATTTTCGAAACATTCATGTGAACTGAACATAACATGTTGATGAGAATTTTTTATTAATAAATGTCTTGTGGGTCATGTCAGTGTTAAATATTACCATCATTAGCCTTATATATCTATATCTATGTATATTTATTGATAACATCTAAATGTTATCTCTACATCAATAATTATTAACCAATTATTAAAGTCCATTGTTATCAGGAGTAATATAACATGTGTTTTTCATTGTGCATGGTATATTGTAGTAATAAAAATATTCATGTAAATATCGGAAATGAAAAACATTGAAAACAAGTTAGAGAAGATGAATAAATAATATTTTATCTCCCAGTTTCTCCAAAACATTTACGAAGCCACAAGTTGTATTTAAAGAGGCAGAATGCCAAAGAGGAAGTGATAGTGTCCGTTTAGAGTCAGACATAGGGTCTAGCATTGAAATATGATCTTAATATCATATTTTGAGATATAGGAATTCAAAACATGAAGAATAGTTTGATTTATTCAAGGAAACGTAGAAAATAGATTATCTGAACAAAAATAAAAATAAAAATCTGAATAGTTTGGTAAAAATAATGTGATAATTTATTTTCTTAGATACTATTTCAATTTATTAAAAATAAGCCATATTTTTAATCCAGTTTTGTCTGTAATCAAATTTATTGCAAAGATTTAGTCACAATCATCATTATTATCAAGTAATCTGATTATCAGACATACTTTATTTGGTGTAAAACTGAAATAAATTATTTAAATTAATCTCCATCATCATAAAAAATATAGTTTCATGTATGGTCTCTTGAGTCAAAATACAAAACTTATTTTCATCGTATTTTTATCCTAAGACTATCCTTTCTTTAGGTTTAACTTAAGATGAACAAATCTTAATTAAAGTCGGAATACGCAACAAATCAGGGTTTCCGTAGGCTTAAAATTTTTCAATTTTATCCTATCTTCATCCTACTTTTATTTTATACTTTTTCTGGTTTCAATCTAATTTTATTTGAGATTCAAGTTATTTTATTTTAATACAAATATACTTTTCTATAATTATTAATTTTAATTTAATTCTAATTGGGCTGTCCATCAGCATTGAAATCATATGTACTATTAAAAAAGTATGAATGTAATGGGAGTTATTCCAACTACTTCCATCAGTACTACTGAATGTAAGAAAATTCATTGATGAAGTTGGAATCAAACTATTCTGTCTATATCTTTATTCTTACTTAAAAAATGAAACAGAATAATATTAGGATAAAAAGGTTGAATCTAGGATAGAAAGTATGGGAATAGTGTGAAAAGAATAAATTTAGGTGTTATATTTTTACTCGGGCTTGATGCTAGACAATGGAATTTTATTCTAAAAACTATCAATGAAAAAGAAGTATTGTTGTAAAAGCAATTCAAAGTATAGCTAAAGTAAAGTATTATGATAGCAATCTCTATACCTCATCTAGCTACCACAACTATCTTAATTATTATATATGTGTAAGCAAAGAATTTTTATAATACCAGTATCATGGATGCTGAAGATTACAAAGCTAATCTAAAGAGTACAGAATTCCTCTCACAACAGCACTTTTTTTAACTTAAAATAGATTTTATTTAATATATTTAAAAAATATTAATCATCATTTCTCTTGTGTTAGAAAATATCATTAATTAATTAATTTTTTTTAAACTTCTACTTGAATGTTTTTCCTTGTTCTCCACACTTAGCATTCTTCCGTAGATATGTATATCATGAATAATATATATATATATCTATATGTATAAAATATGTTCAATGATTCGATTTTCTTGTCATCGTAGTCAACACATGACATCTCTATTTTCTGCATCAATAAAGTCCCTTTGTACTCCAGTGGGAAATTAACTGTTCACTTTTTCATTCTTGTTCTACTCAACATGTTACTGATAAAACTGTCATGGCATTGTACTGAGAAAAAAAATACTATCATCAGGTAAATCATTGATTCAATTAAAATTACTCAGTAGACAATAAGTAATTACTTGATTGAATCATTTAAACGTTGGAAATAAATACTTTTATAAAATGTTGCTATTATTAATTTTAATCTCATGGTTGTTGATGTAATAACTAGAATATTGTAAGCACATTTAATGCTGATGAATGTATCATCATTTAAATTCTCTTTGATTAACAAAAAAGATATCTTTCTGATTACTTCCAGATGACTCAGTCTTGAATGCCTTCAAAGAAAGTGTCTAATCAATTAGTGTCTTTACTCTCGTTTCCAACCAACAAAGAATTAATTACACAATTATCTGATATAACATTGTGGAATACAAGTCTACCCATCGCTTATCATAAGTTCTATTCTGTTTGTTATCAAGATTATTTGTGACTTTGGTTAGCTCACACATCTACTCATTAGCACACTCCAACCAATAATTATTGGTCAACATCACACGTCTATGAAGATTCAAGATAAAGATTGTTCTTGGAGATCAGTGTCATGATTACAATTTATCAATCTACAACGAGGAAGGTTTCATGCTTTTCATTGTCTTCAAGTTCTAGAGCCAAACATTGTTAGCATCCTAAGTTGGTAGCATCTTTCCACTTTTTCTGAATTCTTCTCCACCTTTCCTAGGGTAATCAATGCTCTGACTTTCGGTGTACTATTTTTTGAAGGGTTTGGTGAATAATAAACTGAAGAAAGACGAATTTTAAAATAAATTTTTAAGATAAAATGAGTTTGATAAGAGTGAAATAAATTTAGTGGCAATAGTAGTTATTTTTAAGAAGAAATAATTTATAACTAGAGAGTCAGCGACGAAAATTTCTTCAAGTACACGCGTAGAACGTATTATATACGTAAACCATAAACACCTTGAAGTATTTATACAATTTCGTATTCACCTTATGGCTCTATTATTATCACAGATATGTTTAGTTGCAATTTCATGCCAAGACTTGGGTTTAAATGGACTTGAAATTGCATGAAAGCATTGCAAACAGTTGAGTTTATGTTGAGTAGTAAACTCAGCATGTGACTTGAAGTTTCTCTCTACTCTAGACATTAGGATTGTTCGAGTTTGATGTTAAACAACATTTTAATTACGATTTACTTTGAATTAATTTCATCTGTTGAAAATTCTATTTCATTTTGTTAAAAGTTTCGTGTTTTTTATGGGGAATGAAAATAATCCCAAGAGAAAATAGAGAAATTTATTATTTTTTTAATTTTAATGAAAAGTTAGATTTAAAAAAAACACTTAATTAAAAAATTGAATTCATTTTTTTGAATTAAATTAAAAAAAAAAAAAATAGGTAAAAAGCTGTTTTGTAGAAAATAAGCACACTTTTCTTCATAATTTGCTTTCAAGTTTATTTATAACCAACTTATATATCATTAAAGCCCACAATTACGTTCCTTTCACTGCTCTACCATCTCCAAACATCAAACAATCCTAAATTCTCTTTCTCAAATGACTTTGCATTCATTACAAAGTAAAACGAAGATTACCAAAAACATTCCATTCATTTCCTTGATTCTCAATTTATAAAAAAGAAGAAAAAAAAACATAATCATGAGTGACTTTACAGTTACCTTGACCTAAAGCATTGAATGAATGACAAAGCTCAATGTCTGGTTCAATAGCAACCTATTTATCTCTATAATTTCCATGTCTTTATTGCAACAATAATCAATGTCGGTTCACGCACTGACGCCGATGATTGCAAGGCTTATTTCAAGCACGCTAGACCACGTGAGTTGTGACTTTGTACTTCATCAACTCACCCCACTTTATAGGCTTGGGAGTGTCGCGACGCTATTGCCAGTATTGCGGGGGTGCCGCGCGTGGTAACTTCTATATCTTTACGTTTTTATTGAACTTTAAAGTTTCAAAACAAGCCTAAAACTTCATATATTTCCTTGAAACTGTGATTAAATACTATTTTACTCTAGTGTCTTGTTTCATTGACTGTCGAAACCTTGAAAGCTCACTTCCGAAGCTTTTTTTATACATACAAACATTAAAGTTTGAGAACGTGTAGTTTTTCTTTTTACTTAATTGAAATAAATATTTTAATGACGAATGAAACCAGAGCTTTTTTTTTAAAAAAGTTCCTATGATTTAATTTTTAAGAGTTTACTTGACATTATTGATAAATAGCATGAATGTCAGTTTGGTATACAAAGAAATTTCATGACGATAGTAATTTAAAATCTGTCGATCAATTGAGAGTTTTTCAATGTCTCATCGTATTTGTGTAGCCAAGTCTCAAGTGTATATGTATTTGGCATGCTCTATCTTGTTGTCACTATATCGGCCATGATCTTTAATAACATTCATAGCTAAAAACAGAAACCGACTCATCTAATAATTAAATCTAAACCAAAATTTAAAAAAAGGTTTCATGAAATTCATCAAAACGTACTTTTCAATTATCCTTGAAGTTTAAATACAAAAAAGCGACACCATGAATTTGATGTTTCGAAAGAATTTTGCTGGTGATAAAACAATAAGTAGTGAAACTAGATCAGGAATATCTGGATCCTACACAACAACTAGTGGTTCAAGTTTAGGTACCACTTTAGGACAAGGATCATTAACCAATCGTATTGGAATTAGACCTAGTATTGTTAGTCCTAGTGGACGTGGACCAATAAGACGTAGTCGAGATTTCGGTTATTCACCAGCTGATGATCATCCAACTCATGCCTATCGCACTCACTTATTTCTTTCACCTCCTTCAGGTGTTGTGGAAGAAGCTCCTGAAAGAATTGGACCTGGACCTAGAAGGAATTCTGGATCTCATGTTATCAAATGGGGTGGAAATGCTGGAGCCAACAATACATTAGCTGCCAATAAAAGAAAACAAAGTAATCAAACTAAAGATCCATCAGAACCTGCTACTCCAACTGCATCCAGACAGGTAAGTTTAATTTAACATTACTCATTTTATGGATAATTTTTTTCTTAAAATAGATGTGATGTTTATAGGTAGTTGAAATGATGCAGCAACGCTGCTGGAGATGTAATTTAATTCCGAGGTTGAGGAGAATTAATTAATAAAGAATAATCAAGAAAGTTAATGGATATTTTTCATTAATAATCATCAAAATATTGTCTAGGGATATTCAGAATAATAAAATAAAAATAATAATATTTTTATTTCAAATAATGAAATAACTATCAACATCTAGATAAGAGAAATGGTCGATTCTAAACTACAAACTGTAGGGAAACAAGCGTCCATAATCCATGTATGGGTGAGAAAGGAAATATTATACCTCCACTGACATGTTTATCGCGTGTGGACTAAGAATTTCCGTGATACTGTCTCATCCAAATGCATAAAACTAAACTATTCTTACTGATTAAATAGTAATAAAAAGAAAAAAATAAAGATTTTCATTAGAAAAATTAAATAAAATATTCATTAGTAAATTTAAAAATGATTGAAATTAACGATAAGACCATTTATGACACCATTAATCCTTCAAGAGTCCTAATGCATCATAGCTTGTCCTTTCATTTGTGCAAATATATCGTGAGGTCGTGAATTTTATCGACTAAATGAAAAGCCCAGTTGCTTTTCTCTCGACGCCAATGTATAGTACTTTTAAATATTTAAACGTTTTGGTAAGCCTCAATGTTTAGTCACATTACAACAAGATAAGTTTTCCACCTAGGTGTACGATTACAGAAAGATAAAAGTCACTGTTGGATATTTCACTTGTATATTTGTCAATTATTGGTTATCTGTTTGAATTCAGTGATCATGATGGAAACCTTGTGTTAGAATCGATTGAATAATTCATTCGTGATCGATTGGTTTCACCTATCAAGCAATAAACTTGACTGTGTCGTAGAAAACATGGCTTCTGCAAAGGTTTACATTTTTTTTTCCATCATTAGACTACGGCCATCTTATCTTAAATTTCGTTGAATAAGCATCCTTATCAAAGAGACAAGTTTAATTATTAATTACCAGTGAATTGGAACCACGAGAAGTGTTCTGGTTTCCAACATTTCCAACAACTGTTGGCGACCAGCCAACAACTGATAGAATTCATTTATTATTATGAAAAATATTGAGGCATTTCTCAAAAATATTAAATCTTGAATGTATATAAAAAAAGCTACTCCATCATCTCAAGTACCTCTGGCATAATCCATTACATAAATTACTTTAACATGAAATTTTATTCAGCATTTTTTTATTCCAGGTGTCCTTCAATGGTAACAGACCAGCAGGAATTTACACGCCACTCGTTGTTTCCGGCAACAGTCCACCAAGAGGAGAGCCAATATCACTTGCAACACTAGACCGTGACTGTTTTATTATTCCTCTAGCGTCTCTCGAGCGTTTCCTTCCAGCAGGAGTGCCGGTATTTTATTCAAGTCATAATAAAAAAAAAAAGATAAAAAGTCTTGAAATCTTTATCATTATTCTCGTCGTGACTATTTTTCTTATAATATATCGTAGCACGCTCCAATAGCTGATAAAAAACGTCCCGGAAGTCCATTATCTGTCCTTGAAGTTGAAGATCCAAAGCAATGCGTCTTGGCACATTTTATGACACCTCTGGAGCCACTTGATCCAATCGTTGAATCTCCAGTCGCCAGGCCACTAGTTCTTCAAAGAGATACCGCAGCTGAATTGATCGCTGAAATCGCACCGTCTGCTTCTCAGAGCATTTTATTGACCAACATGGAGCGGAATGGTAATATTTTTAGACATTTAGGATTTCTAGAACAATGATAGGAGGTTGATAAAAATATAGCTAATCTCTAGTGATGTAGAGAAGTACAAAGCTTCTGAGTATCTTTGCTACAGTGCTAACTAAGTGGACTGAAAAAGTGAGTCCAGGTTACTTTTTCCACTACTGACCCCCCAATTAAAAGAACTATCAATCTTTAGATCCATCTTTGTAATTTTTATCCTTTTTTTCTGTTTATAATTATTTTGAATTTATTAAAGATTAAAAACTTCAGTTAAATTACTTAACCATACTTCTTTTTAATGCATATTGATGATGGTCCAATCTTATTTTGAAAATATCCAACTATTAATAAAATAATTTTGTTTCAGCGGACTTTCCTTTCATCACATACTACTTGATAAATAAACACAATACAGATCCTGCTGATTTTTATCAAGAAGTTCAATGTGCAGCTTTGAGAAAATTTGATCCAAGAGATTTACGCTATGCTGCCAGTCATACTCTAGATCTCTTCAACGAAGTTGCTACGATAGCACGACCACCACTAGAACCTCCAGGTGGTCGTCCACCAATTCCTTCTACTGGATATATTGTCTCCATCTTTAAAGTCTTTGAAGGTGATGATGGTCTAAAATTCGAGCAGAATTGGCTCTACTGGACTGGTAAGTCATTCACGTCACAAATTTTCCATATCCAATTATTTTTAAAGTTTTAATTCAATTTTATTGATGAAAATGAATCAACAATTAGTGGTTTTAAATAAAATTTCTCATTAATTAATCCAATAGTGATTATGACATCTAAATACTCTAGTCTTTAGCACAATAATTAGTCCATCGAATCAATGTTGAACACACTGACTGGCTTTGATCCAGTTTATGAATGTAGTTTATCATTTCAGGTGCTAGAATGATGTATCGATATTTACCAAAATCAGTTGGCCTGAAGAGAATAACCCTTCATAAATCAATGTCTCAAGGAGATAAAATGTATCTGCTCATCTGTGAGTGTTCACAGCTTCAAGATAATTTATCGGCAGCTGCTATTTTACTGCCTGCTCTACGAGCACGTCTTTGTGGTTACACAGGATTATACAGACCATCAGTGTGTTTTTGACTTCGCATTAATAATATTCAATTAATGAAAGAATGAACTGTTTTTAATTGTAAATTGTCATTTTTTTTTTCACTAAGACAACGCAGTGCACACTAATGATTCATCTCGAGTGATTTTAAATAGGAATATTATAATAATGAAAATATTTTAAAAGTGTACTGTATTTATTTAAGCAATGAAACATTAGGGAACCAATGTTGATAAAAATATCGTTCGTCAGTGGTGACTTTATATTTTTAAAAGCCATTTTTACAATCGCTAATGAATATAATTAATTATTAATTAATTCATAAATAACGATATTAAATAATGATGATATGACGAATGAAGTAATTTAACAATTATCATTCACGCATATTTATATACATAATTACATCCATAATAACATATCAATAATGTTTGATAAGCTGTGATATCATGGGAAATATCGTGTATCACACAATTGCTATTGCGTAGGCAACTTTTTTAAAACCTACTATGTATAGTCTTTTAACTCTTTACAATGACGATTAACTAATTAATACTTAATTAATAACAGTAATTATTGAATAATTGTAATTTTATCGAATCTAGAACTTGTCCTCAAGTTGATAAACATTTGATCAGTGATGACTTGCTTATTTTTTCAATCAATTATTAAAAATACATAGTGCAATTTCTGGTGATTGAGGACAAATGTTTTGTAGAATTTTGAGAATAAAAAAAATCAAATATTGGCTCAACACATTTTTCTAGACAGTCTTTGATGACTATAATAACAGTAGAATTATTAGATAAAATAATTGAACCAATTTTTAAATAAGTCAAATAAATAGTCCAAGTCAATGTAATCGTGATATACAGAGTTTTCAGCACGGTTGTAATTACAGAGAGTATTTTTAGGATTGGTGAAATTATTGGAGATTTTCAAAAGAGTGTTTTTATCCTAGATAAGGATTGAAATATCAAAAAATTACACTAGAGTTTACTCTTTAGTGATTTACTCGAAAACTATAAGAAATATGAAAAAATATTTTAAATAAAAGTTTTAGAGGCTGCAGATTTACGTAAAAAAGGTCATTACATTCTAACTCATATCTCTCATAGTTTAGCCAAAAAATGACCATAAACATCAAAAAATTAAGCAAAAAAATTAAAAACAAAACAAATTAATTTTTCAATCTTTATGGTCATTTTTTGGCTAAACTATGAGAGATATGAGTTAGAATGTAATGACCTTTTTTATGTAAATCTGCGGCCTCTAAAACTTTTATTCAAAATATTTTTTCGTATTCTTCAAAGTTTGCGAAAAAAGTGCTAAAAAGTGACTGGACTAAAAATACTAGCCCATTTAGACCTAGATTTCGATAACAATCGATTATTAAGCAATTTTCATGCTTGTTGCGTAATGACAATAGTTAAATAATTATTGCGCAGGCGCAATTAATGATGCCTATAATTACGAATAATTAAATTAATAAATTAGATGATATCTTAAGTTCTCAAGATTGCAGGAAATTTTCTAGACTAAATACTAGTGCGATAAAATTTGTCATTAATTCAGTTAATTGTTTGATTAAAGAGCAATAATGTTGAAAATGAATTGTCGATGAGGTTGGTGAAGAGAGAAAGGAAGAAAGATTGAAAAAAAAAAAACGAATGAAACCAAAAGAACAGACACAAAAGGCAACATACAATACAAAAAACCAAGCCTTGATAAAACAAAACTGTGATTAAAGTGTTTCAAAGAATACTAATGGTCTTTGATACATAATAAAAAAAAAAGCACAAATTGTGATTACGTGTTTAAAAGAATTTTTTTCAAATACCGAAGAAAAATGTTTTTTAAAATGAGGTAATTGTTCAGAAAATACAAGTTAATTTAAGACAATGAAAAAAACAAACACAGATAAATCATTAAATAAAAATATTCTAACAAAGTGGAACATTTTAAAAATAATAAGCCAATAATTTGATTACTTTTAAAAATTCAAATTTTAAATAAATACTTTTTTTTCTTTGCCAACAATTGATATTTCTAAACAATTACCATAAAGATTTAATTTGAAAATAACGACGTGAAATAATTAATATAATTAAAGTATCATCACAATATTCATAAGATACAATGAATATTATCAATTGTATTGTATCTCTCTTGTGATTTATCGAATTGAAAATCAAATGAAAAAATTAAAAATAAAGCTTAAGCTTGACTTTCATTAACTGTTAAAATTAAATAATATGATCTAAATAATAAAAATAATTTTATTTGCAAGGAAATTTCTAGCTTTTCAAGAATGAATAAACATTTTTGAACTTATGATTTGTTTTATTTATCACACTAGACAACCTATTGTATCCTTTCTTATTCATTAAATTAAAATAGTCATTATTTAATTACAATATGTACAGCTTTGTCAGTCGACATATCATGTAGTAACGATTTAATGAAAAATGTTGTTATATTAATTACTTATCTAATTCACAGCACTAATAGTCTCTAGGACCACGAAACCTTCTTCTGGCATCAATCTAAAAACAAAGAAATCATTAATTCATTTGGAAGCATGTATTAGGGATGCTTTTCGTAGATTTTTAATTTTATTAAATACTTACCAATGATCTTTTGCATTCAAAAAATACATTCTTTAGGATATAACATTCATCAGGAATTGATGGATCTTTGTCTTGAAGACATTGTCGAGGAGTTTTTTTATACTGAAAGCAAATAATTGACATTGTAACAATTATTTTCAAGCTATTTAGGTTATAATGATTAACCTTCTTTACAATATCATTTTTGATAACTGACAGTTTAATTTTATTTGTTTAAATAAACAGTTATCAAAGTTCTTATTGATGTGAATTCAGGTTAGATTGTCTATCAAAAATTTTCTTAGTGAATTTTATTGATAATTTCGAGAATAGGAATGAATTATTAATGATAGAATTGATAAAAAAATGGTTGTTTTTTGTTGAATTAATAGAATAATAAAAGCATTGTTGTTGGTATTAACCGGTTGTTGTTGTAAAAATAATGTATACAACCAGCCCACCTTTCTACAACAGTCAGTTTGTAGTAAACACATTTTTAAATCATCTCTAATATTTGCACAACGTTCTTTGTTCGGCGGTTTTTCAATTACCACTTCATTATTATACATATTTCACTCAGGTATTGTTTAAAAAATAATTTAAAAACAACACTAAGAAAATTTGCGTCTTACTAAAAACTAAAGGGCACTTGACCAATTCCTAGAACAACTTTTTACCGACGGAAGAAAATGGCGATTATAATTCTCAACTTATCGACGACTGTATTAATTATCGGTAAAAAGTGATTATTTTATGGTACAAAGATCTCTTTGTTATCATCACTGGTATTTTTCATGCAAAAAAATGAATTTAAAAAATTAATTATTGTTTATTTTTAATAAATAACGTAAAAGTTTAAGATATAAATGAACTTTCTTTTCAAATTCATTACATTGTGAAAATTGAATGTCGTTTCATTACATTTGAATGGATATGAGATAATAAATAAAAACACTATTTGACCTAATATTGTCTAATTTATGGCCATATTTACACAGTGTATTGTAGCTGAGCCTGTTTCTCTCAAGGACTTTATATCGTCGGTGCCTTTCGACTCACTCCGACTTATTCCGTTTTTCGTATTACGTGTCATCACTTCAACTTGAATAGTTTTACAGTTGACTCAGTTTTACCACAAACTCGAGGCTACGATTCAGTACCAGTAAACTGATAAACATCATTGGTAGTCATTATTATCAATAAAACACCAGTAAAAGTATTCATTTAGTGATTATCAACTTCACAAAGTACATTCTACTTTACTAAAATGGTTGTTCAAATCAAAACATTGGTAATTATTATTTTCATTAATAAAACTTTTATCTTTTTCCCCCTTCTTAAAAAAGCATGATCATTGGAATTATTACAGAATATTACAAATATTTTGTAATACGACGTATTCGTTTTGCTGAATTACTTCAGTAAATATTTACAATATTTTTATGCCGTTTATTGAATTTAATTTGACCAAAATAATTTACACAAATAAATAAAGCCGGAAAATCAATGTTGCCTTCAATTTTAACTTGGTCGATGGCGTGGTAACATGGTGACGCGTTAGATAGCAAAATTATAAAAACGTCATCTGATTAAAATTTATTGTGACCTTCGAAATAATAATTATTACCTAGAATTCGAATTGTTTTATAATAGATTATACTCTATTTTATGGGAATAATGCATAATTATTAATGAAATGTTGATTAATATTACTAAGGAATGATTAAAACAAAATTTAATTCTTTTAAGTTAAAGAGATGCTTTATTTGATTAATTAGATACTGTAAGAGTAATTCAGTTTAAAACAATTACTATTAATTTTAATTTTGGAAATAAATTAAACTAATTAGCTATTTATATAGATTAAGATTTGACTGAAAAGAACTCATTTATTTCAAAATATATATCAATATCAATTTTAAAAATAGTAATCTCAATATTTATATCGTGTTTTCGTTTTTATTGATTGTCAAGATTAAGATAATCATTTGAAAAAAACAAGGATAAGAAATTATTTTGTTTCAATAGAGGTTATAATCAAGAGAGAAAATCTTAAATATCACATTGTTACTTAATGGTTGATGTTAGAATATTTTTTTGCAAAATTAAACAAAGATTTTTGTATAATTAATCATCAAATCACTCGTTAAAAATAGCAATTTTGTAATCTATGATGCCTATGATTATTAATGATTATTAATAGTGCATACAACTCATCACTTATTGAACTAATTGCAGGAAGAGTTTAAAGAAAAACTTGCTGAAGCTGGAGATAAACTTGTTGTCGTCGATTTCTATGCTACATGGTGTGCTCCATGTAGAGTGATTTCTCCAAAATTCGAGGAATTTTCTCTTGAATTCACTGATGTTATCTTCTATAAAGTAGACGTTGACGAAAGTGAAACAATCGCTACTGAGTACGAAATCGAAAGCATGCCGACATTTATTTTCTTCAAAAATCAACAAAAAGTACGTATTTAAAAATGTGTCACTTATTACCAATACGTCTACAATAAATATTAAATTTTATAAATTTATCATTAAACATAAACAATAACTTAGTTTATATTTTTGATTTTAAATTAAAAAATTTCAATGTTTATTCATTGATTGTTTGAAAATGCGAGTTTACTTGTCAACCGCCATTTTTAATCTACGTTTAATGTTTGTTGTAGATAAATTTTGAAATATGATTTCAACTTTTTTTTCCTATTAATATTAATGTAATTTTTTTTTACACAGATTGATTCGATGATTGGTAATAGTGGCGACAAATTGAAGATATTGCTTAATAAACATCATTAATTTTACCAATAATAATCTAAATAAACTTAAAAAAAAAAATCAACAAAAATGCAACTATTAATTGTTAGATAAAATTCACTTTATTAGAACATCACAATTGCTGTTGTACGATTACTCATAAATTTTTAAAGGCATTGAATAACATTGCTAAGATGAATGCATTTTTTTTTTGTAGAATTTTACATTTAAAAAATTAGAGATTTAATTCAAACTTATACAAATTTTTTTTAATAATTGTATTTTGGCTTTTAAAATATACACTTGGATATTATTAAACTAAAAAAAAAAGTAATTGATCATTTTTTCAGAGAAAAAGTAATTTCCTTATTTTCAAAAAATAATAATAAATTAAGTCAATTGATGAATCAGTATAACATCTCGTTTATTTACACTTAATTGAATCATATAATAATATTTAATTGATTAATCACACCTTCAAGGATGACGAATTCGAATTAAACATCGACAACTGCGGTTTAAAGTAAACACCAAAGAATCCAGTTCCTGTTCTACATGGCTGTCCAAGCATTAATCGACTCGAAGGTGACAACAAATCATCTCGTTTGCCTTGAAGTGTAGCACTTTTCAAGAAAGTTAAAGAGCTTTCAAAGCTCATTTGTTGCAATGGTGATGCTGAATCTTCCATACCCTTTCGGCTCAATGGTTGAAATGTTCCATCAAATGTCATATAATCCGCTACCAATGACAAATGTCTAGAATCCACAGTAATTCCATACATCTTGAACACATCCTTAACTTCCTTAACAATCACTCTATTAGCAGCTTCTATCCCGTAGGTTTGAGAAATACCGTAAATATCATTCGAATATAATTTCGTAAGATCTAGAATCTCATTGTATTTAAACATCTCAACAATATTCAAGCCATCAGTTTTTAAAACAGTATCTCCATCAGAATTTTGAAAAGTAAAAGCTCTTCTAATCGCTGGTGTCTCCCAAAGCACTACTTTACTAGCAGCAGTTCTCAAGATAGTTGGTAAATCAATTTTAATCATCTTTAAAGGTAACCAAAATGTGAATTTACACCATCGGAATCGTTCGACATCAAAATCATAATCAATGCCATAAGTATACATGTTAGTGACGTCATTTTTTCTTTGCTCTGCTGCTATTTTAGCTGCTGCTGTTAACTCTGGAATAACTTCATCATCACTTAAATCATTTTCAATCTTTGGACTTACTTCAGTCTCGTCAATGTCGTTTGATGGCTCTTCAGGTGCTTCTTCTTCTTCTGGATCATCATACTCTTGATTTTCTTGATGTCTTGATACTGATCTAGCAGCAGTAGCATCAGCATCTTCAGCCATTTCGTCTTCATCTGATGATTCATGCATTTCTCCAATATCTGCTTTCACTTTATTATTTTTAAATTCATTAAAATCAAAATCATTTCCATCAGCATCAAGCTTAGAATTCTCTAGCTTATCATTCACCTTTTTTTCTTCTTCAACATATAATGATGTTCCTGACAACTTGGCGACCTTTTTGATCTCTTTAAACACCTCTTTGAAGAATAATAATTCTGTTTTTCCAATAACTTGCTTAGAAGTTACACAAAATTCATGCTTATAATACTTATGTGGTAAGAAGTTGATCAACAAAGTGTATTCTAGTTGTCTGTGGGGCATTTGTTCTAATTTCCTGTTAATTGTGATGCTCTGAAGCACATCAGAAAGCACACATCTAGTCAGCTTTAGTTTCAATTTGTTTGCTTGTTTCGGTAGATTTGGGAGAGTTTTCTTGAAAGGAATTTCCATGCTTGGAGTTTTTATATTTTTCGAGGCCATCATCAGGATTTCACGCAATCTTGGGATACCCAAGGTGACGTTCATTTCTCCACGACCAGCAAAGTGGAAAGTATTCAGTGTCATCTGAGTTGATGGTTCTCCAATTGATTGAGCAGCAAGCAATCCAACTGGTTCACCAGGTGGGCATAATGTTTTCATGACTTTCAAGCTCATTAAATCTCTCAATTCTTTGCTTTTAATTTTCGGTGTTGCACAACCGTCTCTTTTTATCATATATTCGTCAACTAAGTCTTCCAATTTTTCTGTCAACACTCCAAATTCTAGGTCCTGTCGGTGTTTAGCAATTATTGGATCTGGAAAGCGAATAATTCCACTTTTGTATGTTGTTTTGGTTTCTTCATCAGCACAGATCCATTTTCTCATTACTGATAATGCAGCTTTACTTCTGCCACTATTAGGATCGATGATTTTAGATTTATTAGAGTTATTGTTGAAATTATCTTGGGAAAATTTAGTAAAAGGACTAGTCCTAGTCTTGGAAAAACGATTTCCATGTGTTTCTTTGAATTTTTTTAGAGCTTTAACATTTTTTAATATCTCTTTTCGCGATTTTTCATCATCAGATTTTAATCTTTCTAATAATGTCTTGTCAATAATAGCATTTTTATTCTCCACCAAAAAGTCCATTTGCTCTTTTTTGAGAAATCGAGATTTCGGAATGTCTAGACCGTCTTCACCGTAGTAAATTTGAATCAAAGAACCATCAGAATCTCTGACAGTCAAGTCATAATTAATAGTAAGACCTTCTAGATGTTTGATTAAACATCTTTGAAGGTATCCAGACCTACTAGTCTTCACAGCAGTATCAATAAGACCTTCTCTTCCAGCCATACAGTGGAAGAAAAATTCCTGAGGTTGGATTCCAGTCATAAATCGTCCATCGATAAAACCACCAGCTCGTGGGGATGAATCGTAAGGTGGAAAACTAGGCAAGCTTCGTCCGCTGATCATCAAAGGTGGTCTTTTGCCTTCCAATTCGATTTGACCTAATAAACAAGAAATTTGCATGGTATTTACAGTTGATCCCTTGGCTCCAGACTGAACCATTAGCTGAAGATTGTTTTTAGGGAACTTTTTAAGCAGCCCAGCTGGTAGACAAGTTTTGTTGATGTCATTAGTGAATGGATCTAATGCACTTTTATACTTTCGATCGATAAGAGCTCGGAATTTTTTATTTTTCCAAGTTTCCTCTTCCATTCTTCTTAACACAACTTCCCTAGGAGTGTCTTCAGGCAGCTCTACAGCGCTTTTTTGAACATCATCTCCAATTTTTCTACAATTCTGGATGATTTCATCTCTCTTAGCATCATTTTTCTCAACTATTAAAATGTCTTCAATACCTAGAGTGAACCCTGATCGTTGGAGAAAAGCTTGGAAGAGTTTTCCGAAAGATGATAGCATTTTAGTTGAACAAGCACCACCGTATAATTCAAAAATACAGTGAATAAGTCCATATGATGTTGCACCGTAATGAGTTTTGTCTAAAACTCCACATAAAAGTTCACCATGTCTGATAATAACTTCAGCCTCGGACATGGTTTTAGGATCTGTAAACTCTTCTCCACATTTCCATCTTCTAGGTTTTTGAGTCACCCAATTTTTATCACTAATTTTTGCTCCAGCGGTTAAATTGATTCTCGCCTGATTCTTAGGAGTGCTGTTGATAATCACAGTGGATATCACCTGCTTCCCAGACCATAATTGAATCGGTTTAATAATTGTAGGAGGTAAAAGAATGATATCTCCAAAATGATCATTAAGTCCACTATAAACCAACTGCATGTAATCAGCTTTGGAGAAGAATCTTCCTCTACAAGTCAATTTAACACCTGAAATCATGTGATCTTGGATCAAACCACCCAAAGGTGTTCCATCTTTTGGCACCAGGTACTGATTAGACACATTAGCTATATTGTAACCCTCACTTCTAGCTAATTCATTCTGTGGAAAGTGAGCATTCATCTCATCACCATCGAAATCAGCATTATAAGCTTTACAATTTGAATAATGAAGCCTCAAAGTTTTTTCTCCTTTCAAAATTCTAGCCTTGTGCGCCATAATACTAGGCTTGTGAAGCGTAGGTTGACGATTAAGTAGTAGAATGTCACCATTTTGCAGATGTCTATGGACAATTTTGACTGCATGGAAAGAATCGTCATCTGTTGAAAAAGATTATTGAGTATAATTTTATGAATACCTCAATTATATTTATAAAACATATCCTAACTAAATATCCTTATGAAAATATTAAATGTAGCTTTCAAATATTGTGAAAGATTTTAATGAATTATTTGTTCTTTATTTGACGTCCATGCTTTATTGTACTTTATTAAAGATTACTCCGACTAATGTTGTTACTGTTAAACATCTAATGAACATTTTCAGCCACAAATAATATTTTTCATAAATTTATTTGAAGATTCTGATTAAATACTTAAATATTACCTTTCCCAGTAGTAAGAAGTCTTTTGGCGATAGCTTCTCTGTTCACTACATCAGTAGGGTCTATTCTCCGGACACGGCCATCATCTCCTTCAATCATGACAGCTCCTGGATGTTTATCAGGTCCATTAATAATCATTTGTCTCAGCTCGGTAACATTCCAAGGTGTCACAGCAACCGGGTAAGTTAATTTCAACGCAAAAGCTTCTGGAATACCGATTTCATCGATATTTAAATTGGGATCAGGAGTAATAACAGATCTAGCAGCGTAATTAACTCGTTTTCCCATCATATGCATCCTTATAACTCCTTCTTTCTTCTCAATGATTTGTTTTAGGCCTTGACAGTTGGCAGACTCTGATGTTTTACTCATTTCCCGGTCCATAAGATGGTCCGCATTAGCTTGAAGAGTCTGCCAAGCTATATGAAGCTTCTCCAAGGAATTAGCACCACGGATTTGTTGATATACTTGGACACTTTCCTCTGAAAGCTGACTCGTGTCTCCATCTTTAATGGCTTGGACAATAGTTTTGATGATAAAGCAATCTTGAATAATGGCTTTGTAGACTTGGGATTGAGGATGTTCGATTATTTGACCATTTAGAGCATTTGTTGGTCTCACGATAGGCGGCAAGACTGGTACAACGTCAAAAAAAAATACATCTGTTGGAAATTGTAGGTCTAGGGATGATAAACAAGGAATTATCACCTTCAAAATTTCCTTGTCATGCTTCCAAAGAGATCTCATGTACTCTCTTGATTGATCTGGCATCAATAAAACTGTTTCAGTCTTGGCAGCTGCCGATGGATTGTCTGAAACCAATACTTTTGATATCATAATTTTATTTTTCAACACCGTAACTTTGAGAATAGTGTTATGGCAATTGATGCATAATTTTCCAGCTGAGAATTGCTTAAGGACATTTTCGACATAAATATGCCACTGGATGTTGATGTTTTTGGTGCTCTGGGCTAAACTAGATATTATTTTTTTTTCTCCAATCTCAGATCTCGTTCTTCTCAATGTTTCTATATGATTTTCGATGATCTCACGAATATAGTCAACTTCAGCTTCGTTTAAATTTTGATTTTGGGATAATATTGAACTGACCTCGTAGTCTAGGGTTTCTAAGTCGCTGTAGAAACCTTCGTGGAGCATCCGTAGTTTGGCTGAGAGGAGCAGTTTGATGTGTTCTGGGATTTGGAGTGTGAAACATTTCATACAAGATAGTTTTATCAATGTACAAAGAGTTTTATGGAATAAAGGATTAACAACCGGCACTGGGAGTTCGATGTGGCCGAAATGACCCGTACAGCGGTACACATTTTCTCCACAAGTTCCACAAGGGTCTGATTGAGCATCCAAAGGTCCTAAAAATGACAATAATATTACTGTAATCCATAAATAACCTATTATCAAATGAAAGTTAGTAATATGATGATGTTGATAATTATTGCGAGCCTTACCTAGAGCAGGATCATAGAGTCCACCTTTCAGGGGATGTCCAAGAACATTGAATGATAAAGGAGTACATATTTTTACGACACTTAGTTTCCTGATATCATCAACAGTAAAAACTGAGAATATTAAACTTTTAGGATCCAAATGTTTGGGTGTGTTTTTGACTGCAATTTCAACAAATCTTACACTCATTGTTTATTTCTATCGGTTTGACACGTTTTTTAAAATCGATCGTTAAATAATAATGAAAAAATACTTGGTTGATTATTTTTACAGTCAATAAACATTATTTATCACTCAACAGACTGACTCTTTAAACCACGTGTTACTCTTCTCGGTGAAACATGTGTTTTTAAGCAGTTAACCTCACTATCTCATCTCAAGAAAATGGCGGGACATTTGCTTCACTGTAGTCATAATCTACGTTTATAATTTCTTATAAGAAAATTTATGTATTTAATAATAAAACTTACATTTATATCAATAATGAAATTTATCTTCTCTTTTAATGTAATAATTTTATTTAAAATTGCTTTAAGAAATTTTTAGTTTCAATTTAATAAATTCACACATTTTATTTCACTTTCTAAAGTTTCTTGTCATGCGCAGAATCATTTCATCGCAAACTGATGTGCAGAACAACTTCACGTATATGTTGTTCAGACAGAAATGATTGTCCATATGATAAGCCATTTTTAAATATCCGAACAATGCGAGTACTAATGGAGTACTTTTTTCTTAAAAACACTTAAACCAATGAAATTGCAAGAATTATTTTTAAAAAATGAAATATACAGCTTATAATTCTTGATAAATATTCACTGTATTTCTTTTATAACCTTGAACAAGTATATAACTCCAAAATAATGTCAGCAAACATCTACTCTCCAAGAGACATTGAGGCTTCAAGATGACTGACAATAAGTTGATGTAGGCGAATATTCTAGTACGAATAGGTATGCACAAATTCTAAAATAACCCAAAAAAATGATAAAGTTCATAAAAATCTAATAACTTTATTCTTTTCTTACCATCATTTTTGATATGATGTCGTTGATTTTCAGCAAGAATATTCTTGGCTTTAATTGACAAACTTTCTAACAAACTCTAAGAATGTTCTTATTATCAACCAATAATATTTTGAAAATACTCTGTAACTGAATAGTTCTTTCTATCTGATGTTTCACACGCAAACAAGTGAGATATAATCCAAACTTTGAAACTATCTCGCGTACCATGCAAGGATGTCGAAAATTAAAAAAATAAGGATTTCTCGTTGGTTTATTGAGTTTGTCCATATTTAAAAATATGTTTAAAATTTTGTTAAGTCGCTCAATCATCTCTCTTTGTTTATCTTCAGGTAATTTATCTAAATGTGATTCGAGATCCAAACATGTTTGATGAATGATCGCAGCATTTGGACCATAAGGATGATTGTGATATGAGAGTGCACCTGTGATAGTGAGACGATCATAATCGGTTGCCTCCAGCTTGACGTACGCTTCACACCCGCTGTGTTTATATCTAAAAAAATCTCAATCTTATGTGATATTGCGTTGCTTTAAATTATTAACAGTGGTTGAATTCAATGGTAAAATATAAAAATGATACTTACTCGCACTCGAATTGACAATTTGTGTATACCAGTAGCTCATTGTTGTATCGACATAGCGCGTTAGGATCATTACAGATAAGTCGAAATTCAGTTTTAATAAAATTCACTAAATTGTTCTTTGAGTATTCTATTAAATCGAGTTCAAATTTGAAAAATGACGCAAATTTTAGTCCAACAATGAACGGATTCTTCATTTTTCTGGAAGACGGTGTCGTTTGCATATAGACAAAGCACTGAGTAGAATTTTCCCTCCATAATTTCACGTTCTGCGCGTGCGCAAAGACTAGTCACGTCCTCTGTGTTGTTGAAACTAAAAATAAAGCGGTTATTACTTCAATAAGAAACATCGTTTTAAATATAAAATAATAATTTTTTGGGAAATAAATATTTCACAAAGTAACAATATGTAGTTAATGATAATATATTATCAACCAAGGGAACAAAACAGGGCATTTTTTACTTTGGCGTATTGTTGCTGCTCGAGTCATAGGTAAAAGTGGCAAACCCCTACGCAAAAGATGTCCTGTTTTGTTTACATGGCAAGCATACTAATTTTTATCATATCGTCACTGAAAATTAACTTTTTTCGCAGTCTTAAGGTTAAAAAGCTAATAGCTTTTTTTCTCAAACAAAAACCCGCTAGTGTACACCGGGGTTTTTTGAGGAAAAAATATGTCGCTTTCTTTCCTGAAAACTGTGAAAAAATATTAAACTTTCGGCGGGGATATGAGAAAAAACAGTTCATATAACGAAGAATATTTGACTTTAAAAATAATTAATCAATTCTGATTAAAAGTTTTTTTCTCATACGTAGAATTATTTCAGAATAAACAAGTATACTTGTATACTCGTATTATAATACGAGAAGGTGTCGTCTGCATATGAATAACTGTGCGTATAACTCAAGCCGTTTTGTGATGGACTATTAAACAATTATGAAAAGGAAAATCTTAACACAATAAAATTATAAATTTGATATAACAAGTTGAAAGTCGATTATTGAGAACCAATAAAAAGTAGCCGCTGTATTTTTTTTATTAACTTCAAAGGTATATAACGTCGCAATAATATCTTTGAATAACTGTCTATACTTCAAGGTACATTCAGGTTATAGGTTCCAAAACAACCAGCTTAAATCGGTAGATATTTTGATAAAAAAAGTTTTCGGCAATCCTAAAATGAGCCGAAGAATGATTAAGCCGATTAAAATTTTATAACCTCATTCTTCTCTTACCATCATTTCTAATGTTATTTCCTATCAGGAGGGTTTTCATCCTCAATTGACCATTTTTCGAGCAAATACTTCAATTCAAAGATTTTTTGTAACTGACGTTCCACAGGCAAATTACTAACGAAGTATCCGAAGTCAGTAACCGCCTGCATTATCATACAAGGATGTCGAGTAAAAAAGTAATTTGGATCACTTTTAGATGCTATGAAAATTTTCTCTTCCTCTGACCATTTTTTCAAAGTGTCCTTCAATGAGTGAATCTTTTTTATCTGTTGATTATCAAATAAATTAGCTAAGTGGAACTCGAGATCTGAACATGTTTGTTGAATTGTGACGGTATTTGGTCCATAAGGATGCTTATGCCTTAATTCTGAATCAATGACACCGAGAAATTTTTGATTGACTGCCTTCAGCTTGATATACGCAATACACCCGTTGGGAGTAAGTCTACAAACAATATCGATTTAATGGTATTGCTTTGTTTTGAATCATTAACTGTGGATTGATTCAGTAATGACAGTAAATGATACTCACTCGCACTCGTATTTACAGCTTATGTATTTTAGATCACAGTTATATTGCTTCTGTGCTTGTTGACTATTTTCAAGAAGTTCGCATGTAGTTATCTTGAAATTCACTGAATTGGTCTTTGAGTATCGTTCCAAAATATCCTCAAATTCTTCAAATGAAGAATAACATACACCAAAAAGTAACTGTTGTTCCATTTTCTGAATTAGTGCGTAAAGACAGCTATTTTACACCTATTAGCCGGAACTTTGTTCGGAATTTTAACCTGGGATAAGACTACTATATCAATCCCTCTTCTCTGCAAGAAGCGCTGAGTGAAATTTTCCCTCCACAGTTTCAATTTCTGCGCATGCGTAAGAACGAGTCACGCCCTCTGCGATGTTTTTTTGTATTACATAAATAAATACAACGCGGTAATCATTTTGATGAAAGATTAATTACAAAATAAGACATAATATAAAAAAAATCTATGTTCCACGAAGTAATCATGATTTTTTTTTTTTTTTTATAAAATAAAAGGGATATTGTTCATTTTTGTTGGGTTATAAAAATGTAGAAAATTAAATTTTTAAATAATAAAATATTCTTCTCTGGAAAGATTATCATATCTTTTGTAAAAGTATGCTTTCAACAAAAATATAAATAATTACCTCTTGCTTTTTAATACAAGGACTACCGCAGAGGGCGTGACTAGTCTTTACGCATGCGCAAACCGCAAAATTATGGAGGGAAAATTTTACCCAGTGCTTTGCTACATCTAAACGACACAGTTTTTCAGCAGAATGGATAAACGGTTGATTTGTAACCAAAAATTCCAGTCATTTATTAAATTTGAAATTACTTTAATACAATACTCAAAAGATAATTCAGTGAATTTCAAGAAAACTAAATGTCAACGGATCTGTGATGATCACAAAGCACAACGCGAATTCCATCCCAATTTGATATACATCAGTTGTGAATATGAGTGCGAGTAAGTTTCATTTTTATAGTTTATCATTAAATTCATTTACAGTCAATAATTAAGAGGAAAGCAATACCGTATAAGATTGAGGTTTTTTTTAGATATAAACACAGCGGGTGTGAAGCGTACGTCAAGCTGGAGGCAACCGATTATGATCTTCTCACTATCACAAGGTCAGAACTGAAGCATAATCATCCTTATGGTCCAAATGCTGCGATCATTTATCAGACATGTATGGATCTCGAATTATTTTTAATAAATTTACCTGAAAGCAAACGAGCAAAGACCATTCATCTACTGAGTGAAATTTTTAATGAGTGGATGAGTAGAGACAACCGAAATATGATGGTAATTGATGCCTTTCCCTTTACTCATCGAGATTCTTGCATGATAAATGGAATAATTTTAAATTTTGGATCATATATAACAAATTTGCGTGCAGACCGCCAGCTAAAAAGGATTAGTGATTTTAAAATTGTGCTCAAAAGATTATCAATTGAAAATGAGAAAACTCCGGAGTAGGCCTACTGAGAATCAACAATATAAGATCAGGAACGATGGTAACAAAAAAATAAAGTTATTATATTTTAATAAATATGATAATTATTTGAATTATTTTAGACTAAGAGAAAGAGAAGGAGACTTTTCGTACAAGAGTATCTACCGACTTGAACTTTTTGCTGTTCATCTTGAAGCCTGGAACTAAAATGCACCTTAGAAAACAGCAGAAACTATCTAAGACATTAGAGACTGATAAACAGGTGTTGAAGATATTATTGCAACGTTATATACTTTTTAAGTTGAAACAGAAAATACAGTAAATATTTTTTATTCATTATCAATAATGGATTTCTTATTTGTTATATGACATTTCTAATTTTATTGTGTTAAGATTTTCTTTTTTATGATTGTTTATTAACTATCAATGTTTGGGTATTTAAAAATGGCTTGTGTCATGCGTACAAATATTATTGCGCAAACAACATCTGCGCATGACGAGAAATCTTAAAAAGCCAAAACGGAACAAAATGATTGAAAATCATATAGAAACTGAGGACACTGAGAACGGCCACATCGAACTCCCAGTGCCGGTTGTTAATCCTTTATTCCATAAAACTCTTTGTACATTGATAAAACTATCTTGTATGAAATGTTTCACACTCCAAATCCCAGAACACATCAAACTGCTCCTCTCAGCCAAACTACGGATGCTCCACGAAGGTTTCTACAGCGACTTAGAAACCCTAGACTACGAGGTCAGTTCAATATTATCCCAAAATCAAAATTTAAACGAAGCTGAAGTTGACTATATTCGTGAGATCATCGAAAATCATATAGAAACATTGAGAAGAACGAGATCTGAGATTGGAGAAAAAAAAATAATATCTAGTTTAGCCCAGAGCACCAAAAACATCAACATCCAGTGGCATATTTATGTCGAAAATGTCCTTAAGCAATTCTCAGCTGGAAAATTATGCATCAATTGCCATAACACTATTCTCAAAGTTACGGTGTTGAAAAATAAAATTATGATATCAAAAGTATTGGTTTCAGACAATCCATCGGCAGCTGCCAAGACTGAAACAGTTTTATTGATGCCAGATCAATCAAGAGAGTACATGAGATCTCTTTGGAAGCATGACAAGGAAATTTTGAAGGTGATAATTCCTTGTTTATCATCCCTAGACCTACAATTTCCAACAGATGTATTTTTTTTTGACGTTGTACCAGTCTTGCCGCCTATCGTGAGACCAACAAATGCTCTAAATGGTCAAATAATCGAACATCCTCAATCCCAAGTCTACAAAGCCATTATTCAAGATTGCTTTATCATCAAAACTATTGTCCAAGCCATTAAAGATGGAGACACGAGTCAGCTTTCAGAGGAAAGTGTCCAAGTATTATATCAACAAATCTGTCGTGCTACTCAATCTTTTGAAAATCATATTATTTGTTAAGCATAAAAATATTGTATTTACTTTTTTCACATATCAATAAAACCGTTTGATATAATAAAATTATGTAAATCAAAGCTGTTCAGGATAATTCTAAACATCAAAAAATCACAATTACTTCAACAAGTAATTACAGAAATGGATTTTTTTCGTTAACTTAAATTTATCAGTACAATTATTCACTTTTTTAGAATATAAACACTAATTTTTTTTTCTTAATTTATAAATTAATTAGGCTAGATGTCTGTGTATACTAGATCTTGCTTCCACTTTTCTAATTTGTCTTCCAAGTACCTCAAATATTTCTGTCGTTCTTCTGGCGTCGCATTTTGTATCACATTCATTAATTCTTCCACCAACTTATAGAAATCATCCAGCTCAAGTGAATGATGTGCAGTTACTTTAGATCTGTAAAAATTCAATGATATTCTTAATTCAAAGCAAGAACCTTGTATCAAGTTAAAGTTAGGTTAAGATTTTAGAGCAACAAATGCTCAACTAACATTCTTAAAAAATTTATCCAAGCTCTATATTGTTTATCATGTAACGACAATAAAATAAAAGCATAATACTTACTGTTCTGTCATTTTTATCAACCTTAATCGAAATGGCTACAGAAAGAAGAAAGTCTCTATTTTCCAACAACTCAAGTACAAGAACTTTTCTTCGAATAATTTCGTTTGTTTTACATATTTGTGATTGAGCGTCGTGTGCAAGCTCCAGAAAAAACAGACCGCGTCATCTGACATTGTTTACCCTGGAACAATTGCACATGATGTCATTTGAAAACAAAAAGAAGCTGTAAATTATTTTGATAAAAATTAAAACAATGTAAACATATAATTATGAAATAAAAAACTACTGGATATCAAGGAAATTATATTTTTTTGTTTTATTAAGTAATTAAAAACATATGAAGACAAATTTATTAAAGAGAAATAAACAGTAATGACATCATCACGGCTGTAGCACATGTGTTCGTGCACGTGTTAAAATTGGTCATCAATGGCGCTACCTACCACCATGAAGAAGGTGAACTAATCACGTTTCTGTATTGGATAACTTGATTTACCGACTATACAAGGTGTCTCAATTTGGTATAGGAAAGTATGGGGAATTGTATGTATAACCTCAAAAAAAAAAACGAGAAAAAAATCCCACACTATTTATGTCGTAGCGTGGAAGTAAATAAGTCTTTCAGTTACCGCCATAGCTGTGGCTCGAAAGAGGTCTCGAATCAATTGTCATTTATGTATTGTTTTTCATTCACATAATAGTTTGATAATTTTTGATTAAAAGCGTTCTCCTTCCATCGTCCTTTCTTTGAAATCCGTTAATTCCATAAAATTAGTTGCCAAATTATTGAATTAAAAAGTGATTGAAATATCCAAAAGTGTTATAAAATAACTTGTAAAGTTTATTTATAACGAGCTGCTTGGAAAGTGCAAAAACATCATTCATTAATGTCAAATATGATTTATTAATGCTGTTTATTTTTATCTAACCTTAAATTTTGTGTGTATTAATATTTAGTGAATATAAAAAAATGTTGACTCCAAGATTCGAGTTATTACAGACTGACAATGAATTGACTGTCAAAGTGCATGCACCGTATGCCAAAATTAAGGACACAGAAGTTTATGTTGAAGGGACAGATGTTAGATTTTTTTCAAGTCCTTACTACCTAAGGTAATGTAGTTTACGTACTTGTTTTCTTGGAATTGTTTGTAATAATTTCAATATTCTAAAATTATTTTTAGACTCAAACTTCCTGGAGAAATAGTAGAGAATGACCAATCCTCAGGATCTTATGATTGTGATTCAGGACAATTTACTTTGAAATTTTCTAAAGCCAATCCTGGTGAACATTTTGATAATTTAGATATGATAACAACACTCTTGGCACCACCAAAGCACAAGAAAAACATCGTTCCTAATATTGAGGTGATTGGTAATCCAGCAGTGACTAATGAGAATTCTTTAGTTGATAACGACACTGCGAATGGAGATGAATGGTTTTATCCTCAGACAAATTTTAATAATAATCCAGTTGTAAATCTATTGGAAGGACCAAGATATGGATTTGCTAATAAAATTGTTGGAGCTTTGGGATCATTTGAAGTAAGTTGTGGCATTTATTATCTAATTTTTCAAATGTATTACCCAATTTTTTTCCAATTGATTTTCCTGTTACTTCGTAATTTTTTTAGGCCAATAAGAAATGTTTAAAGTTGAATTATAAAACTATTTTTTATTTTTTTATGTTAATTTACAATTATTTCAATTAATTCCCAACATTTGAATTCGTTTCAAATATTTTAATTTAATTATTTAACCAATTTTTGTTCAACGTTCCTAAGAATAAATTTATTTTTTAGCAAGGATGGCTAAAAGACGTCGTAGACCTTCCATTTCCCGACTCAACTCCAATGACCAATCGCCGAGGTCTTCGCGAAGTAAATGAAAAATATCATTTTAGTGACGATCACTATACTGCTGATCTAATTCAACCAGAAGATTCTATCAAACGAATCATCGACTTCCAGCCTTCATTCTACACAACAGATCCTGAAAGCCTAGAATTCTCGACCACCGAGCAAGATATTCTGAAAGAATTACCAAACAAAGAGTTTTTATTAACTAACGAAGAGTCCAGAATAGCTCTTCTAAGTTTGATAGACATCTTATTCAGCTATTGCTATAATCATCGAGCAACAATGGGTGAAAATACATCAGAAAGCAGCTGGGACATCAACAAAATCAGCTCCACTCTATCTTGGTTTGATTATTTCATTTCTCTTGAAGATGTTGTGAGATCTTGTATCCGTAGATCTCTCTGCTTTCCACTCTACAGACACTGGGAGTTGTCCATCAAGGTCCTAGATGATGTAAATAAAGTCTTAGCTATTGGAAAAAAGTCCATTTTAAAAAGTTTATGTGAAATTCATGGGCTATTTAATCATTCCTATGACCCAAGATATATTTTAAATCAATTGTACATCAGAGATTATCTTATTTGGGTCCAAAGATTACCAGAAGCAACAATAAAAGAGATTCTTGGTGAACTAAAGGCTGTTAAAATTGACAAAGAAGATGTGGGTCTTGACTTGGTAGAGTTGGAAGCTGCTGCTTGGTCAGTTTTGGAAGAAGAGAAATCTGAAAAATCACCCTGTGTTGTTAATATTGAAGCTCTCGCTGGTCCGAAGCTCTCCCTTAATAGAGTTGTTGATAAAATGAATAAATTGGTTATTACTAATAGAGATAGTGATGATGAATCGACTTCTAGCGATGATGACAGTAGCAGTAGTAGCAGTAGCTGCTGTAATAAGAGTAATTGTAGGAGTTGCTGCTCTAGCACAAGCTCAGAATCCAGTTCAACAAGTAATGATAGTGATTCTAGTAGTGATGTTAGTACTAGTTCTGAAGATGTAATAAATAGCACCAATAATAAGAGTAATTCTAGCAGTTGTGCTAGTACTGATTCTGATGATTCACGTGATTGAGTGTAAATAATGGAAAGAAAATAATTTTATCACTTAAGGTAGTTATCCCGCGAGAGCGATTATTTGAAATTTTTTTCATACCGCATTATTTTTATAGAGTAACGAAAAGTAAACATTTTTTTCCTCTGAACAGAAAAGATCTGTCGTCTAGAAATGAAGATATTTGCAATTAAAGGATTATGATTTTAACATGCAATCTAATGGTAGAAGGTAACCCGTGATAGTTTTTCAATAAATATTCCAAAACGGAATTTAAGATTGCGTTTAAAAAAAATCAGAAAATCAATGAGTATATAATGAATGCTTCAGTAAAATTTCATACAATTCTGACATTCACTTATTGAATAAAAAATTATTAAAATGAATTATCCGATACTAAATGTAAGAATAGTAATGTGGTGGTACATTCATGTAAATAATGTCGATGTATTGGTACAGGTCCGTACAAAGAATTGTTTTAAATTGTAGAAGAAAAATAATTAATAATACTTTATAGACATTATTGAACATTACTTATATCGTATTATAAATAATTTCTGAATATAATTTGACAGAAGTTTGAATATTTATTGGATATTTTTTTTCATGTATCACTAATTCTTTTTGGCTGGGGCACAATGAATTTTGATATGAGCTCTCGGGGGATAACTAACTTAATTCATGAAACAATGATTTTTCAGCATGATTAGAAATCGATGAAAGGCTATTCCAAAAACTTGTTTTTTTACGATTTTCTTAAGAATTATAAGGGATATAGAGAAAAAATTTTTGTATGAAAGTTGTAACCGCTTCAATTCTGTATAAATTTTTATTAAAAACTTTTTTTATATTTTCTTATAATTCACGGAATAATTAAAAATAACTGGCTTTAAGGGTAGTTTCTTCATAATTTCATCTCTTTCCCGCGGCGGAAGTACTGTTTCTATATTCACTAATTACTTTCAATAAGTCAACGAATATTTCCCAAACATTTCAGCCATGCTGAACAATCTTTATTTCATCACCATTGTGATTAGACTTGGATTAGAGTCTAATAAATAAATGTGTAAATGTAATCTATGATATATTTTATTTATAAGATGTCAATCGTTCAATACATAATAAATCCAAGGCAATAATTTACTGTAATGGGTGATTAATTTATTTTTCATGTCTTCTTCATCACCGTTATTTTTTTCAGCGACTCTTTCTGACTCTTCCTCTCCTTCCTGAGTCACAAATTCACTATTCATCAGTGGAGTAATAAAGTTTTTGATGCCCAAATCACTATCATTGTGTAATTCTTCACTGAAACCTGAAGGCATTGATGATGAATTGACATAAGCATCGTTATTGTTCTCTTCTGGATTTTTTTCTAAACTATTTTCCTTCCAGTAATCAGCAACTTCACCATAGAAGCCTGGGCTTTCATTTTTTTCATAAAAAATGCTATCTATCAGCATTCCAGATCTTCTACGAGAGCTTTTATCATACGTATAAGCATCTGAGCTATCTAGATGTCCATGATAGTTAGGTTTAGACCATTCTAGCACCAAATATTCATGTTTTTTTGCTGCATCTTCATTAATATGATAGTGAGGTGCGTGCATAATAATTTTCAGATTTGGAACACTATTTTCCAGGTCGTTTGGATCATCAGGGCCATTGCCATTAGCTTCCTTAAGGTTCATAGCTGTTGATTGAACTTCAAGCATTGATGCAAAGTCTCCAGAGTGTTCAAGTTGAATGTTTTCATTTAGTTCTAAGTCATTTTCTGAAACCATCATCTCCTCTAGTTGTTCTTCACTAGATGTGATGTTGGTAGTACTGCTGAGTTGATCGAAGTCAATCACAGTTGCATAAGCATCACAAGGACCACACGGATCATCTTTGTAGGTTGATAAAATCGCTGCTTTGACATAGGGAAAGTGAAGAATACTCCAGGGAACGATGATTTGATAGGTCATCTTTCCACATCTATCGATCACTAACACTTGGTCACGAGATCCATTGAGATTTCTAGAGATTCCAAGGCTTTCATTGTCTTCAATGATAAAAATATCTGGAGAAATGATCTCTTTTAGCAGCTCTACAGTATCATCACTTGAATTCGACATGTTCCCAAGGATGTTTTGTATGTCAAATACTTCTTCTGGTGCTACATTCATCCAAGTCTCCTCTTCCAATTTATCCTGAAGATCCTCAATGGTTGAAAAGTCATTAATAACAGCGAAAAACAACACTTCAGGCATTCCTGAATGCTCCAATCGATCCTTCAGTATCTTCAACCTTTTTGTAATAACATAAGTTAATTATTAAATATAAAAATGATGATAAGATAAAAATATATATTTACATATCAGCTTGCTTGTAACTGAATGGCCAGGAAGAATCAAGAAATGCTATGACATTAACAAGTCCTATTTGACCATCGTTAAAATCAACTGGGATGCATTGATCATCATCTAGAGTCTCCTTTTTGTTCCGATGTGATATGAGATGAGGAAGTGCTTGGGTATTCAATGTATACGTGGTGATAAAGAGCAACAAAAAGAACGTCTGATCTGTTGGACGCATAATGATCAACTGGAGACTGGAGTACAAGAACTGATGAGAAAAAAAATGATGCATTAGAGTACAAAGAACATCTGTTATATCTCTTCTCTCTTCTCTTTGACTTCCCCTCCACTTTTCTCTGTTCCCTTCGTCAGTTTGAGATTCAAGCTGTGTTCGGGTTAAACCCATTCTTAAAGAACGTTTGTCAACCTTGAAATAATGAAGAACATATGATTTTATATTTTTTTGTTTGGTAATGACGTCTGCTACTTTCGTGTTTATTTTTATTTGTTTCTCATATTTTGGCATCATCAGGCCGTCAGATGATACACAATCTGCCGGAAATGGAGTCAGACTTGAGATAAAGAATGATAGTTTTACTTCTAAATGCCAAATTGACAGTTTTACAAGCATTAAAAATGGCCTTGTCAACTTCACTGGTAATTTATCCAAGTTTCCAAGCAAAGTTGAAGCCTTGGCAAGTGTTTTAAAAGCTCAGGTTGATCAATTTCGTGATTATGGACACCAAGTAAGTTTATTTTGTAACTTTCTACCAACCTAAAGGTCTTTTTTTTAAGTTATTAGAGCAATTATTTTTCAGGTAGAAATAATTTTTCTGGTGGATTCATCATCATCAGTAGGTCTAGAGAACTTCAACAATGAAATTAACTTTGTGCGCAAACTTCTATCAGACCTGAATGTTGAACCATCAGCCACTAGAGTATCGTTAATAACTTTCGCAGGTAAAGGCATGATTTTCCGAGCTGTTGATCAGATTACCAATACTGCTATCACTCCTAACAAGTGTAGCCTCTTGAATGATGGTTTAAAAAATATTAAATGGACTGGTGGAGGTACTTATACTCGAGGAGCTCTGCTAGAAGCATTTTCAATTCTACGAACAAGTCGAACTGATGCTCGTAAAGTCATTTTTCTTATCACTGATGGTTTTAGCAATGGTGGTGACCCTAGACCTATTGCTCAGAAGCTCAAGGATCTCGGTGCAGTTATTTTAACCTTTGGCATTCGGACTGGCAACGTTCAAGAGTTGTGTGAAATTGCCAGTGACCCGGGGCACCTTCATAGTTATTTTTTAGATAGTTTTAGAGAGTTTGAAGCCATGGCACGACGTGCACTTCATCGAGGTATGCTTTTTTTTTATTAACAAACCAACAATGGGTTTATTTTTAATTAATTTATCCCAACAGATCTCCAACCAGGTAAATATTCTCCCGTGGATTCTCCTGAGTCTTGTAATGTTCTTTGTAATTCATCAACCCAATCATCATCTGAGTGCTGTGATGATCTTGCTGGATGCTATTGTGGAACATCTAGCGGTCACTATGCTTGCATATGTCAGCAAGGATATTTCGGCTCAGGTTTAAAAGGCTTTTGTCATCCCTGTCCGAATGGAACTTACGGGAATTCATCATTCACATCAGATTTAAACTCTTCTTGTCATCCATGTCCAAGCTCTAATCACGTAACCCTTAGAATCCCTGCGACTTCGTCCAAAGACTGCATTTGTGCTTCTGGATTCATTGGAAACGGTACAAATTGCCATGCTATCACTTGTCCGAAACTCTTAGTACCTGAAAACGGATATTTCGTCAAAGGCAAAGTTTGCAGTAATGTTTTTAATGCTGCTTGTGGACTACGATGTCGTATTGGGTTCAAACTTACTGGTGACAGCATCAGACTTTGTTTAGGCAATGGAACTTGGTCAGGAATTGAGACTCAATGTTTGTTGAAAACTTGCCCAGCACCTGTGTCACCAGTTCATGGTCTAGTGCATTGTCAGATCAATGATGAATACAATCAGCTGAAGATTTTAAACTCCAAAAAGACGTCTGTGTTGCCAATTGATGCGCAGTGTCAATTTAAGTGTAACTCAGGTTTTCAACTTCTTGGATCTAAAGTTAGGAACTGTTTGCCAGTCTCTAGATGGGACGGACTTCAGGTTTCATGCAAGCAAATTAAATGCGATCCACTTCCTAAAATCGCCAATGGTGTTATTAGTCCTGATGAGTGCTTGAGTGCTAAGAAACTAACCTTCGGATTTACCTGTACTATCAAATGCAATCCTGGTTTCCATCTGAAAGGCCCTTCTGTCCGGAAATGTACTGGATCTAGAGGTCTTTGGAGTCAAAGACGGCGTACAAGTCGTTGTGTTGATGATGCTCCACCGCAAATCATCTGCCCTGATAATGCAACCTGGCCCACAGTACCTGAGAAGTCGTATTCTCTACCCACCTGGTCTATTCCTTCAGTTTCAGACAATTCTGATGAAGGTGTCCAAGTTTGGAGCAAACCACACATTACGTTTCCTTGGAAATCAAAGATTGGGACGCACCTAATCACCTACATTGCTGAAGATATTGCTGGAAATCGGGCCAGGTGCAGGTTTACAATCAGAACTATTGACACAGAAGCTCCAACAATCAGCAATTGTGTTAATCCACCAACGTTTTTAACAGCAAAGGCAGCTGGAGCTTTCAATGTCACTTGGGAAGACCCTATTTTCCATGACAACTCTGGAAAGAAACTAAAATTAACTAGGAGTCATTATCAAGGGTCATTTTTTCCTATTGGAACTACTCAAGTTGTTTATAATGTGACAGATAAAAGTAACAATTCAGCAAGTTGTGTGATAAACATCACTGTCGAAGATGCTTGTAAAAACACCCCAGTGGTCACTCATGGACATAAAAGTTGCCAGGAATCATCTGGAGATGTCCAGTGTATCTTCACTTGCGACAAAGGTTACGCATTTCTACTCCAAGACCAAGAAAACATTGATAACAACCTCACGTTAAGTTGTATTTCTGGTTTAAGTAATTGGAATATATCTTTTTTACCAGACTGTGCACTCACTGATCTCCCAAACTCTCTAAAAATCGAGGGCAACATCATTTTAGACTCGACCGAACTCGTATGTGATGATCCGTTATCCCTAGAGCAGGTGACGAACTTATTTTCCTCAAGCATATCAGAAAACTTCAAAGAAGTTTGTATGAATAATGGAATTGAGTGCCAGCTAGCACTGGTGGACTCTTTGTGTCAAGAGAATAATAAAAAAAGAAGAAAACGAGAGTTAGAGCGTCAAGAATGGTTTGAAAAACGAAGAAAGCGCAGAAGAAAGGAAAAAATAGAGATAAAATTTGAAATAATTGGAAAGATTGTAGCTAAATATGAAAATGATTCTCAAAATGGGATCCAAAGGCTCCGAGAAGAGATCCAGAGCTTGACCAAAACAGGAAAACTTGATTTATTCGATGAAAAAACTCACAAAGAGCTTGGAAAGCTTGCTCTAAACATTCGCACTTTTTTCTCACAAGTCCAAGGAGTGTGTGACCATGGAAAAGTATTTAGGAAAGACAAATGCATCATCTGTCCACCAGGAACCTTTGCTAATCTCAGCATTCATCAATGTTTCCCCTGTGCTTTTGGTGAATATCAAGATTCTCCAGGATCTAGAGTATGCAAAAGCTGCCCTCAGGGTTTATCTACCAAGAAAATGCACTCAACAAGTTCTAGTGATTGCATTCTCATCTGTAAGCCTGGATCTTACTCCAAAAGAAGATATCACATTGATCAAAAGATATCATTGATGCCTTGCTACGCTTGCGAAGTTGGTTTCTATCAACCTTTCGCTGGAGAGCGGCAGTGTCTTCCTTGCCCTGGTAATACCACAACTTCTGATAGAGGCAGTACCACTTTGAGTGACTGTTTCCATCAAGAACTATGCCCTCCTGATGCTTGCCTTAACGGTGGTAGATGCATCATTGAATCCGCTGGTTTTTCTTGCGATTGTGAACCGGAATTTATTGGATCTCGTTGTGAATTTTTTAAAAATCCTTGCAATTCATCACCTTGCGCAAATGGTGGCTCCTGTTATCAAGATTCTTCATCATTAAGATTCTCTTGTTCATGCCTACCAAGATTTACTGGTCTTTATTGTGAAGATTTCATCGATGAGTGTCTTTCAAGTCCTTGTAATAACGGAACATGCATTAGTGATGACAATGATTTTTATTGCCATTGTTCAGAAGGTTTCGCTGGAGAATATTGTGATAAAGTCTTAGATATTTGCTTTGGAGTGTGCGAAGAAGGTTCAACATGTGTGATTATTGATGGAAATTGGAAATGTCTATGTAAACCTGGATACTTAGGACGCAGATGTCAACTTTTGCCTTGTGATTGGCTTCCTTGCCATCCAAACTCTATTTGTATTAATATCAAGGAAGCTAATGTAACTTATTCTAGTTATCGCTGCGAATGCCCGGAAGACTTTGAAGGCGAAAACTGTTCTATTCCCATCAATCATTGCTCAGAATCACCCTGTTTAAATGGTGGAACCTGCATCAATAGCCTTAACAACTATTCCTGTCAATGTCTAGATGCTTTTGATGGTTCCAATTGTCAAGTCCAACTTGTATCCAATGTTCTTCTTCACTTCTCTAGACCTTCCATCTCTGATTACGTGAGTTTAGAAGGCCCGAAGACCAATTTAACTTCCTTTACTACATGTTTTTGGATTCAATCCTTAGATTCTTTCAACTACGGAACGATTTTCTCTTATGCAAATTCAGAGCATGATAATGCAATCACTCTGATGGACTATAATGGTCTGGTCTTTTATATCAACGGTAATAGAATCGTTACCGATATCAGCCTAAATGATGGTTCCTGGAATTTTATCTGCGTTACTTGGGAAAATAGTATCGGATCTTGGTTTATTTATGTCAATGGAGTTCTCAGAGACTCTGGAATCAACTTAAAAATCAACGAGACCATTAGAGCAGGTGGTAAAATCATTATAGGCCAAGAACAAGACTATTTGGGTGGAGGATTCTCTATTTCTGAAGCTTTTGTTGGCCGTTTAACACTTCTAGATTTCTGGGATGAAATTTTGAACCAAAGTTCGATCAAAAATTTTCAAGAAACTTGCCGAGAGTATTCAGGAAGCTTAGTTTCATGGTTAAATATCCAAAAAAACATTCATGGAGATGTAAAAATCATGCCTAATCATTTCTGTAATGGATGTGGTCCAGTGGGTCCATTATTTAATGGCTTCTTGAATGAATCTAATAACTTTTCTATTATTTATTCATGTGAGACTGGGTATAAATTAAAAATAGGTACTAAAACCATCAGTTTTCCAATGAAAAGACGTTGTTTGAAATCAGGAAACTGGGAAAATGAATCTCCAAAGTGTGTTAAAGTTATTTGTGGTTTTCCTGGATACTTCCCAAGAGGTAGAATTGATGGAACCTCTTTTTCTTTTAATGATTCAGTAACGTACTCATGTGATGATGGTTACGAACTACGTGGCAACCCTAATAGACTGTGTAAAGCTGATGGTACTTGGTCTGGAAAGCCTCCCATCTGCGTTGGCATCACTTGTAAGAACCTTCTAGCTCCAGAGAATGGAGATATCGAGTATATTGTCGATGAATTTGAGCGTGATGATGTTTCTATTCTCCAAGTTGGTCATCAGTTGGTGTTTAAATGTAACACTGGTTTTCATCTAAAGGGAGAAAGTATTTTAACTTGCTTGGAAACTGGTCATTGGAATTATCAACCACCATCATGTGCTCTTATCGATTGTTCATCAACTTTAAACAGCTCTGTAAGAAACTCCAATGATAGTTTCTGTAAATTTATCAGCTGTGGACATCCACCGAAGCTTCTTGATGCTGAAGAAGTGGCTTATGATATTTCCTACCCTGTTGGTCATGAAATTAATTACAAATGTCAGCCAGGATTCAAATTCTTTGGCAAAAATTATACTAAATGTCTTTCAACTGGTAAATGGTCAAAGATTCTAGGAAAATGTTCGAAAATATCATGTGGAAAGCCTAAAGTGAATGAAGATGTTATGTTGGAAGGAAACTCGTATTTATATGGGAAAATTTTGAATTTTAGATGTCCTGGAGGTAAAATAAAAGGATCTATTAAATGTGGTGTAGATGGAAAATGGAGTTCTTTACCGAACTGTAAGATTTAATAGTGACTAGAATAAAAATTACAAAGAAATTATATTTAATTTGATTTTTTCTTTAATTTTCATACATAAGGGCTTTAAAAATAAAAAAATTAAAAATATCAAAAAATTTAATTTTTCTTCAGTTTAAAAGCCACGATTTCTCAAAAACATGTTAATAATGACATTAAATTTTCACATAGTGATATTAAAATAGTTCGAGCACATAGAAGCGGATTTTAAGAGTGCTTCGAGGGGGCCCCATTGAATTTCTATAAAATGAATGATAATTTATCGAATTATTGATTAAAGTATTTACTGGATACATTACAAAAAATTTTTTTTTCATCATTACTATAAATTTGATAATTAATTTTTAAGGTGACTTCCATATTGGCAATACTGTAAACGTGAAATGCATGATTTTATAGTTTTCAATTGACAATTTCCTTATCAAATATTCGACAGCTGCAATTTTTTTTAAGCAATATCTATTTCAAAACGTTTCCGAATTAATGATCTCGTTTTTCGTAAATATTTGCAGTACGGAAGATTGGAAAATTGAACGATAAAGTCAAAAGTACTGTTTCTCTCTCTCTTTCTCATTTACGTCAATGTATAAATTTGTATTTTTAAATTCGATTTTTTCATCGAAATGCCCGATGATTGAGCTTTTTTTTGCTTGTAATTTGTTCGTGAGAATCTCAAGAATATCATATTTCAAAATTAAATTTATTTGCAGACTTTGGCCAAGTGCTCGAACTACCTTAAATTTTTCGACAAAAAATCGACGTCACAACGGTGCATAACATTAATCCAACATTATTTTTACAAATGTAACTTTTCCTTAATATTTCGATTGATCCAACATAATGCGATCCGAAATTTCTGTAAACTAAATACAAATCATTCAGGAATTTAAAAAGAGACGACTGAAAGTTTGGTGCTACTATTTTTTTATTTTCAATCGTTTCTATTTTATCCACACTATCAATTATTTCATTATCAGAATAAATCCCGATCCGCACCAATTCCGTCATAAAAAATGATATGTTTAAGACCAAGGTTGCATTTTTCTAGCAATATAATCTAAAAATATTTTTAAAATATGAACGAAACAATAAGAAAAAAATAACAATTTAATCTCACCACAATTTCGTTCAATTTTTCTTTAAATAATTGGGTAAAATCACTGAACTGGAAGTATTGAAAAATAATTTCCAAATAATTAGATACTTTACAGTTATTGAGGTTCTGAATAATTTTTATAATTTATCTAATATAACTGTGTTGCTGACAACTACTAATGAAAATTATCAATAAATTAAATTAATCCTAAAGTTTATTTTTGAGATTACAAAGGTAATAATCATTTGATATACAAATTTTAAAATTACATTACTCTTATGATTCATAAATTCAATAATTTGTAGTTGCATTAAAAATAATGCATCTCATAATTAAATTGTTTCGTATCTTTCTGATGTAAAAATCAAGTATTTTACACATTTTATGTACTTCTAAGTACTTCAACGAGTCTATTAGCAGTCCTTTAGTTGTTGCATCTATACCATTTGAATTGTTATTGAAAAAAATATTTTTTTTTTCATCATTTTTTTTTATTCAATTATTTTTTTATTAAATGAAAAAATAAATATTACTGGCTTCATTATCACCATCAAACTGTTATCATAAAAGTAGTGAAAAAATCAGTTTTTCAAATAGAATTTTGAACACAATTCATTCACAAGTCTAGGAAATTACCATTTAGAGTTCAGTTTTTGAACTAGGTGTTGCATATTGTGGTTTAAGTTCTTCAATTCTCTTAATATAGTCTGTTTTCTCAATACATCCATCACAAGTTTCATCCCAATCGCTAAGGATTTTCTTCAAATCTCGTACTTTTAGTTTCTTTATGTCTACTTTATTAAGATCAATTTGTTTATCTGGAAATAACAACAATTAATTATTAAAGCTTTCTTAATATTATGATTAAGTTTAATTGTTGAGTTGGAATATTGGCAAAAATATTTTTCAAAGACTACATGACAAATAATGAACATAGATATTTTTCGAATGAGCTTAGTTTAAAATGAACTACAAAAGAGATATTATTAATTAAAAGAAGGGGTTTCGATAAGGCCCTTTACCGGTCTCTCTAAATTTTTTATTATTTTAATATAGTAGTAACACGACAATTTTTATATATATAATACCTTACGTATTTGTGCACCACATATATGAAAATCGCTTTGTTACTTGGTTGCACTCTATATACAATAACTAGATAAAGTTGCAAAAACTACAGAAATGACGTATTTTGTAAAACAAGCCAAGTTAAGTGGTTCCTTTTATAAATGTTTTATCAAGTTATACAAAAAATGTATGTATTTTTAAAAGCCTTATATGATGCAGATTATAAAAAAAAATAAAAATGATCTAGATTATAAACTTTCAACAATATGATTCACGGGGGCCAATAAAGAGCTTTATCAAAACTCCTTCTTTCTCTAATTTCAAGATATCTAAATAATTATTTAAAAAGCGAAAATGAATAACTACATTAACAGTTATTCCAAAAACATGAGCATTCACAGCTAACACAGTTGTCATAATTAGTTTGGAAAGAATTTCACAACAATGATGATAGCAGTTAAAAAATTAATTAGATCAAATTAATGTCAAGCTTTGATCGAATTATATTGAACGATAGCCTGAAGCTAATAATAATCTACAATAAAATTTTATCCAAAGGTATTTACTAAAATTATGTCAAATGTAACTGATGAAGAGAATATTTTTTGAAAATTATTATCGTAATCATAATAAAAACATTTATTGTCACAGGTAGTTTATCATAAAAAAGGAAATAATGATGCAAAGAACTTTTATATAATTACCAAATCTGAGTTCACAAACTTGTGCGTCTTTTTTTTTCAATTTTTCACAAATTTTATCTGCAGGTAGCGACCATGATAATGGTTTACTTAATTCTCCTAGAATTCCAGTAGCCGATTCCTCTAAACCACCAAGATAATAACACTAGAAAATCACCGCAAAAAATCATTATCATTAACTTTTCATTGGAATCTTTTTCACTAATAATACTTTAATTTTTTCTTGATATACTTACAAATCTGTTTTCTTTGGATTTAGTCTTTTTACAGAACTTCTTGAACTCTATTTCAATTTTTTTAGGATCTTTTTTTACATCATCAGTCAAAAGAGCTGAAAATTTTTGAACTGTCGCCACACAGACTAAAAAAATATTAGCATACGTATTTTGATGTTAATAATGATTCATGAATGTTTTTCCTTATCAATTGATTAGTAAATATTGATTACATACCTTCGCATTCTCCTTCTTTTAATGCTTGTGAGGATGGAAAACTTAGAGCGATTAAAACAACAATTGAAAATAGACTTATATGATGCATCTTTGATGATTTATTGAAAATATTTAAACTGTAAGTAATGAAAAATAAGTCATCAGTAATTTTCAGTTAAAGATAAGTATTCATTCGAGTTTTATTTGCGGAAAATAAAACGTCGAATTACGTTGGAGGTTAGACTCTTAAAGTATTATGATAGTTTGTAGTAAATAAAAAAAAGTATTCTTACCTATAAATAAAATGTTGATAGAAAAATAATAAATTGGTAAACTATAATCAGTATATAACTTATTTTATACTTAATAATTTGTTACAATATATGAAGGTAAATTATTTATGATAATAATAATGCCTAACCATCGGCTTTATACCACGTTGGATACTGTCAAAACTCCGGAACCACAGCTGGCGTTTTGCCATTGGCTGACATAAATCTACGTAAGATTATTGTGATTGGTTAAAAACAGACAGAAAGAGCGCAAATCTTTAAATACTACTAAAAAACAAATATAAAATCATTTTGCACACAATATCTTGAATGAATTGTTTGAAATATATATTTTTATACAAAAAAAATATATTTAATTTAGTAAAATAGTTTTTTTTAACAATTGTTAATAAAAAAAGTTTTTGGAGCAAAAAGAACTCTCGAGTTGAAGAATATACAGGGTGTCCGGTAACTTATAGCGAAGCCGGATATATGTTATGTAGAAAAAAAAATAAAAACGATCTGATATGGGAACTTATATTCGCAAATTGATAGTTTTCGCGAAAAAAAATTTTAAAGTTTGGTGGATTAATTCCCGTTTTAATGGAAATTATCGCCATTATGTATCGTCACGCCACCTACAACTGCAGAAATTATTTTTCCGGAATTTAAACACATAACAAATTTCAAAATTAAACTTTTGCAAATTTTATGAATAATGAAGAATTTTGTTATTTAAAAATTTATTTGAGTAATGTGTAGTGCATATTATTGTTGGAATCATTTGTATTTTTTTGTTGATTTATGAATTTAAAGAAAAAATCTCATAGATAAAAGGGTAAACTTTTAGATTTCTCTCAAAAGAATTTATTAATTATAATAAATTAATTCAAAAGAATTAATTAATAGAGAAATCTAAAAAATTCGATATCGTTATAGATAAATCAAGAATGAAATTTTTTTTCATGTGATCTTTCACTTGAAGTAGATTGTTTTAATATCAGGTATACCATCAATAAAGACATTTTCCAATAGTTTAAAGACCAAGCCATACCTGTGTCATGCATTTTTTTTTATTCAAAAACAAATGCTAAAAATTATTTGTTATTAAAATCCGTATATACACCGGTAAAAAAGCGTTTGCTTCATCTATTTAAACATTTGCTTCACACTAAAGTACTTTATTTATCAAAAAAATTCTAAAAAAGTACCAAAGTCTTCATGAGTGAATTTCATTAAAATTATTAATAAAAAATACTTTATGTATCATTAAATAGAGTAGAGCGCTGCAATCATATTCTAGTTACCTACATATTTCAAGTCACAAGTCCAAGAGCCGGCTGATTAAATATCCTATGGATCAGATACATAAATAATATTTTGTGAGCAAATAATACTACCTTAGATCTAAACGACGACACCCGCGAAATGAGCCAATTTTGTCCGCATGCAAAAATATAATGAATTTTTGGCAATTATTTTACACGAACTTATTGTCGACCGCGCGTAATGTTAAAAAATGTCTATTTTAATGCATTTAATCATATGCACTTAACAAACGTTAATATTAATATACTAAATTATTGACAACCATAAAGTAGCATTAAAATTCTTTAACATACTCTAAAATTACTATTGAATAAGAGTCGACAACTAGTCCAATGAATAAATTCGTGAACCGACCATTTTGGAGAGGATTGATGAAACCACCGTGAAAAGTTTTGTTAATATCTTATTAATTATTGACAAGAAATTCAGGCCGCTGAGGTGACAGCAAATACTGCAAAAAAATTGCGAAAGGATGCAAAAGTGAGTTTTTCCTTAATAACTTGAAAACTTAGACTTAGATTTTATTCTCTATGAAAGAATTGAATTCTCTATCGATCTAACACAACTTATTTTTTGACTTTTTGCAAATTTTTTCATAGAGAATAAAATCTAAGTCTAAGTTTTCAAGTTATTAAGGAAAAACTCACTTTTGCACCCTTTCGCAATTTTTTTGCAGTATTTGCTGTCACCTCAGCGGCCTGAATTTCTTGTCAATAATTAATAAGATATTAACAAAACTTTTCACGGTGGTTTCATCAATCCTCTCCAAAATGGTCGGTTCACGAATTTATTCATTGAACTAAACGTTTACTTGCCCGGAACTTATTGTCGCCTTCGTTTTAATTACCAAGATATCTATGCTCAGACACTGTACTTATAAATTAAATAGTTGGATAATTATTTTTTTTTTCGAATTCATAATCTCTTATCTACTTTTATTTATAATTTTCTCTTTATTTTTTGTGAATAAATCTTTCCTAATATTTTTTTTTTCAATTTCAGTAATGAAAATATTCCTTCGTGCACTTGAATAATTATTGTACTCTTGACATATATATTCTCCAATACTTACTGATGCATTTCCCACATATTGTATTAAATTCTCTGCTCATCTTACAAGTTTCAGCTGTTAAAAGAAGGTGAGAATACATTAAAAATTCAGGTAGATCAATTAGTTTGTAGTATGTAAAATGTTTATTTCATTAATACAGTCATGTACAATATTTGCTTAAGTCTATAACATGTTACTATCGTCATTAAAATCTACAATTTTATTTACATCATTGTTATAATTAAAAATGTCATTTTCATCATTATTATATTCGACAATACTATCCATCGACATAATTATAATCCATACTAGTATCTTGATTTACAATATCATCATGAAATTCTCTTTATTTATAAAAGTTTTATTTGATAAAAGGATGTCTTCTATTTGCAGTGGTGTTGGACTGCCCTCAAACATACGTGGGGTTGCAGTAAAATTATTTTCATCATAAATCCAACCACACTGAGCATAATCGAGTACTAAACAATGTTTCTTCATTGCGTTTTGCCACATTGAATTTACATAGATTGTTCCCAGAATTTTTTGTTTTAATGATTTCCAGCAAGGCGGCATATGCCCAATTAATTGGGCAAATAAAGATTTGCGATTTTTAATTTTATCATACAATCTGCCACCAGGTTTCTTAGATTTCTTGGTTTTGGAAAGACTTTTAGGAATCCCTGGTCGAAAATACATCGTTAAATCCTCAGTTGAGAACCATTTTTCTATTTGGCTTGTTAAATCGATATAATCTTGCGTTGTAAACTTACTGAAAATAGAAGTAATTTGTACTTTATTCAAATATTAGCTAATTTGTATCATAAATTTTAGTAATTGATAAATTAAATTAATAAAAAATAAGACACTCATAATAGTCTTAAAAAATATATAAAAAAAATTCTTACCTATATAAAAATGAAATTTTTCTCATAAACAATTTTTTCAATTAAATCAATAATATAAAATCTTTCGTAGAAGTGTAGCTTGATATTATAACAATTACATTTAAATTCCTGTCAAGTATTTGTGGACTTTTCCGTGAGGAGATAAAAATATTGCTACAACCAAACCAGATTCTCGTCTCAAGAAACTGTCGTCGGTTGACAAAAAACTTCTTTTGTTTCATGGAAATATTTAAAATCAAACATACCAGAAGTTTCAATGAAACCTCTTTAAAATAAAGTGATTGATTCAAACAATTAGTAGTTTTAAGCCACGTGCATACAGAATTTATTTCAAATATATTTTTACATTCGATCAAATATTGTTCTTATTACGCTTAAACTTAAAAACTTTCAGATAAATATTTAAGTAGTTTTTTGTTATCGAGTAAAGATTTTCATTTAAAAAAAATGGTTTTCTGGACGCAAACTATTTTGTTTTGGTTCAAATGAAATTGATTTCACTCAAAAAAAAATTGCCAAACTCTTAATGAGTTTGAAGCCAGAATTTCATTTTTTACAGTGTACAAGTTATTTTAATGAATATCCAGTACTTCGTACAACAATTGGGGCATCATTGGTAATTAGTTAAATACTTTTAATTTATATGTTTAAAATTATAATCGATTTCAAAATATTTAATCATTTGTTATAGTTAACTATTGACTTTGAGTGCCTAAAAATTTCTGATCCTAATATATTGTTCAAGAAGTGGCCAACACTTGTTAAGTATATAATTTAAAAAGCAAAAACCTTACGTTCATGCAAAGATGCACTGCGAAAATATGGTAAATATTAATTGGTAATATTCTAATAATTGAATTTTAATGTAAGTTTGAAATTAATTAGGTCTTTGCATTACAGAAAATGTTAAGGATGAAGATTTAGGTTTTCTAGTGCTGCCGTACATGTTTCAACCAGCTCCTTTCAAGAATCCAGCGAAAAAAAAGCAAAAGCTACAACTGAAGAACAAGCAGAAAGTTTCATTATTTGGATCAGTTCTACCAGTGAATTAAATTATCGCATAAGTAAGAAAAAAGAATATTTAAAAAAATATGGACTCACATTACAACCATTAATTATTGCGGTTGGCAAACCATCTAGCATACGTAAGTTGTATGTTTTAATAGACGACATAAAATTTACTTTTACAAGTTTAATAGCTGCGATAGATTTTTGTTTTGAATCTTTTTATGCTTTGGACGGTGAGTATCCGGTAATTGGCGAATGCGTCTGGAGTTTCATTCAATCATTAATTTTTGACATTCCTCAAAGTAAAAAAGAAATAATTGATGTAAATGAATTAAAATCTGATATTAATCGTCTTATAGCAGCGAATAAAAAAGCAGAAAGAACTTCTAATTTAGATAACATCGAAAATGACAAGTCTGATAATTCAATGAGTTCTGATAAATCATCAGATTGCGAATCTATTACAACAATTGATTCTAATAAATCTGCTTAAAGTCAAATTAATACTGTTTCTGATAATTCTAAAGAAAATAATTCTTTTACATTTATTTTTTCAATTTTTATCCTTAAAGGTATTTAAAAAATCATTATTACTATGTTTGCTAAATGTGTTTATTGTTTTAAACTAATTAAAATTGCTGTAATGGCATATCATGTTATATATGTTCATCATAAAGAAAAATTAGTTTATGAGTGTCCAAAAACAAATTGTCACCGAGTTTTTGATATTTTAAGATCGTACAGAAACCACTTTCGTTCCTATACACGTGAATCTAGTAATTTAAGCTGTAACAATTCAGAACTTGAATTTGGTAAAACTTCTGTATCATCGTTAGGTTGTAATACCTTCGAAAATGATGATTTAAATGTGAATGTTGTCTGTAGTGATCCTGAGATTCTTGATAGCAATGGCGATTCCAATGGTAACTTATTAATTGAAAGTAATATTACGCAAAATAATTTGATTCGTTCAAGACAAATATTGTCTTACCATGTAATTCGAATTATTTCAACATTGTATTCAGATCCAAAGTTATCAAGAATTCAAATTCAAAAAGTAATCAATTTTTTCCACGAATTTCTGAATAGTACTTATTTCGATTATTTAAAAATTACCAGTATTAATTCAAATGATAAATTATTTATAGAAAACGAGTTTAAAGAATTGCAAACTATTTTTTCAGACATGAATACAGAGCATGAACGCATTAAAAAATTAACAGATTTAGGTTATTATATTGAACCAGTAAAAATTTTGTTAGGATGTACTGAAGAGAGAAATTCAGCTGGTGAATTAGCAATCATTGATAATTTTGCACAATTTATATTTTTAAGATACATTTTAAAGGCTTTTTTTGAAGTTCCAAACGTTTTTGACAAAACTTTTAAATATATTTCTAATTTAGCTGAAAATAATGGTGCTGTATCAAACATAATTCAGTCACATCTTTGGAAATCAAAAAGACTAAATTTTTTTAGTTGTAATATGACGGTGACAGTACGTCATATCGCGCCATAATATGAACCCAGAGAGCTTTCCGAAGGAGCCACCAGGAGGAGTGCTATACTTCTCTCACGCCATCTGCTTGAGTTACAGCACCGGCGCACGCACGAATCCAAGAGAGAGAAGCAACACAACGAGAAGCACGCTCGACGCTTGCCCGCCAGACAGCAACCAGTGCAGTCTCGAGTGAACAGTTGTCTTCAGTCTGTATCCAGTAATCCAGTAATCCAGTAATCCAGTAATTCAGTACTTTAGTAATTCAGTACTTTAGTAATTCAGTACTTTAGTAATTCAGTATCAGTTAGGTTTAGAGGTTTCCTGATAAAAAGCCCGAGTCTGTTAAAGGTTTCGAGACTTCCTGACAAAAAGTCCGTTTGTTTAACGTTCCTGATTCGTTGGTAAATCAGGCTGACGCCAGTCAGTACTAGCTTCGTGATTCCTGCTATCCAGTAAGGAACTTCAGCGTAAGAAACTGTTCACGCAGAGGATCAGCCAGAGAAAACCCGGATAACGCAGAGCCCAGTATTCAAGAATCCAGTATCAGGGGAAAGCAGCTTTGGACATCGCCAGAACGTGCCGATCCAGCCAAAGAAGCCATCCAGTGGAAATATTGAGTTTCGAGAATAACCGCAGCACCCAGAAGGCCCAGGACGCCAACGTAAGTCGGCATCATTTTGTTTTCTTCTGCGAGTCGCGCGAGAGGTCTCGAAAGTTCGATTAATAGTAAATCCGAGTGAAAGTAACAGCATTTGTTCAGTCTGAATGAAACTAGTAATTATTATAAGAGAGTAAACAGTATGTTTTAGTATGAAATACGCGGGAAAGCTTAAGCAAGTAAAATTAGAGAGAGATAGTAGATTAATCAGTGTAAAAGTATGAAGAAGATTGTCAACAGTTCCAGAATATTAAATTGTAAATGATTCAGTTGTGTTTATAATAAATGAGCCAGCCTATCTCTAGTTAAATCAGATAAAATCAACTATAATTGTAAGATAGAGTAATTATCCTCGTCCAGACGAATCCCTGAGATATACCAGTCCTATCCTCCGGTTGAGTACGGCATTTTCAGAGAAGTCAGAATACAGAGTCAGTTCCAGCACAAGATCCAGTTTCAGTGGTGTATATACCAGATACACCTGGCGCCCAAATCAGTCAATGAACCAGAAATAAGTAGAGTAAGTTAGTTTCAGTAATCAGAGAACCAGTGAAAGCAGTATCTTCCAACCAGGATTCAGTAAGTAAAATTTTCTCCGAAGGCGGTGGGCCTCACCCACGCCAGGACTAGCAGACCTCAGGGTGTTCAAGCTCCCGGAGTCTTGATCCCGAGGTACTCTACGGGGAATACCCCCCTAGTCTATTTCATAGTGATGAAATTGTTTTACTATATTTCTGTATCAGGATGATTTTGAAACAGGAAATCCATTAGGATCTCATTCCAGTCTGTATAAATTATCAGCTATATACGTATCTGTCGCATGTCTACGACCAGAAATTCGTTCTAAATTACATAATATTTTTTTATTTCAATTAAATTTTTCAGATGATCTCAAAATCTTTCCGAGTGATATTATTTTTTCTAAAATTATAAGTGAATTGAATTATTTATCCTAAACTGGTATTACTATTTCTGTCAATAATGTGATAAACAATATCAAATTTCAATTAATATTAATTCTTGGTGACAATTTAAGTCTGAATACAATGTTAGGATTTATGGGTAGTTTTACGGCCAATTATTATTGTCGGTCTTGTTCAATGAAGAATGAAGATTGTTCTGTAACAGTAAGGGAAGATGTTGAAAAATTGCGAACTAAAGAAACGTATGAAAAAAATGTTCAATTAAATAATCCTAAAACTACAGGAATCAAGAAAAGATGTGTATGGAATAACGTAAATAATTTTCACGTAATGGACAATTACAGTGTAGATATCATGCACGATATACTTGAAGGTGTTGCAAAGTATAAAGTTAATTTAATATTGAATGAGTTTATAAAAAGAAAAAAATTTTCCAATTTAGAAGAGTTTAATTTCAGATTAAAATATTTTTCATATCCTGATAATTGTGATAAACCTTCATTGCTAACTGATTTAATTTTAAAATCTGATACATTGAGATTTTCTTTAGCAGGAATGCAATGTTTTTCATTATTTGGGTCAGTAATGATTGGTGATCTCATCAAAGATAAAACTGATAAACACTGGAAACTATTTCTTTTACTTCGTCAAATTTTTTCTCTTTGTTATGATAGTTCTTGTGACAGTTATTCATACGATAAGCTAGAAGAATTAATAATACAGCACCATTCATTATATCAAGAATTGTATCTAAAGAGTTTTAAACCTAAGCATCATTTTATGATACATTATTGTCGTATAATGAGAACAATTGGTCCACTTCGTCATATTTGGACAATGAAGTTTGAAGCCAAACATAAAATTGCCAAGGCTATCGCAATGACAACTTGCAATCGAAAAAATTTATGTTATTCTGTCACATCTAGATATCAATTACATTTTGCAGTTTTTTTATGTAATAATTATAAGTATGAATCATTGATTAATTTTAAAGAGAAACGAACTAAAATTCCACTGAGTGTGAAAAATTATTTGCCTTCTGAAAACGATTTTATTGAACTTTGTAATTTAAGTATCGAAAACATATTGTATTTACCTGGATGTTTAATACGACGAAGTGAAGAAACTATTTATCCATAATTTTCTAAAATTGAAAATATATTTTTTATTGGTAACTGTGAGAATTCGGAGATCAACATAAATAATTTTGGATTTCTTGTTAGATTATGTGAGACTGTAATGATCATTATCAAGCTTACGAAATACTATTTTCAGAGAATCTAGAATTTATAAAATTAAACACTCTAACATTACTTGAAACACGAACTTTTCATGTTTGTTCTAATGAAAAATATTTTGTAGCCTATGATCATTATTTAAGATAAATGATTTACCTTTAAAATATGTTTATAAATGCGTTGACTACTGAAATTTTTATAATAGTAAAGGTATATATACTACAGTTATTCTACGAATGAAAATTTTTGTAATACTACGTTATAATTAGCGTGCTTATTTTTATAATAAATTAATTATAACCAACATTTAATGGTATTTTTCTTCCAAATAAGCTCAAAATTTGCTCAGCTAAATTAGTATTAATCAACAATAAAATTGTAATGATTACTACATATTAATAGTAAATATGTTAATTTCTACTATCATTAAATAGTACAATTCATACTATTAAAAAATAGTACATCAGTTTACTATGAAATATTAGTTAGAATGACGGTATTTATAACTAAAAATAATAGTCCTATGAACTATTAAATTTTACTATTTTTCTTCGTTGCGTCCTTTTCGAACTCTGAAAAATAGTAAAAAAAAAGTAAATCCAACTATTTTTTTCTTTAAGTGACAAAGTATTCCTTTGAGTGAGTATACTAGAGAATTAAAAGTATTCCAATCGACTGGAGATTTGATTCTTATGCTTTATTCGTCCTGGCTGAAATAATAAACAAAGAAATAATTTTAATGGTAAATACGTGGTTTTTAGTCTATATATAAAATAAATTAATTTATTTCATTTCCTCTTCTATTGTAGAGACAATATCATATTTAAGATTGATAGTTTAGACTATCGGTGACCGAGGTCTTTTTTTGGAATAGTCGGATTTTACTTTCTTATATTTTCCTGTCCTGGTGAGCAAACTTAAAACTTTCACAACTGTAATCACCTCTCGCACCTTCATAAGTGCAATAAAATTAACAATAAAATAAAGGAAGAAATTGAGGATAACAATGTACAAGAACCAGACGTGGACAAACATGACCCTTCAGTGCATAAGTGGCTTACAGACCGACCTTTGTGTTGACTGAATTTTTATATAGGCCAACATATACCTGTTTACCCAAACTGCGTTTGGATTGTCGACCTACTATTGACCATTTATATTAGTTCGTCTTCTTTGGAACTTTTCAATAATGATTAAAATGGGGAAATCCGGAGAATGAAAATTTCTAAAATTACATAAAGTTTAGAAACGCTCATCGTTTTTTTTTGGTTTTCGGTAGTGTTTAATTTTATCCAACCAACCTTACCTCTACATGATTTTTTTATTCAATGTTTTTATGTAAAAAATATTTGTGTATGTTGAGGAAGATGGTATCTGGGGCAAAGCTGAAGTTTGATAGCGTAAGTGCAGTAATAATTGCGCAATAAATGATTTTTTAGTAAACTCTGAGGTGTCATGGTGGGCGTTTTTGCCTTCCACTAAAAAATCATTTATTAACTTCCCATTAGGAAGTTATTGAAATTAGGTCGATTGGTGAAATTGGAATTTTCATCATATCTCCACGTTTCAAGACATTTGCAAGTATATTGACTAACTTTTAAGATGATATGTGTGTACGTAGGTATGTCAGCATTGTTTTCGGTTTCTATCTCTCAAAAACGGATTGAGATATCGATTCCAACCAAAATTTATTCAAAAGATATTGTTATGAAGAAGATCTGAAAAAATTTTAAACAAATTCGGTCAAGCCGTTTTTTTTTTATAAAAAAAAAACCAATAATGAATAAATGAAAAGATTAACTATTTGAAATACTTTTAAGCAAAAGAATAACAATTTCATTTGAAAATGTTCTCAATATTGACTAAACGTTATTGTTTACAACTAAATATGACTCTCAACAATTACGCATTATTTATAACATTGTGATTTTGTTATAAACAATTGAAAATTGTATTATCGAGTAACTTATGCGTACATCACATGGACTTGGATATTATCGACAAAATAATGTTATTTATGACAAAATATGACGTACTATTTATACCAATGTGAATTTGTTATAAACAATTAATAATGAGAAGTTGTTCGTCGTGTAAGCACAGACGAAGTGTGCTCAGACCTATTTTTATGCAATTATTACTGCACTTATGCTATCAAACTTAAGCTTTCCCATTGTATACCATTTTTCTCAACATTTATAAATATTTTTTACACAAGAAAAACAAAAAAAAAACAAAACTTGAAAATAAAAATCTAAAGCTATTTTAGCGAAGGAAAGTCCCGCCTTCCATGCTTGCCGGCTCCCCACTGCTGGTTGTTACGCCTCCTACTATGTCTTCTGCTGCGGCACATGCGTACAAGAACACATCTAGAATTCCTGAGGAAGCGCTTTTTCATTCGCAGCTCGTGTGTAGTGGCAAGTGGTCGTTACAGTCCGTTATAGTCGTAATAGTCTGTTATCGTGTTTGTGTATAGATACAGTGGTTTATTGTAGAAGTGCTGTATTTGTGAGATATATACGTGATATATATTGTAGATAAAAAATGGCTGTCCATTATAAATTTAAATCTGCGCTGGACTATAATACGTTATTGTTCGATGGATTATATATATATATATCTGTGGCTAACGTGAAGAGAAGAATTTCTGATCAGAATCGTGTTGGAAGAAAAACAAGTTTTGGTCTTCAAAAAAGCAATCCTGAAACTAAAGAAGACTATGTGGATGTAAATTGATCGTGAAAAACACGAGTTTAATAGTGGTTCGAGTACCAATCGCAGTCCTAAAGAAGGAATCTTGTGATAGATCAGATTCACCAACATCAAATAATTCCAAAGGAACATCTAATTTGGATAATACAGGTGATTTAACACAATTAAATGGTTCTGAAGGAAATAAAATTCATGCAATGATGATTTCATCAACTCAAGATTATCATCCAGCGAATTACATGAAAATCCGGGGTGCCAATCAATCTGGAGATGTTTCACCTAATTATATTTGTTAACTAGAACTAAAATTTATTAACTGATGCAGTCATGACTCCATTTTGTACAAATTCTTCTTGTGATGAATGTATCCGTACTCTTCTATTTGAATCAGATGATCATCATGTCTTGATTGTAATGAAAAAGATATTTTACCAGATAGTTTAATACCAAATAGATTTCTACACAATGCTGTAATGATTTTTGAGAATGAAACGGGTTATGCTACGGGACAAAGTAATCAACCACTCAAACAAACAACATCATCTATAAAAAAGGAAATTACAAAAGATGAGGATACAGTGGTATTAGCTTATAATGATTCCCAAGTATTTCCAACAGTGACATCAACATCCGTTTCTTCTGAGCATCCACAAGAAGTGAAAAATCCAAGTACTCAACTTCCAATTCTGCCATTAATTAATGGATCTCCTGTGTATAAAAATGAACCAAGTGAAGCACGAAAAAAATGATAATTGTGAGTATGAACAAAATAAGCTACCTCGTGAACGACGTACAAGTTTTGGTGAAAGAAATAATCCACCTATACTTCATGAGGTAAATCGAGTTGAAAGATACCAAAGTTCAACAACTAATTTTTGGAGATATTTTTTGCATGTTTATCTTAAACCAAAAATCCATAGAGCTCATGAAGACTATTTACATCTATCTCATAATTTTTATCAATCTCATTTATCAGTTTGTTGGTATCGTCAAAGTGGCGATAGAATGGCTGTTTGGTCACTGCCGATTTATAATTATCCATCATTTTTACCTGATCTATACATAGGAAAACATGTGCCCATGCATCCTTATCAACAAGCACCTTACTACGGAATGCATCAAGAAATTCAACCATCTTCCCCAGCATTAAGTTGCAACTTTAATAATGGCCCGAGTAGAATTTATTTTAGGCATGCCTAAATACCCATCAGGCCCTTATTGGGAATTGGATGGGTTAGCATAAATTAGGCATTCCCAATCTATGCTTAATGAAATTGTTATTTGGGTATTATAGGTATAGCCTAAAATTGGCCCAATTTTGCGGTGCCTAATAACTTACCAACTACAACCTTAATAACTTTCCTAACTCTAATACAATAAAGACGTCGTGAACTTACACATGTACATGTTCAAAGATTGCGAGAAAAACGTCTTGAGCTACATTCAATAAATGAACAAGAAAATTTGAGGCTAGAAAATTTTCAAAGTAATGCAAGCATTCATTGTGAGAATAGTGATAGAAATGAGAATATTGATAATAATTTAGCATTAAATGATTTAATCGAAGAAAGTGCTTCATGTGCAAATAATGATAATATCGCATTGAGTCATTTTAGTGGTTCTAATAATAATATTGAAGAGCAACCTGAAGAAGAGGAAAGAGTCAGTGACCATGTTGACAATTTTCTACAAGTACCGCCCATAAATGGTAATGAAAGATCCGACTCAGAAACAGAATTGCTCAATAACAATGATAATTTTATAGAACCGTCAAACGATCTTGACGATCTTCATAAGTGGGCTTTATTGGATCCACCAATACCCCATACCAGATTAGAGGCATTGATGAATATTTTGAGAAGAGCAGCTTATCCGACTCTTCCAAAAAATGCAAAAACATTTTTGAATACCACTTCTGTCGATTATAAAGTAGAAAGTTTCAATGGTGTTGACGAGTTTGTGTATTTTGGAATAAAAAATAATCTCTAATTGTGTATTAACAGTAATATTCATAGAAATAATAAGGTAGAATTAATGTTTAACATTGATGGCCTACCATTATTCAAATCAACCAACAAACAGATCTGGCCGATATTGTGTAAAATATTCCATTCTCCAGATATTTACAAACCGTTTATCGTAGCTATTTATTGTGGAAATAGTAAACCTACAGATATTGAAAAATATTTAAAACAATTTATAGAAGAAATAAACGTGTTATTAAGTGCTGGAATTAGTGTCAATAATAAACAATTTGTAATTTCCATAAAGGCATTTATATGTGATGCACTGGCAAGGTCTTTCTTGAAATTAACTAAAGGTCATGGTGGATACAGTGCTTGTAGCGATGTACAGTGCATGGAGAACGATATAATAAGAGGACGGTTAATTTTGTGAATGCTGAAACTATTTTAAGAACAGATGAATCATTTCGCCTTCAGATTGATCGTAATCATCATAATGGAGTGTCGCCATTAATAAATATCAATCCGAAAATTGATTTGATAAAAACTTCTGTGTTGGACTCCATGCATTTGGTTAGCCTAGGAGTGATGAAGAAACTTCTCGAGTACTGGATTGATGGAAAAATCAACAAACAATATAAACTTAGTCAAAACTCAAAAGAGAGACTATTTAATTTGCTAGAAAAGGTTAAAGTCCCTGATGAATTTCAACGAAGCACAATTGTGCCTTAAGGTCTTTGACCGAATTTCATAAATTTAAAGCAAATGAGTTTAGCTTTCTTTTGTTATACAGTGGACCCATTATCTTCAAGGACATTCTGGTTATAGAAGTCTATCAACACTTTTTACTCTTGCATATGGCATGCAGAATTTTATCATCAAATAAACTAGTTGAGAATAGATGCAGATACGCTCGATATTTATTATCAGTGTTTGTAACTACCGGTGCAATTTTATATAAGCCTGAATTTCTTATTGGAATAGTGCATAATCTTACACATCTTACTGATGTAGAACATATATGTTCCTATAGGATATATATAGGATATATATAGGGATAAAAATAAAGAAAAAATGATTGTTTTTCCGTTATTACATATGTAAAAATTTCAAATAATATAAGTGTTAAATATTGTGAAAGTGTTCAACAATCAAGTTTATTTAAAAAATGTAATAAGATACATGTGCTGTAAATAATTAATTAGTCCGTAGATTTAATAGACATCGCTTGCAAGTGATGTTTCGTGTCGCGCTAAGAGGCTGTTTACAAACATAACACTCTCACGTTTTCATTGGATAACAAACAGTGTGGTTAATAATATAGAAGCTCAACAATTGGTTTCAGAATTAGAATATAAACCATATGTCTACTCTACAGAAAATGAGAGTTCAGCTATCAAAAAGGCTGATGAAGATCGCGAATTTTTTAAAAACCAAACGGTACCGGAACATTTTGCGACGAAAATTTTAAGTAACGTTTGTAAAAATTTTGATGAGAACTTCGATTTAAATATGGGTAAGTCACTTTATCAAATCATTTTTTTTTTTTATTTAGAGTAATCAATTTTCAAGAAATTTATATTATAGTTATAATTCTAAAAGCTTATTGTACGTTAATAAATAAATAACGATTAGAAATTATCAATCAATTGAACTATAAAATTATTTTACGTTCGAAGTTTTGAAAATTTTTATGATTATCCATTTTTTTTATAGGAATGGATAATTTATTATTCAAAGGTGGAAGCAGTTCTAAGGACGATAAAAAAAAAGACAAGGAATCGATTAAGCGTAGAAGATCTGTTAAAAAACTTTAGCAGCCACCCTTCCATATTTTTTCATGAACTGAATACTTACATACTTACTTAATATTAAATATTTTTATATACAGTACAAAAATCTAAATTATCAAGAACTAGTTCGAGCTGTGATAGAAGCTCCGATGATACAAGTATAGATGAAAATAAGAAAAGAAGAAAGCCTGCAAACTTAAAAAATAAGCAATCAAAATTAGCTGATGGAAAAGGAAAAAAAGGGCAAGTTTGAGTTCTGATAGTATAAGTTTTGATGAAAATATAAGAGCAAGGAAGCCTAAAAATAGTAACAATCGAAGTCCAGGATCACAGGAAAGAAAAACAAAAAAAACAACTCGTATTTCAATAAGCTCTAGTGGTGAAAATGATACAGGATTTTTTAAATCAAGTAGATCGGATAATATTAAAAATGACAAATTATATTTTGTGAGTAATCAAATTTTAAGTTAACAATTTTTTCACAGAGAATTCTTGTTGTATTCATAAAAAAACTTTGAAATCATTGGAATTGAAAATTGACACAGTGATTAGCAACTACCATTCACTCAGTAAACAAAACATCCGGATCATTGACTTAAAAAATTTATTCCAAGCTCAAAATATGAGTCAATATTTTATGATGAGTGATGATGAAGAAAGTAACCCGAACGTTAAGCTTCCCTGTCAAACGAAAGAAATTTCCGATCAGCTAAAAGAAGCATTGAAAGATAAGGATTATAATAGCAAAATGGTAAATTTTTATACTATTTTTTTCTCTGCAAGTTATGCGTTCTATAAAATTATATAAAAGTAAAATAAAAAATGTATATCTTAATTTCAGATACGTAAATTTTTAAGAATGATGAACAAAGAATTACCTATTGTCAAAAATACATCAGCAATTATAAAACATTGTCTAAGTCGAGATCTTGCTCTACAATTTAATTTATCAAAACCAAATGATAAAAATAAATACGTATTCAGCAGTACAAATTTGTACAAAGTTATAAAAAGTATGTTTTAATTAATTACTTGTAAAAGATATGTACATAATTTTTTTTCAACAGAAATTAAAAAAATTTTTTTTTTCATAGATGTGCTCATTAAATGCCATTCACATCCGAATGATGAAGAGTTACCAGATCACGTCATCAATGATGCTATAGCATCTGTTCTCTACCATGCTAGAGATTGGGGAGGTTTTCAAAGCGTAAGAGCATCGAAAAAGAAATCAACAAATCACGAATCTAGTAATCTTACACAAAACCTATTCTTTAACTCAATAATACTCATGAACATTGAAGTAATTGTCATCATTGGTAATTCTGCATATCTGGTACCATGAATAAGGCGTTTAAAAATTCCATTTAAATCTTCATATGGAAAGCAAGATGTCATTTGCAACGGACCAAACTTCATAACCATTTCTGGTAAATGAAGTAGCTAATGCAAGTTACACGTCATATGCTTAAGACTGTACAAAGTTTTAAACTTGGAAACATATTTTTTTATTGCAGCAGATGAAGACTCAATCATGGCATATGAAATACTGTGAGAGTTCAGAAAACTTATGCTCAAAACGAGTAATTTATGATGATCAAAATAATCTTTAAGCATAAACGAATCTAAAACAACTAAAAAATAATACAAGAACCAATTTTTCATCTCAGACGCCTTCCAATACTTCCAATCTTTCAAATGTCTTGGAAAACGCGTTACAAAGGCTGGAGGCTTAATATTGAGAAGCCGAGTATCTATTTCAAATCTAAACTTATATAATGAAAACCTGAAATTTTTAAAGTTGGGGTTAAACCAAAGATTTAGCAACTGTCGCGTGATTCCTAAATAAACACAATGCATTACATCAACATCTGTATTTTCTATAAAATTGTCAGAAATATCTGACAGCACCGTTGGGCCTTTAACACCCTTAATTGCTGTGCCAGTACAGAATGCTTCAATTCCTTGTTTTATAGTTGTAGATGTTGTTCGGAGTTTGAGGTGTTGTTTATAAGGGAATACTGGAGTCTTATCTATTCGTTTACTTTTAATTTCGCATCTTGGACACCCATAGATAGCGTTGTGTCCCGTTAAATTTAAAAAACATGCTTTTGCAGGCAAATCACAAGTACCACAAATAATCATTTCACGAATTTTTATTAACTCGAGTTGATGAAGAATTCTAACAAGTATGCCATTGTACAATTGGTTAAAATCATTATAAAAGGACTCCATAAATAAGTTTGCATTAGGTTTATTTGCTCCGAACCATAGCCCCGCAATTAAAACATTTTCTTTTCTCATTCGATTTACAAATGGCAACTCATTATTCGTGAGAAAAAAAGGCCATATACTAAATTTTGAAGATTTAAATAGTAAAATACCATCGGCATTCCACATAAACGAAATATTTTTTTTTTCTGAAGAAATGTATTCTCAGATGTAAGACTCTGATAGACGTCTTCATGCCAAATTTCTTTATAATTATTAGATTCTTCTTTACTTCTAGATGAACAATTATTCAATAAATTATAGCAGCCAGGGCGTGCAAATAATTTCATTAGTTGGGGAACTAATGGAATTTTTATAAAATAACTTGAGCTATCTGTTTTGTTGCACCTTTGACAGATATCAGTCGATTTTTTTAATTTTGAATAACATATTGAACAATAATAATGACGTTTAAAAGAAGTATTCATCTGACGAGAAATTTTTTTGAATTTATATAAAGTCCTTACACACGAGTTAGGGTGCTTATACATTATTATTATTATTATTTTCAAATTAAGGCTTCGGACACCGTGAACTTAGCACTTTACGTCCATACAAGCCGTGAACTGTGGTGATATATAATGTAGTCTGATCAGATGAGGTTTCCCATTCTTTTGATAAAGTTGCAGATGATATGAATTAATCTCTCATTAGGAGTCGTCAAAAGGTCTCTGGTGTTCCTTACTAAATTAGGATTATATTTTTCTAATGCAGAGATGAAAGCTTGACGACTGTTGTTGAAAAGAGGGCAGGTCCAAAGAACATGATCAATGTCCTGTCTTGAGCTACCGCAGTCACAAGAAGGAGAATCTACCATTCCCACACGGTGGAGACTTGCTCTTAGATTGTAGTGATCACTTCTCAGGCGATTGAAGGTAACTATTTCGTACCTTTCCAGACGTAGCTTGTGGAACCAGGGTTTCGAGCTAGTTGAAAAATAATTCTCTATGTAGTGGCTTCCTCTGATTGGGGCTTGGGCTTTTAAGGACCTCTGAGTTTTTCCTCGCGATCTACTCTTCAAGTTAACATAAAAATCAGTACAAGGTAATAGCATATTTAAGTGAATTCCTGATGATATAGCTTGCTTAGCCAGAGAGTCGGCAATTTCATTTCCTCGAATGTAGGTATAGTCAGGAATCCAACCGAGAACCACCTCAGTGCCCAGATCCACCAACTCCTTAAAGGAATTGAGTATTTAGAAAGGAAACGGAGATCGTTGACTAAAAAAATTAATATTTAAGAGAGCTTGAAGTGTACTTTTGGAGTCAGTCAGAATAAGTACTTTATTTAGTTTGTAATGGATAGCAGTAAGAAAGGCCTACTGGATCGCAGCCACTTCCGCAGTAAATATAGAAGCATAAGAAGATAATTTAAATTTCAATTTCAGCTGAAGGTCAGGGCAGTAAACTGCTAGACCACCATAACAACCCGGACCCGCCTTGGACCCATAAGTGTAAAATACAGTAAAAGAAGGAAACTTGGTCTGAATGAATTCTGCAAACTCCCTTATCACTCTATGAGGAAGTCTTTTTTTAAACTTTTTACCTAGGTCTAGGTCAATATTCATACTTAAGTCAAAAAGATCAAACGTAAACTGAAAGCATGTGAGAGATAGGTCATTAAAAACCCAACTCTTATAGATCCGGCTACGTCTATAGGCACTAGGAAGAACATAGCTTCTATATATTCTATCGACCATTTCTCTATTCTTGTGAGTCAAAAGGGAAGTAAAAAGATGAAAAGATGAGGCTAAAGGTAAGTGGTTTGTGAATGAAGCCGCCTGAAGGAAGTATCGACAGGCCAGTTCATAAATCCTAAACTTAATGGGAACCCCTTTAGCTTCAGCAAGTAACACATTAGTCGGAGTGGAGTTCCTGTAACCCAGAGCTAATCTAATAGCACAGTATTGAATCCTATCTAGTATATCCATGCAGCCCTGATTACCAACAGAGGTAACATGAGAACCATATTCCCATTGGCTTCTGATTAGGGATCTGTAAATGTTAAGTAAAATGGAAGGGTCTGCACCCCACCAAGTCGAGCTTAGAGACTTGATTATTGATAAATAATGCTTAGTTTTGGAAATAACGGACTTGAGGTGTTGATTAAAGGTAAGTTTTGAGTCGAAAAAGACTCCTAGGAATTTGGCAGAGGCTTGAGGAGTTAGATCTACTCCATTAACGTTTAAGTGGATGTAATCAGGGATTTTCCTTCGCGTAAAGACGAGAAACTGGATCTTCTGAGGTAATATATGTAGGTTTCTACTTTCTAAGAAAGGTAAAAGTTTATTTAATAACATTTGTACACTGTTTATTGCTTTATCAATAGAGGAACTAGTTATAACGAGGTAAAAGTCATCACCAAACATTAATAATTTGCAATCTTTATGGATGAACTTAGTGGCATTAGCTACGTAGAAATCAAATAAAAATGGAGCCGAGATCAGTCTCTGGCCTGTACCACGATTCACGCATTTGGCCGAGGTCAGCTCTCCTCCTAGAACAAAGCGTAAGTTTCTTTTATTAATCAAGTTATAAAAAAACCTACAATAATTCACAGAGAGACCAGAAGCGATAAGATCATTGATCAAGATTGAAGGAACTACGTAATCAAAGGCGCCAATCATGTCTAGGCTAACTACAACAGTAAACTCACGATCAACCAAAGCCTTCAGGGAGTCAGCAGAAATGATAGCTAGGACATCAGCGGTACTTCTGCCTTTTCTAAAATCGAACTGAGAATCAGGAAGAATATCATTGTTCTCAGCCCAATAAGTAACTCTCCTCACCACCATTTTTTCCATAACTTTCAAGAAGCAAGATGCTAGAGTGATAGGGCGGAATTTATTAGAGGCTGGTTTGGGGAGGAGGAAAACAATGAAGTCAGACCATTCGGTAGGATACGATTCAGAGGTAAAAAAGCTGTTGAAACAAAACAGTTAAGGGTTCAGAAATGCGTCAGGAAGCTTTTTAATGATAGAGTAAGTAATTTGGTCAAGATCGGGGCTGGAGGAGGATTTGGTATCTTTAATGGCGGCACAAAGCTCAGATAGGACAGAAGGTGCATCAAGGAATAAAAAGCGGCTAGAAACCGCGACTGGATGAGAGCGAAAAGTCTCAAAAGAATGATCTAGTTCATGAACGTAGCAATCAGAAATAAAATCATCAATGAAGGAGGACATAGCACGTATATTACTCAAGTTTTGGGGGACTGCTAAAGAGCCCAAGCGGCGATCTTTAAAGGATTTAATTTTACGCCATATCAATCTTAGAGGAGTAGAGGGATTAATTGAGTAGCAAAATTTCTGCCAGCTTTCTTTTTTACTCTTACGCAAAATCCTCCGAGTTAAAGCCTCCTGCCTCTTTAAAGCCTCATAAGTAGTCCAGTACGGGTGTTTTCTAAAGACTTTCAAAGCTCTCCTCCTCAACCGCACCGCCTCCGAGCATTCTTTGTTCCACCAAGGAGCTGGAGGTGAGCGGCGTGTGCTAGGAATCTTAGGACCAGATTTCCTACTGGGTTTCCTGGAAGAAGAAGCAATAACCTCGTTAGGACTAATACAAGATTCAGCTTTTTTGAGTTCCTTTTGAAAATTATCCCAATCTACAAGAGACAGGTTAAGTTTATGGTTGAAGAGTTTAAAAGATTTGGGAGTAACTCCCAATAAAATGAAAAGAGGGAAGTGATCACTGCCCCAAGAATCCTCAAAGACCTCCCAAGAACCTAAAGTCGCCAAGTTAGAGGAAATAATCGAAACATCAACCATAAAAGGAGTCTGGGAAGGCCTAACCTTCCTGGTGGGAGTGCCATCATTTAGGACATGCATATCATGATCAATTAAAAGGTTGAAGAGCACCTCACCACCTCTATATGAGTCAGCGAAGCCCCGACACGGGTGTTTAGCATTGGGGTCACCTCCCAAAAAGACGTACCTATAACTTACCATAGATTCAAACAGTAATCTCCATTGAGATGGATCTAGATGCGCACCAGGGGGTCTGTAGGCTGAGACAAGCAGCAAATCACCCAACTCAGTAGTCAGAACAACTGCTACTGTTTCCAACTGGCCTGGAAAATAAATAAAATTAGGTAAAGGTTCAAAAACCCGAGAGTTCCTAATCGCTATAAGCACACCGCCTCCAAGCCTATCCGTACGGTCTTTACGACCAATTTTAAAACCGGGTAAGTGGAAGTAGGAGCCTGGACTTAACCAAGTTTCCGAGAGGAAAAAAGCGTCAACGTCCGAGGTAACATTAAAGAGATCTTCTCGTTTTTCTCTAATGGAGCGACAGTTCCATTGAAGGATCTTTAAAGGATAAGTTAAAGGCGCCATTTGGTCTACAAAAGGTGGTCAGACAAAGGGATGCTTTGTCCGACGCATGATTTAAGCTGTTCACAGGTATTCATAAGAGAGTCTATCTGAAAGGGAAAACCCGGAAAGGAAATTTGAGGACTTTTAGCTAAATTTTGAAGAAGGAGTGAAATTCCAGCGAGAAAACTGTTTAGTACGTTTAAATTAACTTGGCCGAGGACTAATTGCGGTTCTGAACTTAAAGGAGAGGGAGGAGAGTCAGTAGGGGATAATTCATATGATGGCTGTGCAAGTAACTGATTAGGACGGGGGTCCAAAGGATATTTACCGTAAGGAGCTATAAGTAAATCTAGATGATCTTGGGACATGCCCGTCCTCGAACGGACAACTGGGGAGTCATTAATTACTCCAAAAGGTCTTTTGATTGTGTGGGAGGGACGACAAGTTCTAGAAGAAGTTGCTGCATAAGAAGTAGCTTGAGAGTGAGCTGACTGAGCTAAAGGGAAGGCAGAGTGAGGAGCAAGGGAAGTAGCGAGAGCAGGAGAGACATTGGATTAAAATTATAATAAGCCGCCCTTTCATGAATGGCTTTAAGTTTAACGAATTTGGGGCAAGTAGGATCAGTGGACACGTGTGCACCACGGCAATTAATGCATGTAACTTCATTAAGGCATGTTTCATCAGCAGGATGAGGAAGCTCCAGGCACCTGGGACAGAACGACTTACTTTTACAATCATGAGCTTCATGATTAAGACCCCAGCAATTGCTGCACTTTTTGACCCCCACAATGTAAAGCCTGACGCGATACGAGACTCCCCATATCGCAACATTAGAAGGGAGAACTTGACCATGGAACCATATTCTAATGGAATCTGATAGGATCATAAATCCCGTCTTTTTTTCCCTGCGCCGACTCCTTTGAACTTTGGCAACCTTGATTGGTGAGATTAACCCCTCTTCTTCAGAAATGTCGATGCCAACTCCAGAAATAACACCCTCTCTGTGAATTTTAAAACTAGGAATAGTAACCGTAAAGTTTTTATCTTTAAATAGTTTTTCACTGACCAGGGAGTTCGCAGAATCCCTATCAGATAAGATGATACAAAAGACCTAACCTAAATACTCTGTTTTTAATACTTTGTTTTTCAAATTTAAAGAATTTAATATAGAAAATATTTCTTTACTGGTTAGATGGCGTGGTGAGCGCTCCAGCAGACGCTTTGACTCTGTCGTCGGATTTGGAAACTGTGGGGCACGACTACGGTTTCCGTGGCGCCGCCATTTGAAGGTGTCTTTAGATAGATTGACCGAAAATAAATCGAAAATGAAGAATACAATTTTTCGATATCTCGCTTCGTTTTCGAGATATCGAGGTTCAAAGTTTAAAATTTCGAAACACGTATATTATAGGATTCCTCAATAATTTTACATCACCAATCATTTGTAGCAATGAGAATAATATAATTTTTCTGTATTTTTTAATAATTATAAATAAAACAATGTTAAAAACAATTTTTCAGATACTTTTTTTTAAATTATTTCAATATTTTCATATTGTACAACAGATGAAACAATCATTGATCGGAATAAGATTCTTACGCCATCTAACAGAAAAAATGAGTACTTTACTCGACGTTACGAAATCTTTTGGCGGAAAAATTAATTAAATTCGATCTACTAACAATCTCTAGCGGCGAAATAATCGATTAATTATTTATTTGTATCAGTTTCAATTGTTCTGTGATATCGTTCGCTTTGTCAATTTTCTTTCTGCTGTTTTTCTTTTCTACAAGTTTCCAAAATGTCAGGTAAGCATCCAGAATTACATAGTAAATTAGAAAATTTTTCTTTCTTTCATTCTTTTGGAGAACTTATTACAACAAATGAATTAGCAATTTCTTTTCTTGAAGAAATTGGTTTAATTCCGTCGCGTCAATCGACACCACCGACATGTTGTAATCTCCCAATGCTCATTGAGGATTTTGGAGACAAAAAACTCAAATGGGTATGGAGGTGCTCTTCAAAAGGATCAAAGAGGAAAGGGGATAGATCGTGTCGTAAAATTATAAACCCCGCGTCTGGCACATTTTTTGAAGGGAATACGTGTCGCATCGAAGTACGCAATGTACTTGCAATCGTTATTTGTTTCGCGATCCAGATGCAAGTCACTGATGTGTATAATCATCTTAAAGCTTGGCGTAATCATCGAGATTGCCCCGAGCTTAGTTGGAATACAGTAATTGATTATTTCAGCTATTGCCGAGAAATAGCTGAAGTAATTGCATCACACAGTGATTTGGTACTTGGTGGCGAAGGTAAAACAGTCCAGATTGACGAGACGTTTTTGACTAAGAGAAAATACAATCGGGGCCGTGTTACCGAGCGAATGACAACAACTGTTCTTGGTTTATATTGCAAGGAAGACAAAGTTGGGTTGTTTTTTAAAGTAAATGGGAAAAGCAAGAAGGAATTGTGGCCGTACATACAAAAGTATGTCGATTCATCAACATCCCGAATATGTACAGACAGCGCAAAACAGTATGAAAGAGTTGAACGAATGTTTGCTCATAGTACTGTTCATTTGCGAACAAATCATAGTATCGGTGAATATGTCGATAAATCGAACCCGGCAAATACCATCAATGATTTGGAGAACCAAAATAAATTATTAAAAAAATCTATTCGATGTCGTAGAACCCCAAAATTACTACACCAATATATGGCTCTCTATTTTTATAGAAAGACATATTTGGATGAGTATAAGGGCGACCTCGGTTCCCAAATCATGCAATTCCTTCTTGATATTAAAAAAGTATATCCGGGAGTAGTGAAAGGAAACTTGGAGAAAGGTTTGACAATTAAAGAAATTGATCCCCCATGTTTCACATCATCTCAAGAGGAAAAGTTTTTACCACCACCGAAGAGAATAAGATTAGAGGATGGTTCGGATGATGAAGAGGACGATATCGATAGAGCGATAGAAAACGACTCGGATCCAGAATACAATGGTGAAGATGTCTTTTGAGACTCATAAGTCTCAACACAACAGGAGGGGTTTGGAGTCGTGAAATACTTCGGAAGTGACGAGCCGAGGGGTCCCCTTCTGTTGTGTACGAAGTGCGATTAGACAATACCTTCCCGTGGTGCACTTCGAGTATAAAAAGCACATAATATTGTTATTTGTAATGATTTGCGCCTATACTTTGTCATAAATTACCCCCAGAAATCGATTTCATCGACCGTAGTTCTAGTGCAGTCTATTTTTTCGCTTATCTATATATAAAAAGTTTGAACCTCGATATCTCGAAAACGAAGCGAGATATCGAAAAATTTTATTCTTCATTTTCGATTTATTTTCGGTCAATTTATCTAAAGACACCTTCAAATGGCGGCGCCACGGAAACCGTAGTATCCCCCAAATAACGTTGGAAATTACCATTTTATACTTTGCAAAAAGATCAGCAGCAAAAATCAAAAATTAACATCGAAAAGTAAGGGAAAAAAACTCGTGAAGGTATTAACTGATTCATTAGAATAAGATAGTGTCAAGATTGGTAGCTTTCAGGCAGAACCAACTGTCAACTAGCTCCAAATTATGTAGAATTGTCTCATGTGGATAGTAGCATACCCCAATCCGTGGCTTTCAGGCAGAACCAACTGTCAACTAGCTTCAAATTATGTAGAATTGTCGTACTTCTAGACTGAGCTAGCTAATTACTATACTAAAATCAGATAAAAAAACTTTTTCTCGCATTCTTCTAGACAATTTTGGCTATAAAAAGTTCAATATTATGTGCTTTTTATACTCGAAGTGCACCACGGGAAGGTATTGTCTAATCGCACTTCGTACACAACAGAAGGGGACCCCTCGGCTCGTCACTTCCGAAGTATTTCACGACTCCAAACCCCTCCTGTTGTGTTGAGACTTATGAGTCTCAAAAGACATCTTCACCATTGTATTCTGGATCCGAGTCGTTTTCTATCGCTCTATCGATATCGTCCTCTTCATCATCCGAACCATCCTCTAATCTTATTCTCTTCGGTGGTCGTAAAAACTTTTCCTCTTGAGATGATGTGAAACATGGGGGATCAATTTCTTTAATTGTCAAACCTTTCTCCAAGTTTCCTTTCACTACTCCCGGATATACTTTTTTAATATCAAGAAGGAATTGCATGATTTGGGAACCGAGGTCGCCCTTATACTCATCCAAATATGTCTTTCTATAAAAATAGAGAGCCATATATTGGTGTAGTAATTTTGGGGTTCTACGACATCGAATAGATTTTTTTAATAATTTATTTTGGTTCTCCAAATCATTGATGGTATTTGCCGGGTTCGATTTATCGACATATTCACCGATACTATGATTTGTTCGCAAATGAACAGTACTATGAGCAAACATTCGTTCAACTCTTTCATACTGTTTTGCGCTGTCTGTACATATTCGGGATGTTGATGAATCGACATACTTTTGTATGTACGGCCACAATTCCTTCTTGCTTTTCCCATTTACTTTAAAAAACAACCCAACTTTGTCTTCCTTGCAATATAAACCAAGAACAGTTGTTGTCATTCGCTCGGTAACACGGCCCCGATTGTATTTTCTCTTAGTCAAAAACGTCTCGTCAATCTGGACTGTTTTACCTTCGCCACCAAGTACCAAATCACTGTGTGATGCAATTACTTCAGCTATTTCTCGGCAATAGCTGAAATAATCAATTACTGTATTCCAACTAAGCTCGGGGCAATCTCGATGATTACGCCAAGCTTTAAGATGATTATACACATCAGTGACTTGCATCTGGATCGCGAAACAAATAACGATTGCAAGTACATTGCGTACTTCGATGCGACACGTATTCCCTTCAAAAAATGTGCCAGACGCGGGGTTTATAATTTTACGACACGATCTATCCCCTTTCCTCTTTGATCCTTTTGAAGAGCACCTCCATACCCATTTGAGTTTTTTGTCTCCAAAATCCTCAATGAGCATTGGGAGATTACAACATGTCGGTGGTGTCGATTGACGCGACGGAATTAAACCAATTTCTTCAAGAAAAGAAATTGCTAATTCATTTGTTGTAATAAGTTCTCCAAAAGAATGAAAGAAAGAAAAATTTTCTAATTTACTATGTAATTCTGGATGCTTACCTGACATTTTGGAAACTTGTAGAAAAGAAAAACAGCAGAAAGAAAATTGACAAAGCGAACGATATCACAGAACAATTGAAACTGATACAAATAAATAATTAATCGATTATTTCGCCGCTAGAGATTGTTAGTAGATCGAATTTAATTAATTTTTCCGCCAAAAGATTTCGTAACGTCGAGTAAAGTACTCATTTTTTCTGTTAGATGGCGTAAGAATCTTATTCCGATCAATGATTGTTTCATCTGTTGTACAATATGAAAATATTGAAATAATTTAAAAAAAAGTATCTGAAAAATTGTTTTTAACATTGTTTTATTTATAATTATTAAAAAATACAGAAAAATTATATTATTCTCATTGCTACAAATGATTGGTGATGTAAAATTATTGAGGAATCCTATAATATACGTGTTTCGAAATTTTAAACTTTGAACCTCGATATCTCGAAAACGAAGCGAGATATCGAAAAATTGTATTCTTCATTTTCGATTTATTTTCGGTCAATCTATCTAAAGACACCTTCAAATGGCGGCGCCACGGAAACCGTAGTATCCCCAACTGTGGAATGGGCGGAGTCAGAGGAAGAAGCAGTAACGGTTTCCTGAGGGGAGGGGAGGGGGTCTTGGTGGCGTGGTTCACTATCTCTGCTTGATTTTTATGTTTTTAGCAACATCCACCTCTTTTTTTAATCTTTTGGCATTAGATTTTGATTCGTTTTCTTTTCTATTCTTGTTCTTGGTCACTATTTGGAAATCTTCTTCAAGTCTTTCACATTCTTTAATCAGGGTTCCGACGTCATTAGGAGGCAGATCGCCATCCAAGTTATCTATAGCCATATTTTCATAAGACATGGCTCGCGACAATATAAATAAATAATAATAGAAAATAAGCACACAACAAACTTATTATACACTGGAACTGAAAGATAATTATGCAACTAAACGCTTTAAAATATAAAAAAACTACCCAGAACTCAAAAGCGGCCAACTTGTTATGTGGTTTAATCTTCGTGCTTATACGTGACAACAACAGAACGGGCAACGGAAGAACGTAAAACCGGAACCGTAGTTCGAATCACGGAGTCCGTGACAGCAGCAGAAATTTGAAATTATCTCACAACAAAATGAGCTTTATTTGTAAATAAAGAATCAATATGCAACTTTCAATAAAAATATTAATCGTTTATGTGTTAATTAGTGAAAAAATAGCTATTTTAAACGTATTGATGAAAAAAAAGGTGGAAACGATAGGATAAATGTTTAAATTAAAGGAAAAATAAATTATTTGTGTTGACTTAGAATGAAGATTAAGTTTTTATTTATTTAGTTATAAATAAATAATAAAATAATAACTGTTATTAAAAAAAATGGCATAAAACTTTTTACAAATGAAAATATAAATTATATTAAAAGTGTTAAAAAAAATTAGTGGATTGTGGAAAGTGTAATGCAAATGAAGGTGAAATTTACAAACTTCCTGTTCCTGAACCTGTTAAGGATGTGAAAGCTCAATTAAAAATTGACATTCACATAAAAGATGTCGTTTGTAGTTTTAGTGTAGGGTTTAATTTCAATTTACAAGAAATTGCACTCAATGGTTGCAATGTTGAATACTACCGAAAAAGAAATGGGGTAAGATTAAAATTTTTGTTTTTCATAAATTCTTTTGACAATATCATGAATGAAATTATAAGCCATAAATTTGTATGTCTAGATAATTACTATAAAGCTTAGGACGCCACTCACTACAGCTTCTATATGGTCTTCAGAAAAAGTAACATGTACTGGAGCTGGGACTTTATCAGCTCCTGAAGAAAAGCACTAGAGATAAATCAATACAATTGGAAATGCAGCTTCTAATATATTAGTAAATATTAGAAAACGACCCGGAATGACAGATGTATTTGGTCCATCTGAAAAAGTCTTGAAGAAGACTATAGTAACTTCCAAAAATTCTCTTGATAATTTAACTAAAAATTTGGCAGCGCCAACAAGTCGAAAAATGTCAAAGAATGTATCAAGAGTCGTCATCAATTTAGGAGAAGACTTCGATAGTGATTCTCTAATTATTCTTCATTATCACCATCGAAGAAATCGAATGTTGCTGCTCCATTGACTGATGTCGATAAAAAAACTCGATGAATTTTTGAAATCTTACAGAGAAAAATTAGAAATTAATATTAAAGTTCTCTCTACATCTACAGGAAATAAAAAAGCGGCTTCAATTGCACAAAAGATATCAGTTCTTAGTTCCATACCGCTGGTAAGATTATTAATAAAGATCTATTATTTTTTAAACTTGATTGTATTTAAAATTATCAAATTAAACATTGTTCCTTATTAACTTACAGGCGGTACGTCCTTTATCAGTTTCGAAACAAGAAGAGTATAGAAGATTAAGATTCATCTCCATCAAATGATCAAGGAGTTTTTACAAACATTCCAAAACCACCAAGAACATCATCATCACTTACTTCAGCTTCAAAAAATCTTCAACCACTTACTAATATTCATCTAAATAATTTGATAGATATGGAAATTATTTTTCAGAATGGTTATGATGAAATAAACTATGATATGGCATTAGAGAGTTTAGACCTGAGAGAAAATCTCATCTTTTAAATCTCAAATATTCAAGGTGATAATATAACAAGTCAATGAAAAATTTTACTCGCTAAAGCTTGTTGCTTCGACCGAAGAAACAACACCTCATCCTTCAACTGAAGAAACAACGCTTAATACTCCAGCTGTTCCACTATTAAAGATTTTGACTACAGCTCAACTTAATATGAGTATGGTGGACCTCCGCTCGGAGGGACGTCTGCAGGAGGAAATTAAATAAAGTCTATAGGGCGGCGCTATTGGGCATAACGGGGGCGCTGAGGACGACCCCGACCCTGGCCATGGGCTGCCTACTGAACATCCCTCCGCCGCACATAATGGTGGAGGCGTTGGCGAAGAGGGCGGCCATCCGCTTGAGGAGTAATAGACAGTGGACGAGCTTTCGGGCAAGGCATGCGGAGATTCTGGCCTTAGAGGACCCCACGGGACTCAATTGCAAGAGGATCGACCGCTGCCCTAGAAAGCTCGAGTTCTCACCTGGGTATGAAGTCCTTTTCATGGACAGACGGACCTAGATGGAGGAGAGCGGGGAATCGCAGACTTTGTCTGTGCTTACACGATGAACTTCCTATTATTAATTATTGATAATAAATTTACATGGTTATAAACAATACGTCATATTTCGTCATAAATAACATTATTTTGTCGATAACATCCAAGTCCATGTGATGTACGCATAAGTTACTCGATAAATACAATTTTTGATTGTTTATAACAAATTCACATTGTTATAAACAATTTATAATTGTTAAGAGTCATAGTTCATCATTAATAATATTATTTATTTGTCAAAAGCATCCAAATCCATGTGATATCTTGCACTCAAAAGTATTTTTTTAAATAGTTAATCCTGTCATTTTTTTTTTTTATTATTTGTTTTTTCGTTATAAAAAAAAAACGGCTTGACCGAATTCGTTCAAACTTCTTTTAGATTTTCTTTATAAAAATATCTTTCGAATAAATTTTGGTTGAAGTCGATATCCGTCCTTGAAATATCGAAAACGAAACAAATTCTGACATACGTACGTACGTACGCACACACATTATTCTAAAAATTGGTTAGTATGCTTGGAATATCTTGAAACGTGAGATATGATGAAAATTCCAATTTCACCAATCGACCCAATTACAATGGCTTCCTTATAGGAAGTTAATAATAAAAGTAATATTAATAATAGGAGATCTGCAATAGTTTAGCTCGTGAAAACGAGATGTTAATATTTATTCAAAATATAGAACATATGATATTTTTTTATTCTTTTCACTGGGAAGTTAGTCGTGTAGATCTTTCGGGCCGCACCTAGACCACTTTTTTTATTTTGGCATTTTGTTCAATCTCCCATTGTTGCAAACTTTCTATCATTTCTGTTACGTCTGATAGTACTGTTTACCTATAAATAAAAAGGCTGTGGACAATGGAGACTTGTGCGCGTTGAGATATCTACTAAGCAAAGAGTACTCAGTTTATGGCGACAAAAAAGTGCGAGAATAGCTAAAATACTTTCACCTAAAACAAGTGGTGAACCCTCATATAACGGCGTATTTAAATCGCTCATTTCGTCTTCGTCTTCATCTTCACTTGAATCCTCATTCGATACTTCTTCTTGATCATTGTCTGCAGAAATATCATCTAGGAAATCATTATGATGATGTAACGATTTTTCCTGGTTAATTAATAAAATCCGGTGAATAAAAATTTAACAACTACTTAAGCCCCTTAATTATTGAAAAGATAGTTAAATTTTCACTACTAATTATTTTAAATAATTATTGAAATACAAGTAAAGTGACGATTCAAAGGAAGTCTTAAAATGCGTTTTGAGCTCAGTGTCCAGGATTCCCTCCAAGAAGTTAACTTCCCCCAAAATCCGAGTAAAAGTGCAGTAGATCAATTTAATTAAGCTAATTTCCCTCAGAGACTAACTTGGTGGCAGGTTTTAAACAAATGATGACCAAATTTGTTAAAAGGAAACAAAGATATAAACAATATTTATTAAAACAATGCACAGAATCACACAAATAACGTATTTACAAAGGAAATTTTAAATATTACCGCTTAAAAATTATCAATCAGTCACGGTCGGTAAAATACAAGATCGTTTTATCGGTAAATATAAGTATTTTCAAATACCCCGCCCAACAATGGCGGCTTTGCTTAAGTTTACAGTAATCGGTAAAAAGGTATTTGCTATTATCGGTACAATTCTGGAATTTTAAATGAACGGAATTTTACCGCCTTCAAAATGGCGTCAACAAAATATGCAAATTGGTTTAGACAAAGATAGATTATTAATTAGAACAGGTTAAAATACAATTTAATAGACAAAAAGTGATTTTAAACGGATTTTTTGAATAAGTATAATAAAAATCGAGAGCTTTAAAATATCTCGCGGACAAAGGAATTAAGTAATTAACGATATCACGGTTTCACACATATACAGAGAAAATAACTAAACGCGGTAGAGAAAGACAAGGGGTTCCCTCTGTCTTAGTCCGTTGCTTGGGGTAGTGAAATACTCACTTACCTTGAGCCAGACGTGAAGGTGAACTACTCACTCCACACGTCGAGTACGGTTCAAAAAGGGTATGCACAAATAGGTGAACTACTCACTTAGTTTGTGACGATTCGGTGTCTTATTCACGCTCTCAAGAATCGAAGTTATATATTTTTCCGCGCTCACCCTGTGCGAGACTCAGAACGGCCGTAGCCACCTAGTAGCGTGGGCGCGAACTAGACTCGTACGTATCAACTATATCTAGTTTTATTCAGACTAGCACGTGAATACTGGTTCATAAATACTTAAAAATACTGGTGCATTACAATACAACATTATTACACAATAAACAACTAGTTTTTGTGAGGTATCCCTCACAATGAATGGAATCCTTCATTGTAACTTCATCATTAATGTCTAGAAATCGATCAATTATAATTTAGATGATTATGAAACTTATTGAGCTTTATTATGCCACGTACCATTAATACATTCAAAGATATTGTCATCATTATCAATAAAATCATTATTCCAATCCATGATAGTATCACTATTGTCAGAATAAGAAGATGCTTCATTTATATTAACTGAAGAAAGATTATAATTGTGACTGAGTACGCTACATAATTGTAAACTACGAATTAATGTTATAATATAATAATCAATGTATCTTCAATTTTGTTCGGAATAACTGAAGTTGTTATCTTTGGAAAGATAATATTTTCTACTTATTTATATCATTTGATTCACATTTTATTAATCATGTACTGCTTAAAAAAAAAATTATTATATTAGAGATTCTCTACTAGAGATTACATGACAAAATCATAATTTAATGAACGTTATTTAAATAAATAAAATTTTTATTAAGAATAAAATAATAAAGTTCAGGAAAATACTATAATTACAAATCTTTAAATAATTTAGACTAGTTAAGATTTACCATGATTGAACATGCTATTACAATTTGATGATTGAAAATTGATCGCTTCATCATTATCATTATCATCAGTATCAGTCATTGTAGAAAATTGATTCATTAATCGATATAAAGTTGTCCTTAAGCAATTTTCGATTTTTTCCATTTTTAACTTATTTACTTTTTAGATTATTTAATATTTAATACCAAATTGACAGTTCTGTGAATTTGGATATTGTAATTTGTCTATTCGAATGTGTATTGTTTTATTGAACGGCAATTTTCATGAACCTCATTAAAAAACATCAAACGAACCTTCACCTCAATAAATAACCAATAAAAATGTATTCTTCGGTATTTTGGAATAATTATAGAAGTTCCAGTGTTATAGTGTCATCAGACATTAGAAAAAAATCGAAAGGTACTACAGCTAGATAGGAAAGGAAGTATTATACAGTGAAAATCATCAAGTCAAGTGGTAGGAATCAAAAATGTTATATGTGAATTTGAGTGAATTAATTAATGATAAGTTGCTCATAAAGATTTGTTATTTTTTTGAATGTTGACAATTTGTAAGAATTTTATTCTAGATGATAAAAAAAGTCTTGAAGAGATAGATGTAGATGAGAAGGGAAAAGGGACCCGCCAAGTATTGAAGACTCGAGTGCTAATCAGTCGTTGCTAGATGAGTTATCCTTAGATCCGCAGGTGAGAGAAAACGAGCCAGCAATTCCGTTGTCTGATCCAACGATTAAAAAGCAAGGTTTAGACTGCCAAAAATTAAGCTCTCAGCTGTGGAATAAAATTCGGTATAAGAAAGTCCAGAAGAAATTACAAGCCGCTCCGGTGTTCGACACTTTAAAGGTGAACCTACATCTATTGGGATTGGTGCAAAAGTCCTTTGGACAATTTCTTCTAGCTAAAATGGATGGAACATTGGGCACGATATGCCATGGTCTTTTAAAAGAGCGAGAGAGAATTACAGAAGGGATGAGAAAATTATCTCTTAAGCATCCAGTCGTCTACAATAATGTAAGAGACTTGTTCTTAGGCGAGAGCTCGTTTAAAGGTGTCTCTGACGATTTATTACATTACACTTGTGCGAAGAGAGCGGAAATCATTGAGCTGAGAAGGAAGAGTTTTAGGACAAGAGAATCGTTTCAAGCTGCAAGGTTAGCAGAAATTCCGCCATCGGAATCGCATTTATTCGAGGAAGAATTACTGACAAACTTTATTAATCAGCAAGGTGGTCTGCAAAAAGTCTTCTCCCTTCGACGCAAGTTTGTAAAGAATAAGGGTTTTGAGAAAAAAGATGGGTTTCGTCGCCCACAGCGTCCAGAAAGCTCGGGACGGGGATTTAGCAGTAAGCCTCAAGGGCCGTCAAGTGGTACCTCATCCTTTCGACGATCGGGGGCTAGAGATAGTAAGAAAGAGTCAACCCTAAAGAAGAGTTCTTCCCAGAAGAGAGACCGTCGTCTGCGGAGGTTATGACTCTCCGTTCCAGGGAGGTTAACTAAGGCATTACGTGACGAAGTGGCGGCAACTAGGAGCTCCAGAGTATATAATGAGCATGCTAAGAGGGTACGCCATTCCGTTTGTGAGGAAACCACTGACTGTACCGTTCACGAAGCTGAATATTCAAAAATTCAGGACCAGAGAATCCAGGCAAATGTCAAAGGAGTTGGATCAATTGCTACGAATGGGTGTACGGAAAGAAGCAAAATGGGAGACAGGGTTTCTATCTTCGATGTTTTTAATTCCAAAACCGGAAGGCACGTTTCGACAGATTTTCAATCACTCTCAGCTCAACGAGTTTCTGGAACCTCGAAAGTTTCGCCTTATAAGTCAACGGGACGTCCCCGGATTTCTTCAAATAGACGATTTCATGGCAAAATTAAATTTATCTCAGGCATACTTCTATGTGCCGATAAAAGAGAGTCATCAAAGATACCTCTGCCTGGTATACAAAGACAAGATCTTCAACATGACCTGTCTTCCTTTCGGGCTGTCGACAGCGCCACTAGCATTTTCAAGATTAAGCGGTTGGGTAGCCAGTCTACTCCGACAAAGAGGCATAAGAGTTCTAGTTTATCTAGACGATTTTCTGTTGGCGTGTCAGGACCCGGTGGTTTTGCGAAGACAAGTTCAAACAACGTTAGCTACTCGACAGGAGCTAGGTTGGCAAGTAAATGTAGAAAAGTCAGTTATGCAACCAACAATAGAGCTAAAATTTTTAGGAATCATTTGGAACACCAGAGAGAATTGGATGTCGGTTTCTAGAAAAAAGAAGAACGGAATAATCCGCAACTTACAAGGTCTGAGAGAAAACAGAAGTTGGGACTGGTTCACAGGCTCCTCCCTTTTGAGAAAGCTCAATTTTGCCTCAATAGTCGTGCTGCTAGGAAAGTTGTATTCAAGGCAGCTGCAAAGAGCGAGCAGGAAGTTGGTAGAGAGCCAGCCAAAGAAAAAATTTGTAGTCCCCGAGGAAGCAGTAAAAAAGAGCGCTTGGTGGATGCACAATATCCAGAGAAGAAATGTAATATTCAAAGAGAATCCATCTTGGTTTTTGACAACGGATGCGTTAGAAGAAGGGTGGGGCTTCCACCTGAACGACCAGCAGTTTTGCGGAAAATGGTCGTTGGAACTAAGAAAGTGGCATGTGAATCAAAAAGAGTTGTTCACGGTATTGATAGCGATTCAGAGTCTGAAGGAGGATTTAAAGGATTCGACAGTCATGCTTCAATCAAACATCAGAACGGTGGTATCTTACATTCGCAACCAGGGAGGAACGAGATCACAGACGCTTCAAAAGACAGTAAAAAACTTGTTGATATTAGCCGACCAATCGCGCATCAACCTGTCGGCATATTACTTCCTGGGGAGATACAATGGAATGGCGGACAGTCTATCGAGAGAGAAACCGCTGCCAGATTGGCATTTGAGTACGGAGATGACGCAGATGATTTTCAAGAAGTGAGGGAAGCCGGAGGTGGATCTGTTCGCGACGAGGGAATCTTGTGTGGTGGAGAAATACGTGACATTGGATGCCAACGATCGAGAGGCTCAATTTATCAATGCCTTCAGCAGGGAATGGATGGTGAACCTGGCTTGGGTGTTCCCTCCCCCATCACTGATGCCGAGGGTCTTACAGCACCTCAATACAGCGAGGGGAACGGTCTTAATAGTTACCCCTCGGTGGAAGAAAACATTCTGAAGGGCAGACCTCAAAAGCAGGGGTGAGGCAGCTCCCTTCGAACTCTGGAACTTAAGCGATCATTTGATCAACCTGGCAACGGATCGCCCCCCCCCCCCCTAGGGCCGGAGATTTGGCACTTAGAGGTCTGGAGGATACGGGTTGGAGTGATTCGATAGCGGGCTTATCCTCTAAGGAAGTTGAGTTATTGAGTTCAGCGTGGAGAGGGTCTACATTAAAAACTTACTCTTCAATTTGGAGAGGGTGGAGCGTTTGGTGCGCGAGAAACAAAATTATTTCAAAGGACCCGTCAGCGCAGCAATTGGTTTCTTTCTTAAGCCATTTATTTTTTTAAAAAAAGTTAGCTTATGGCTCGATTCTTACTCAGAAGTCAGCGATTATCTCGATGGCGAGACCAGAAAAGAGAGAAGGCTTGAGTTCGCATCCACTGGTGAAATCGATCCTGAAGGCCATTGGGGTTAAGAAGGCCGAGTCGCAGGTTGGCAAGTCATCTGCAAGAGCGAGAGTGTGGAACATTGAAGTTCTTTTGGACTGGTTGAAGCAGAATCAACCCGACGAAAACAGTATTTTTCAGATATCTCGGCACACGGCGGCTTTGTTGTTGTTGGCCTCAGGGAGGAGGATTCATGATTTAACCCTGCTGGCTATTTAACCTCCTGGAGATTACCTACCTTGACTTTCGTGCGAAACTGCCCTAACATTGCCGCGGGAGCCAACGAACGAGACCTAATTTTCCCCCCTTTTCCCCTCCTGATGATGTCGTGCCGGCAAGCTCGCGGCCGTGCGAGCAATCGTCAGTACTGATCTACGTGACGGCAAGGCCTCACTGAGGTCAAGCCTTGGCAAGACCTGAAATACGCGTTTTTCTTCCTTTGAAAGCAGAAATAAAATAACACGTTGAAATTCGAATTTTCTTCGTTGATGTTAAGAACTTGCGAATACATTGCGGTTCTGTCTTCACTTTGACCCTATAATCAGCATCTGGGATTTTGTAAAAACATTCCAAATCAGTTCATTACTATGTAACGTGATCATGCACATTACGCGGAAAAAATAGCGGGAATCTAGTAGTCAATCTAAAAAAATGTCTGAAAAAAAATATTTTTTTGACATCATTTCATGGATATCTTGAGGATATCTGAAAAAAGATATCTTCCGAATACTCGTGCTGTGTGGGTATGATAAATTCTGTATAAGTGAGGAACGTACGTTGACATACACGTGTAAACAGTAAAATACTATAGTATATACAGATACATATGTATCTAAGTATAGTCAGATAATCTCAAAATTGCAAGAAAACATCCGCCGCAAAAATGTATACGATTACAATCGAATTGCCAACATTAAACAGATATTGAATTGAGGTGATTCTTTATACATCTGAATTATGAGATCTGAAAAATATCTTTTAGACGTCTGCAGAAGATATGTCTAGACTGCGTTATCTCATAGATATCATTTTTTGGATATCTAATAGATATCTGAAAAAAGATATCTAATAGATGACTTTCAGATACTGGTGTTATGTGGGATAAAAGTAGTTTTTACATTAACGTTAAATTATTTGGTATCTTTATTATGATGTACTACTTTCCATCATTACCATATTTCTTTTTAGAAATATCGTGACATTGTAAATATCAAAATATGATTTTTATCCGGCGTATTTTATGTAAATGTATATAGAGAAAGTACTAAAATTTATATGACATATCTGTGTGAAATAATTCATTTTCTACGATAATGAATAATATGTTATCAATTTTAAGATTTTGAAAGTAAATTACCCATATTTCTCATACTAAAAACAAATTGTAAATTTCATTACCTGTTTTTTAAATACTAATAACTTTTTATTATTCAGATGTATTTACGAATATAAATTAAAATGAATATTTCTTATTTCGGTAAAATAAATCAATCATAATCTTTATTGGCATCGAAACTTTCGAGATTCATACAGCCGAGTACATTCGGCTTCATTAATGCCTTTTCTATACCATAAGAGTAATTACCGACTGAAATAGATCTTTTTTTGAAATGGAGTTTCCAAATATACATTTTTTAAACCTGGGTCGTATTTAAAATAATTCATCTGACGTCAGAATTATCGACAGACTTACGTCCGTCTGTTTTCTTTCCGCAGCAGAATCTGACGTCTGACGCTGATCTTACTTTGATCTTACGTTAGATAACCAAAAGACAGCAACATACGTAAGTCTAACGGTAGTCTTACGTTATTTGGCTACTAGGGGGTGAAGAATCATAGTTTCATCACCCGTTACAATCGATTGAATAACTGCTCCCAGTCATCGCGGCAAGACTCTAAAACTTCTTCACAACATGCAACACGTCGCTGCTTTCCTTGGTGGTGAAATTTATCAGTTTTTCTCACAAGTCAGAAAAATATGAAAATAATTGAGAAAAAATACACAGTTTTTCATTCAATTTCATACTCTCTCATGAATACTTTTCCGTAATCGATGTGGAAAACCGGAAAAATCTAGAAAACTTGAGAAAATACAGAAATTTCTCCGATTTTTTCGTACAAATAAATACTCAGTAAACATTGAATATAACAGTATCATAACATAGAGGTAACAATATGTGATAAGTTACATAACGGAAAATTACATATTTGTTATTCAACTGTAATATATTGTCAAAGTAACGAGTTTATATTTAAATTTTATGAGCGTTACATATATCGTCAGCCTAAAATGTTAACCTGCTAAGTCCGTTTTGTCAAATCGTCAATACGGGGCACTGTTTTCGTAGAACGGCAGCTACACTTTCATCTAATTCTGGAGTGAATACTACTATGCTCAAGCAATTAGGAGGATGGAAGTCGTCTGTTATAGCTGAAGGTAACTCTTTTATTAATTAAAAAAAATTGTCCAAATTCACTATAATATACGAACTTGAAATATATTTGAACTCGATTCTCCATGAAATAGGCGGTTATACTTAAATATAACATACTTAATCTATATAAACTTATAGTTAATATATATTTCTACAGGATACGTTGAAAATCCGTTATCAAAGAGACAAAAAATTTTTGACAACATAACTCATTCAGCTTCATCCAGTGCTCATTTGAATCCCCAGCCATCTTCGAGTAAAAACAGTACAGCTGACGGGTTAGGTTTTAATAAAAAGGAAAAGTCTACACAGAAAGATTTTCAGAAGAATTTAAAATGGATGGTGATACTTTAGCAGCGATAGAAAAATCGGTTCCACCAGAAAAACTGGAATCTTCGATACTGTTTTCTACTACAGGGAACAACAGAAGAATACTTTCAAGTTCTAATCATCAATCTACTCATTTTATGAGAAAACCCCCCATTTCGGTTTTCAAGCGCGAAGGAAAAAATGAACCACCTTTGAAGAAAAATAAAACCGAAGAGACTACAACTCAAAAAAATGAGCAACTATCAGAATCTACATCTACTACTAATTCAATTATGGGCAAAAATCCTAGTATTAATTATGATAACTGTTCATTTTATGGCAATATTATTAATAATTTCTATTATTATAATGCAAATGATAAAAATAGTGAAAAAAATATAAATAATAGTCATAAATATAAAATGTAAATCATTTTTTTTTCTAACGGGTATACCGATACTTATTTTTGTAAATGGTTTGATGCCTGCCCCCGACCAGCAGCACTCGCTTTGCTCGTGCCGCAAATCGTATATCTTAAAAACTAAGTAACAAATTAAAAAAGTGAGGTGACAGAGAGTTTTATTAAACGGTAAGGAACAAAAAATGTCACAAATTATATTCGATTTTTGCATAGTTAAAAAGTTATAAACGAAAATGTGCGAACTTAAGCAGACAAAAATTGTTTATAATAAAAAAACACAATGACGCGTACACTTTTTTGCCTGCGAATTGTTTTTTTAGAATCCTCGTGCAATTTCACACAAAAATAACCTTTTTCTAAAAGCGTAGGTTCGATTTTCTAATACCCCTATTTTTAGGGGTACTGAAGACCTAAGACCTAAGACCAAAGACAACCTAAGATATTTACAAAATGTTCTGTGATCTCAAAAGTGGATAAATCCCAATTAAAAATAAAAAGAAAGTCTTTATACATGATAATTATTACATACTAACTAAAGTGAACTCTAATTAACACAATTATTTTCATTTTTCTTCATATTTATACGTTTAACTAAAATATATGTTTATACGGGCCTATTTTCAATTTGGAAATTTAGTATCGAAATAGTCTGGTGGGTAAAAACGTAAGTTTAATTCGCGTGCAAATGGGCGGTCGTAGGTTCGAATCCCCCAAAATAGGAAAAATTCATTTCACTAAGAAAATCAAATTACACTTAAAAAATATAGAATAGTAAACAGAATTAATAAAATACAATATAAACCGATTGCTTACAATTTTTTCAATTTGAACAACATCAATATTGATAACAATGTAATCAACCATGACATATTTAGAAATGTATGAGAAAATTTCCCAATTGAAGAATAAAAATCTTACAAAAAGCGCAGAAATATGGTAAAAAATGAGAAAAAAACAGAAAAATGTGATAACTTGTGAAAAATTATGGAAAAAGATAAGAAAATTGCAAGTTTTTATTTCTCAGTTTTTCCTCGACCTGTTTTAATTCTCAAAGAAAATATGAGAAAGGTTCTGAAAAAATTCTGAAGAAATCTAAGAAAATTTTTCCACTAGGGTTTGGGCTGCACTAATAATCTGTAACACCCCCCTTGCACTAATTTTTGTCATGTGTAAATGCTTGTGAAGAATTCTGAGATCGCTTATTTTTGAAATTCCAGACTGTGCAGCAGTTTCCTTTATTTTTAGTCTACGACCACTCAGAACAATATCATCCTCAAATTGAATATTTTTTTTTTAGGATCGTCACTGTGATAGGGCTTCCTGTACGGAAATAAATTCATGAAAAAACTCTGGAAATCTCTGAAAATTTCAACAAAATTACTGAAACTTTCAGAAAATCTCTGAAAAATTAATAATTTATAACAGAAAATCTCTGATACTGTGACATATGTTTTTAGTTCCTGATATTTTATTTTATTTTATTTTGTAATAACTTTTAATGTTTTTTATATATAACTTCAATATTTTATGTGTGTAAATAAAGAAAAAGAAATTATTTTAAAACTCCCGTTATTCAAATTCTCGCGCTAATAGTCGGGGGTAGGGGAAACCTATAATTACTTAAGTCGCCACCAGATGGTGTTCGAAAGTCGCTACTAGAGAGTCGAAAAGACTCAATATAAGCGAAGCCTGGGGCGAGCACAGGCAGATCCGCTTCAGCCGCCGTGGTGTAACCATAGCATATGCAAGGAGCGAAGGTACCTAGCTGAGTATTAGTCTTGGTGTCACCAGGCTAATATTGAGTATTTTTACATATTTTTTCGACTAGCGAGTTCGCTTAACCCGAAAGGGGGAAGTACTGCTCCACAGTCGACAGACTGGGTCTAACCCTTCTGATTTTTTACCTAGTCCTTGAGTATCAAGGAGACCGCCGGCAATCCTCGAAGAAGAGGTCTCGCCGAGGAGGAAGTGGTACACTTCCGACCCCAAGAGAGAAGGGGTGACTCTCTTGTTCAGGTGTGTAACACCTGGCCCACGGCGAGGGGGTGCTGAGGGTGTGTGTAACACACCAACCAGGCCTGGTTAACGGGAAACAAACCTCTGGGGGTAGCGTGGGATACGTAGAGTTAGACATCGGTTGTCTCTTCGTCAACCGGGCGGCCATTTTCTCGATTATATATATATATAAATACGTCATTTTACCGATTAAAGCACGGCCATTAAATAAGATTTCTCTTTTACCGACGGCCATTACAAATCATTGTAAATACTGTAAATTCTCGCCATAGTGATAACTAAACATACTAGAGTTTAGTACTTAATTATATTTTCTACTTTAATATTTTACTATAGCAAAAGCTGATCTTGTATAGATTACCGATTGATCATTGACACTGTGTACCTCCGGAGAGGAAGTTTTTTCAAATATTATTTAACCATATGATATAGTTAATACTAGAGTTTGCTTGCACATAATATTATCTTTATCCCGCGCTATATTTTGATTGAATATTTCTTATTTTGCTTTAATAAACATATAATTGCATTGACATTCTGAGTTAAACTCATTTGGAATACTGAATAAAACCTTCCTATCTTATCTACTGAAAATTTTCTACCACTCGACGTTTGATTTTGAATCTCCCGCTGGAAATCACGAACGAATATCTGTTGCTGACCCTCATCTACGGACCCTGGCACCGACGAGCAAGAGCAGAGGGTATTCTAACCGACATCGTTGGGTTGTTGTTCCCTATTTGGTTGGAATTCAATCGACGGCATGTTACAATACACTTAAAAATTTCTAAATTATTCATGAAAAACTCTGAAAAAACTCAGTGTTTTGGAACATGCTATCAGTGTTTTTTCAGAAATTTATCAGAAAATTTTCAAAAAGTTTTCAGATTACTTCAGACATTTTCATTGCTTTTCAAAGAGACATGTACAGTCACAGATTTTTCAGACGAATTTCGGTTACAGTATTTTATAATATCACTAACAGCACATGGTTTAATATGTGTTAAGGTTAAATCAGTTGATGGGAACAATCGAGTACTTGATAATATGATTTTTCGATAAAATATAACAATTTCATAATTTGCTCCACCAGGAACTACACAGATTTTTGTGATAACTTTTTTCCCACATATTATTTCTATCACAGAATTATCCATTCAAAGAAATAATTGCATAAAAAATAAGCCAAGGGCGCCATTCTGATGGTTTACACCGAATACTGTAACTCAAATTCATTGTTGAAACAAGGTTTTCTGGTTCGAATAAGTATACTACTACATATTTCATATCAATACCTAGAGGATGTTATGGTGATTAGAAGACACGGTTGAAAGAACACTCATATCACAGTAAAACGCATCAAGATCTAATAATTCTCTAGTATATATGGTTTTCATTCATCAATATTGTAAGAAAATTTTTGTCCTTGTCAGATGTTGAGTTGGATAATAAAAGTTATTCTTACGTTTGCTAATCCTGTTAGTATTGTTTATGTAATAGTATATTACACTACAAGGGCAGAAAGATGAGTTTCCTGCACTGCGTGCCATGATGCACGAGCGAAGCGAGTGCTACTGGTACACTGGTAATACAAGAATAATGGAAATTATTTATATTTCCATGAAATACGCAATCCTTATATATATTGCATGGATCTTTGTTAATACATGAATTTGTTGATAAACACTCTGAAATTTGTTTATTTCCATGAGTTGCAGTTTCTGCAAATTTCCTTCTTTTTTGTGGCGGTTTATTTTCCGATCCTGGGTAAAAAACTGTGATGAGCGGTTTCGACGAATGTCACTATTTGAGTAAAAAAATAAATAAATAATAATGAATAAATCTTCTGAAATTGGTAATGTAAATTTACTAAACAAAAGGTAGTATACACACTACTTACCGTTTGTTTACGTGGTGTCTTTATTCTAGACAATTATATGACAATGGTAGTACACTTTTTTTATTTTCGTTGTCGTTTGACCTTTTTAGTTAAAAACTTTAGAACAGCGCGATATTTAATTATTTTCATTGTGTGAAAATCCCTCATCTTCATGCATGTAAATCGCTCTCGAATCCAGAGTACCAAATAGAATAAGTTGAAACTCAACAGAGTGCATGTTGAGACTTGTACGTAGTTGATGAAGGAAAAATCAAATTACGTTCTGTTTATTCTCTATGTTAGGCTAACTCTTGAACCGCACTACGTACATCATTCTAAAAATTGGTCAGTATGCTTGAAATATTTTGAAACGTCGAGATATAATGAAAATTCACATTTCACTAATCGACCTAATTACAACAACTTCCTTATGGGAAGTTAACAAAATTTTCTGTTGAAAGAACTCGAATCTATTCCATAGATCTTGTTTTCAATAGTGTATAACTGAGTCAACTGTAAGCATCGTCTGATGAAAAAATTAACACGAGATTGAAATGAAGTGAGTGTTAGTCCATGCAGCATGTAACTTCAAGGAGATCAAGGGTCGATTCGAAACACTGATTATTTACGGTAGCTAAGTATGACCCGGAGAGTAATCGGCAAAGAAAATTATCGATTACCCAAGTAATAAATAATTGTCCGAATGTAATTACAAATCATTAGAGTAATTCTTTAAACTAGTTTTTTAATTACTCGTTACCTAAGAAATAGATAATTTAATATTTTAAATAACTTAATTGATAATTACTGATTAAAGAAGTAATTGTCTCCGTAACAGAAGACTTTTTACTGCTCGACAGTGGCTATATATTGATTTTATAACATGGCATCCCAACTAGAGCCCGATCCAATATCGATATTTTTTTTCTCATTTCTACTCGAAAATTGACACGTCATTTTTTTTAAATCCTACTTTCTGTTAAAAATAACTACAAATTTATGTTACACATAACTTTTTCCATGTAATTATAAACAAATATAAAACAAAGTTATTCATCAAAAAGCTTTCTGCAAAAATATACGAACATAAACAGGTAATCCAGATCAAAGGGTGAGTCATATAATAGAAACAAGTTTATCGAACAACTAGCTATGCCCGCGACTCTGTCCGCGTAAAACTTGAACGATAAAAATTTCAAACTTGTTAAAAACCTTCGATAAAAATAATATTTTTTTTATTAGAATAGCTCATATTACCCTTTCCCGATTTTGGAAATAATATCTTTTTCTAAAAAGTTCAAAACTATTTTATAATTTTTCAGCGGCTTCTGAAAACGTCACAAATTTTGTAGAAAATTTTAATACATTCGAGAATTTTCTCAGATTTTCCATGAATTCTTAATATTTTATCAGACTTGTTTAGAATTTATATCTTAATCGACTCAGTTTCCTGTGCTGAGTCGATATATATACTTGCGAATACATTTTTTTTTACTATTAATTAATTTTTATGTATTTGTATGGCGGAGCTTAGCGTGTATGCTTTCAACGCTTACTTTTGCTCCGTAAGTGGAACAGGCACAGATATATCACTGTGTTTCGTTCGCACCAGCGGTGCTCCGTCACTCGAAGACGACTGATTTTAGGGCTTCTTTCCTTCGAGCTCTCTCTGCGGCTAAACTATCAGAGATACAGATATACGTGTTACATACACTCTTGTGGAGAATATTTAGTTCTACAATTACGATCTATAATTTTCACTCTATCTACACACAAATCTAATAGTTTTTGAGATATTCACGAAACTAACTTTTAAGGTTAAGTTAAGAGTTGCAATAAAATAATATCATTTCTAATTTTGGGAAATGCAGATATAGACCATTCTAATAAAAAATTATTGTTCCTATCTAACGTTTGTAATTAGTTTACAAAATTTTTGGTTCAAGTATTACGCGGGCATAAGCTTATATATATATGAACCATATTCAAGAGTGCAACTATCATCATTACATAAGTTAACATCAAGTCTATTTCTATCCGCAGAAATTTTGAATTTTTGAAACCCAAAAACGAAAGTCAAAAATGCTATCTAAATTTATGATTCTGAGTGTGCTCATTCTCTGGCTATTCATCAGTTTATACCCATCAGTATACACCCAAGTAACATTATTTAAATAAATTTTTTAAATTGACTATAATTTTCTTTTTAATAATTCTACTGTAATACAGGAAGCGATGCAAGAAAATCATACTTATCACGTAAGTTTCACAAAACCTCTGAAAGATATAAGTAGCAAAAGATTAAGATTTGGTACACTGAGAAAAAAATTTCGTTAAATAGAAGAAGTTTTTATTCAATCAATAAAAGAAAATTGGAGTATTTTCAAGATAATATTTTATTCAATCTAATAGTAGTATTATTAAAGACACATTTTGTAATTTGTTTCAATACTACGACAAGTTTGAAAACATATTTTCAAGGTTACGTCAAGTTCGAAAACAAATGATATTTTATTCATTTGAGTAAATAAAATGATTTCAATCAAATATTCATAATTTCGAAGAAATATTTTATTGCAACTATTTAAAATTTCGATGTTGATGATCAAATGAAATATTTTTTGCATGAAGTAAATTTTTTTCTCAGTGTACAGTTTATTAACTCAGAAAACGAAACAGAATATTACAATAGTTATATATGAAACACACTGAACTATACAGTTACTAATTTTTGATGCCTTCAATAGTAATAAAAGTATCAAGAATGTATTCGTGTTTTTCTATCGAGAGTGACTGCTCGTCATTCGCGCCAAGTCACATTTTCTGCCATCACTTGCTTTTTCTATCATTCACTCTTGTATGAGTGCGAGAAAATGTATACGCGTGATCTAGAGTAGCGGTAGATACTCGGCGCCAAGCACATGTGCACCCAGGCTACCGACTACTCTATACAGGAGAAATATTGTGTGATTAATAAATTTACATCATGAATGAATCTTTATGTGACAATTTTTTGTAATAACTGCAGATTATGCTTTGATATTCAATACGTAGTCACTCAAGACTATAAGCTTTCGATTAAGTATGGAACGAGAATTTTTCGTTAATTAATAACGAAGTTACAGATCAACTACGCCTCTAACAGCGATATTTCTGCTATTCAAGATTTATCTGCTCGCTATTTCACTCTTTTTAATCGAGCGCTCAATCATGTGTTCTCTCTTACTGAATGTGTAATTTATCACTTTCTTTTACGTTGAGCACCCTGAAGTGTCTTCTTTTTTGCATAACGTATTGTTGTTACTCTCTTTCACATTGCATTTTTAACATTGCTTTCTCTTTAGCGCTGAAAATTTTGTATTTATGAATCATTGCGAATTGATAAAATTATTATTAATTATATGTAACGGTAAAGTCGTATTTTATAGTTATATCTAATTTATCAAATAAACGAGTAAATGATAGTTCGCTATGGATTTTTTCCGGATTTTTTGATTAAATAAAAAGTTATAGTCTTAGTAGAGTAGTTATTGATTTGACAATTCTTCACTTTAGTGAATCCAAATTAAATGCGTATATGATTTATACCTGGTCCTAATTTTCCGAAGAGCATGTTGTGCACAACGCAGAATTTTTTGCATAAATGTTTAAGTTTGTTGAACAGTTACATCTAAATTGTTTTTACAAATATTATCAGATTAAAAAAACCTTGAAATCTAGACAAAACAGATATCTCTGAATATCTGTAAAAATCGGCGCCGAGCTAACATTCAAATTACTTTCAGATACTTAAATTTGTTTCTGTCGAGAAAAAAAAATTCTAAAATCATTTACATGCACCAAGCTCTGTTTTATCGATAATGTACTATTTATGGACTGTCTATAACATTGTTGGATTATTTTAATTGAATTTTGAAAACATTTTCATTTTATTTGTATTGTCTACAGAAAAAAAGCTCATATTTTATTATTCATTATTTACAGTGAAATAAATACACCATTATCTTAATACTGCACAAAAAATGCATGAAAAAATTTCAAAATTTTTTTTTTATTTTCTAATTCGTCAATAATTGGTAGTAATCTAGTTGTCAGTTATAAGTCGTTTGCTAATAATTATAACTATTGACTTATTTGCAGATAAATTTCCTATGGTTTGGCCTAATTTTTTTACGCGTACATGGATAAAATGAGTCATGGTCTTTTTGAAAATTGGGCCAAGCCCAAGACAAATAAACCCGACAGAGATTGAATGATTTTAACTAAAATTTATCAATAATTATACTCAATTTATTATCAGGAATGAGAATGAATCGATCAGTTAAACAATAATTTTATTGATCAAGAATAACCCAAAAAAATTCAATCAACTCCAACCAAAGTCAATTAATAATATCAATAATCAACTAAACGAAAATTCTAATTATCTAAGAAGTGTCCTAAATTCCTGCAAAAAACTCATTTTTATGGAAATACAAAATTTTTTTCCGAAATAAATGCACATCGGTTGACAATTTTTCGGGTTTTTTTTTCTTGAAAAAAATTTTGTACAGTTTATGACACAATGAATATAACAACCAAAAACTTGGCGTAACTGTTAAAATTTTATAGAAGCATGAAATTTTGATTATATTAAAAATATTCAACCCAATTGGCTTGATTAATCAATAAGTAACAATTACAATTTTGAATTTTTGAAACCCAAAAACGAAAGTCAAAAATGCTTCCTAAATTCATGATTCTGAGTGTGCTCATTTTCTGGCTATTAATCAGTTTCACCCAAATACCATTATTTGGAAAATTTTTTAAATTGCCTTTTTTTTTTTAAGACTTTTCCTGGAATATTGATGATATTTGACGATCTGTCTGAAATAACAAATGACAATCTGTCTCAAAAATTTTCTGAATATCCTAATGTAAGTAGAAAAAGATTAAGATTTGACATTGATTTTAAATATTGATACTTTTTCAGATTCCTGAGGCCAACGACGAGACGTTATCAACTGAGGAAAATTCAGACTAGTTAAAAGTTTTTTCTTAGATCTTAATTCTCTGTTAACTGATTGTACGATCGATATAGATCTTTAATAAGTATAAATTGATGGAAAATAAATTTTAAGATCGGAATAGATGCTATTACTAAACGGAGAAAATTCAATGGTTACTTTTACCATAATTTTGGTTCAGTAAACTAAACTGACGATAGTTAACGCAATTATGTGACATAGTCGTGATTACCAAAAAAACAAGGGTAAATATCAGGCTCTCCGGTGGTCTGAGAGTGACCCGAGAAGTCCACACGACCAACTTCCCAGTGGGAAGAATGAAACAAAATAACATTTTTTGTTGTTATAATAATTACTAGCGGATTCCCTCGACTTAGTCCGCAAAATGTGGTTAATACTTCTTATAACGATAATCTAGTCTGAACAGTTTTTACATAGTACGTTTGCAGTTCGAAGAATAAGCCACTCCCAGATACCGATTGTATTGTCATAAAATTGACACATCAACGAAAAAGATTTGAAATTCACCGTACGTTCGAATTTTTGATCCTTGACAACATGACTTATCACGTAGGTTCTTCTCCATATCGCTTATAACGTAATCAGTCTTTCTTAACATAGAAAAAAGTTTTCCATGTTCTTAAATAATTTTAGTAGCATGTAGAGGACTTCTATTACATTGATACCAAAACGATTGGTGGTATTATTAAATTCACAAGATTTTGAAAAATTGAAAGAGGTCTTAGAAAACTAAAAGGTCCAACTTCAACGATTTTTCGGAAAGAGGTTACTACCGATTATCTTTTTCAAAAAATGTAATTTTTAAAAAACTGCAGAAAATAATTTTAAACTTATATAAATTGGTGATTATTGTAATTATGTGACACTTTATAAATACATTATAAAACTCAGCTGGTATGCTGTAAGCGGCTGCTGTGTTACTATGTACGTACGTGAGTGGAGGAGTAGTGCGTGGTGGGGCTAAGTTCGCTTCAAGCTGGCTACTTGCTGTTTCTCGCATTCCAGTGTTCCGAACCGTACGATAATTATCGTACTTATACGATATTTAGGGTCTCTTGTACGATGTACGATTGTCTCTTAGTATCGTATACAAAAATACGATAATTTCTCTATTTTCTAAAAATTTTATTAGTTCAATGATTGCGATGATTTGAATGAATTTCAAAGTTAATTTTCCTGTCACCAGGTTTCAGGGTGTGATCAGAGATTTGAAAAAATTGTTTTAAAAAATGTTTCTGTCCAGAAATATAGATTAGATGGCTCTGCTTCTTTTGAGTTTGTTTATTAAACTATATAAACATATGCATACTATCCTGCATTTTTTTACATTGTCATATTCTCTTAAATTGCCAGATGGTATCGAATGGTAGTCAAGAACTCGTACAAAACAAGTATCCATAAAATTAATTTCGTCATTTGTCAGTGCAGATAACTTCAATTAAATTAAATTTGTCTATAAAGTGCATTTTCTTATTTTTGCTCCAAAATGAATACTGAAGACAAAACAGAAGATGAGCATCAAACACCACCAAAAAAAAAAGCAAAAATTAATCAGCAACATCGACCACAGAAATTTAGAGATGCATGGCTTTCAAATTGTGATTTCAAACTTTGGCTTATGAAAGTTCCGAATGATCCTTTTAAAGCCAAATGTAAAATTTGTAATATAATTTTAACTTCTGAGTTAACAGTAATTAAAAACCATCAAAAAAATCAGAAGCATCAACGTAAATTCACCCAACCTGAAAAGAAAATCGAGACTTTTTTCAATTAATCTCACTCTGAACCAAATAAATCAAATGATGATTCTATCTATTTAGAAATTAAACTATCTGCATTCCTGGTTGAGCATAATATTAGTTTTACGATTTTGGATCACTTGACACCACTTTTGAAAGAGTGCATTAAAGATTCAACTATTGTTAAAAAAATGCAATTAAAAGCTGATAAAGGAGCTGCAATAGCAAAAAATATTCTAGGTCGTGCGGAAAAGGATGACTTACAAGATGAACTAAAATCAAGTCTTTTTAGTATTCTTATTGATGAAAGCACTGATATTTCTGGAGTTAAAACAATGTGTATCATAGTAAGGTGGGTAAAGAATCTTTCGTTACACATCATCATTGATATCTAGTTTCAAAATTAATACTCTTTAATTAATAATAATTTATTTGAATTTTAGATACTTTAGTCCTCAAGAGGAACGCATAATTAGTAAATTTTGGGAGCTATGTCAAGTGTTTGGAGGTGATATTGAGGGCGACCAAGCCAGTGCTGAGCATTTGTTTAAGTTAGTGAGTCATTCATTTGAATCTCATGGAATTCCATCAAAACATATCATCGGATTTGCATTGGATGGATGCAATACGATGATGGGGAATAAAAATTCCGTAGCAAGTAGGTTTGAAGAACAATGTCCAGGAATCTACATTTTCAAATGTATATGTCATTCACTACACTTATGTGCTAGTGAAGCGTGTAAACAATTGCCTAGAAGTTGTGAAGACTTAGCCCGTAACATCTATAGCGAATTTAAAAATAGTGCTAAGAGACAATTTCTTTTTCGAGAATTTCAAAGTTTCTTAGACATTGAAATTCATAAACTACTCAGACCAGCTCAAACGAGGTGGTTATCCCTAAGTTCAGTCGTAAACAGAATTGTTGAACAGTGAGAAGCTTTGAAGCTATATTTTAGTGAACAAGCACTTAATGCTCGAGTACATTCTGTCGAACAAATTGTTCAATCACTCAATAATCCTCTTATAAAGCTTCTTTACTTGTTTCTGAAATGGGTTTTACCCAAATTTACTAAGTTAAATGCATTGTTTCAATCCAAATCTGTTATTTTATCATCTCTTTATGAAAAAATGTCTGTTATCGGAAGCTTTTAGAAACATATTTATGTAAAAATTATATCGATCGAACTCTTTTAGAAGATATTTATTAATCTTTTAAATGAAGAACAACGTTTACGTCTTGAACAAATATACTTAGGGGTTGATGTTATGAGTATGTTAGATGAGCCCGAAATTAATTCTAATGAGAGACTAAAAACAGACTTTCGAATGACTTGTCTTAAATTTCTTGAAGTAGGATGCAATCAAATCAAGCAAAGATTTAATTTCAATGATAACATCTTAAAATTGATATCTAATTTAAATCCATCAAAAGCCATGCTTCGAAAAACTAGGGAACAAGTACATACTCTATTTCCACTAATGAAAGCTTTACCTCGTATTGTAGCTAATCTTGAGCAGTGTCAAGCAATAGATGATGAGTGGCGGCAATTGCCTTTTTTTGAACTGCCAGGACACATTAATTTAGAAGATGAGACTGATTTATTTTGGGCAAAATTATTAAAATGTGATGAAGGTGATCAGGGTTTAACATTTAAAAATATTTCTCAATTTGCTCTAGATGCTCTCTCATTACCTTTTTCAAATGCTGATTGTGAAAGAATATTTAGTCAAGTAAATTTAATTAAAACTAAATCGAGAAATAAAATGATTACACCTACACTTAATGGATTACTTTTAGCAAAACAACGAGTGCAATTACAAGAAAATTGTATCAATTTTAAACCATCTAAACATGAATTTAGTTATTTTAATACAGCTTCAACTAATAGTGACAAAAACAACTGATAACTCTAAAATTAGTGACTTGTACAAAAATGAAGATTTAGATGATATTTTGAGTGTTATTTTACCAAATGAATAGAGACTTAAGCTATTTTGCAAATTATTCATTATAATTGCTTACTAAAAGATTGTTTGCAATAAAGATAAATATATATATATATAATATAAAGTTTGTTTGTTAATATATAGGTATATATAAAGTTCGTTTCTTAATTTATATTTTATATTATTAAATTTAAATAAAATAAATAATAAAGAGTCAAGATTAATTAGATCACAAATACATGAGTGTAACTTATTTCAGCTTATTACTAATTACAAGGAATACCATTTTATCCTTATGTTTTTCCATTCAAATTGAATTTATTCGTAAATATTGTTGAAGATACGATAATTCCAGGGAGAAATACGATAATTTTACGGCGCCCTGTACGATAAGCGCCCTCTCTCAAAATCCTAACACTGTCGCATTCAGTCTTGCTCAGACAGGGCCTACACACGGGGTGTCTGCTGCTGGTGCTCTTCGTAAAGAGGATGGATACTCTAGGAAACTGCGCACAAACGCCTTTGCATATTTACAGATGTTATGCGCATACATGAATGACCAGACTTAAGTATATATTCTTTTCAGTTAGGAGTACGGCACTTGAGCAGTAAATTGTGCGAGTGAGAGTATAACATCACTATTGCGAATGTACATCACTTGGTAATGTTTGATGCCGTTGCTTAGCAACGTGACATGATGGCCGACGCATATACACGTGCTTACGGCAAATGAAACTGATGGTACTCAATGTTTTAAGGTGATTACATTGAAAAAAAAATTTATGCTAATTTTTTGCTAAATATTTTAATATTAAGAAATCACTTAATTATCTAATTTATCACGTATATCAAACATTTCTTGATAGCAAATTTGGATTATGAAAATTTTGGATAATGAAAAGTATGTAAGCATCGTATAATAAATATAAATATAACTTAAAACTAATTAGTTTTTCAGGATAATTGCTCGAGCCATTATTTATGCAGAATCAAAAAACTGAAAAAAATGGTAAACTAGGTAATTTTGCCATTAACGTAAAACTTTCATGCCTGATCTTCTAATAATAATTTTAATTAAAATAATTATAATAATTACGGTCATAATAGTGATTGATTTTACAACCATTAAAAATCTTTTTATTCTTTACACCGGGAAGTTACCCACACAGCACAAAGATATCTTAAAGACATCTAAAAGATATCTTTTTTTGGAGACGGATATCCAAAAGACATCTTTTAGGTGTCTTATGCGTCATTTGCGGAGCTTAAATGTTTGCGTTAAAGATGATTGTTCTTCAAAGACTGCTTGGCCTCCTTGGTGTTGAATTTCTCCAGGTATATATTGATGAGCCTCTCGCGATTCACGTACTTGGATTTTGAAGTGGCCTACGCCCGACTGAATGACTCCTTCGTGTAAAGAAGGTTCTTTTTCAGAAAGAGAACTGGACCTGAAAGAACTGATTTGAAATTATTTAATTCGATTACCTCATCAATACCAGCTTGAATGGCTATTTTTGATGCACTGATCACTCGTACACTCGATTGTCTGAATAAACTGAGTTGCTTGATGAATGTCTAAGTAAAAGTCCACTGAATGTCAATTGTTTGTGCACTGCACACTGATAGCACCAAAAACTTGACACTTCACGACCGAGAGCTCTCATCCGGCTCGAAGGACCAAAAATATTGAGAATTCTCAAAAATGAAATGAGCCTAACCGTTTAAGGATAGGGATGAGTGTGCCGGGTCAGAGCAAATGGTAGACAGGTCTTAGTTTAACAAAAATTATAACAAGTTTATTTAACACTATCAACAGGTACACAATAATACAAGTTTGATTTCTCGAATACTTGGTAAATGTCTGTCACTGATTTATCACTGAATGTTTATGAATGTCTATTAATTAGCTCGACTTGGTGTGTTCAGTATTATTGACCTCCCACACGAGCTCAACACGCTTCTCAAGTCAAGCAAGAATATGATTGTGCACGTGGCGTAAGCCTAACTAGCAATGCGAAGTGAATGTAATTTATTTCAGGTGAAATAAATCTTGAATGTCTAAAATAACACATGATGTAGTTATCGAATGAAGTACTGAATGTTCCTGTCGATTCAGAATGTCACTTGAATTAATGATTGATTCAAAATTTATAGATTTAAGTGAAAGAAATTAGAATGGCGTGTACACGTGAATGAGAACAAAAAAAGAATTCACTTCATTCTATAGATTGAAGATACTATGAATTGTCTCGAAATATTTGTTGATTAAGTTGTAGAATGACTAGATGAATAATTAATATTACTTTGAATGTCACAAGCTTCACAGATTGTCTCACAAGAATTAAATGTTGATGAATAACTATGAATGGCGTCTGAATGTCTTGAGAACAGGAAGAAGAATAATGCGCGAGAGGAACTTCACAGGTCAAACTTGACACCAGATTTTAGTCAATTGATTGACTAGAATTTGAGAATTTATTGATTGTCTGGTCGATTGATTATCGACTCAGTATCAAGATGGCCGTCGGAGTTCCCTCAGCTGATTATTTGAATTGAGAATTAATTAATTCTCAACAGATATCTTGAGGATATCTGAAAAAAGATATCTTCCCGATACTTGTGCTGTGTGGGTAATGGCATATCTAACGTTTTAAATTGGCTCATCGGTACACCTGATGCCGATGATGCTCAATACTATAGCGATAGTATAAAAACCCTGTTCAATGATAATAAACAAACACAAACACTTTTAAAATCTCAAAAACAATTGATTTCAACCAATCCCTAGTATCATTAAAAAGTCAGGAAGACACTTTGAATAATAACCTGAAACAGATTTAAAAATTTGAAGTTCGAACTGCTGATATTATTCAACAGCTACAATTTGATTTCGATGTATTAGAACATATTAATGAATTATCTCTTTTGACAAGTAGAGTACTCCGAGAATTCACCGAAACTATAGAAATAGTAAATTTAGCTATGCATAATATTGTTTTACCCTTATTAATAAGTCCAAAGATATGGCTTAATGAACTTTCAAACTATAAAGGAGAAAATGATCTTTTCACCCAACCACATCAAGATAATATTCGAAAAGTCTATGAAATGATCAAAATCGAAATGTTAATTCAAAAAGAAATGATTATCTTCGCCATTAATATCCCAACAGTCAGAAAAGTAATATTTGAACTATACTATTTAATTCCACTTCCCATGCAACATAAAAATAGCTCTATCTTCTCATTTATTCAACCCAAATTTCTTTACCTTATTATATCCAATTCCAAAACCTAATACCTATTTTTGCAAGAGTTATTTGATTGTACAGAGTACCAGAGTGAAGACTTTATCTGTTACGATCTCCATGTAACGAAGCCAGCAGACTCCACAACTTGTGAAATCCCTCCACTATCACCACATACCAGCAAGATCTCTGAAGATTGCGACATCAAAACTATCAAAGCCTCAGTGGAAATGGGGACGTACATCGGACACAACCAATGGCTATATATTCTACAAGACCCAATATCATTAACTATATTATGTACTGATTATCATACTGAAGACATACCTCTACACAAATCTGAAATTCTCAAACTTGATAATAAATGCAAAGGCTACACCAACATATTTCAACTCGAGCCCATGGACTATGACAAGAGAAACGCTACGTATTAAACCTCCAATAAATATCATCGAACACGATTGCTGTTTAACAACATTAGAGATTATCACATTGAAAAGCCCAAAACTAAAACCTGTTCAACTTACCAACATTAATCTGAACGACTTCAAATTCGCCAACAAGAGATTGCAAGATGTCAATGAAGTTTTATCGCATCAGTTGAACAAGCCTTTCATTGTTACACACTCACATTGGTACACATCAGTCTTAGCTGCACTAGCAGGCATAATTCTTCTCATCATCCTCATCAAAACCTGCACCTACTGTGGATGTTGCCACTGGTTAAGGAGACTTTGCTGTTTTACGAGGAATCGACAAACTGGAGAAATTATGCCTCCAATAATCAAGAACTTCATCAATTGTAATTTCGACTCTGATTTTTGAAGAGACTACAGAGACTCAACCAGTGACATTGTTGTCTACGACCGAAACCAAGGAAGTACTGCAATCCCACTACGTCAAGCAAATATTCCTGAAGAACCTGATGAAATGACTCTAATGGCAATAACCGAATCAACTACAAGAAACAGAAGGAAGAGTACAACACCATTATGATCTAGACTCCATCTTCAGTAATCTTATAAATAATAAAGTGAATCTTACAACAGTATTTATAATTTGAAATCATTTAAATAAACCTCGTTGAAACACAACATTAATTTCCAATTAAAAAACAAAAAAATAAAAATTCGAAATATTTAATTTTACAGAAAGTTTTTATGAGATTATTTGGTGTCAAAAAATTGCTTTCGAACGGTTTAATAATGCTTAATTGTCAAATGCTTAAACAATTGAATAATTAATAAATTATCAAGAAAACAGAACGATGATCACGGACTACAGTACCAGTGTGACGTCACCAATGGTTGGGAAGTCGTAATATTGTCCCCACTCTATTAGTTGATGGTGGGGATACGTAGTTGACATGCTGTTATAGAGTGTTTTCCAGCATGGAACGCAAAGAGACACAAATAACACAACTTGACACTTTCATCACTATAAATGTATTCCAACACCTGCATATGTCAACAGAATCGTACAATTTTTGAACAGAAGTAACACAACTCGACACAAGTGTCGTCACACAGCTATTCTATCGACTTTTTGTGTGCGACACTTTCCAACTTTATTCAATAGCAGAGTTCAGTTGTATACAGAGATTTGTGTCACAAGCATAGCTGCACAAGCGCAAAGTAGGAGTACCGACCGAGCAGCGATGCTTTCAGGTAACCTGCGAAGCCGAAGTGTGGATTTTATTGATTTCTTCGCTTTTCTATAATTTTATCTCTGACATAGTGTGTTATAAGCAGTAAAGTTAACTTCCTGTGCCACTTTGGCATATTAATTTCCTTTAGTTAAGCTTCTTTTTTAATACTATCTTCAAAAACAAATATCAGCTGTCATGTCACATAAAAAACCTAGTAAATTGCAGACCACATCATCGAATATGCAAATGAACAGAGCTAACCCTATGCACTTCATTAGATGCTCTGTCACTGGACAGACAATTTAAAGAATTTGCTAAGGATCATGATATTAAAAACAAAAATGCCCCAGCTAACCTCATTGGCCCTAACCTAAACAGAGCCAAAAAGTGGAGTATTACCGACGGACACGAGAAGAAGCAAGTAGCAACATCTCCAGTTAACACAGAGGAAGCCGGTTGGCAACAGCCGAAGAGAACTATCAAGAAGGTTAAGGTTTTGAGCGCTTCATAAGACACCCTCAAAACTGCAAACTCATTTGAATCATTAAATAATGATGAACCAGTGCAAGATGCCCCAGCTCCTAGACCAGCAACTCTAAGCAGCTCGCAAATTAGCAATCAAACTACAAGAAAATTAAAAACTCCTCCAATTCGCATTCTTTAAACCTCGGCGAAAGAAACTATCCAACTCTTAGAAACTAATGGAATTCCTAAAGACCAATTTACTCTGAAACAGTTTAATGACAGTCTATCAATCTCCACCAACAGTCATGAGACCTTTGTTGCAGTCAAAAAGCACTTGGCTGAAGGTATAAAACCTTTCTACACGTACACACCGAAAAACAATAAACCAAGATCGTTAATCATCAAAGGTATCTATAATGAATTCGAAACAGAAGACGTAGCCAAAGGTCTGGAGCAGATACTAGAAGAAAGCGACGCGGTAAAAATTATAAAAATTGCTATGGTAATCTTCAATAAAAAGAAACCTGACATCAGATGTTATGCTGTGCAAGTTAGCCATGACAAGCAAGTTTCAGTCCTGACCATGATCAAATACTTGTTATACCAGAAAATATATTGGGAGCCACTACGCAGAAGAAAGACTTTCCAGTGTAAGAGATACCAACGCTTCGGTCACGCCAGCTCAAACTGTTTTCTTGAATTTAGGTGTGTCAAATGTAGTCAGTCACATGAATCAGGAAAATGCCCTATCTCCTCCTAGCATCATGCAAATGCTGAGCCAAAATATTATATGCGAGTAATGGATAATTTTTCTCTCCCGACTCTACACGAGAATTCACACAGAGCTTCTCAAAGACTGGGCCAACCTGGGCATCGTAACTTAAGCATAGCCGCGATAAACGTTAACTCTATAATCAAACATGATAGAAGATATGAACTACAAGAATTTATGAAAAAAAATGATATGGATGTCGCTCTACTTTCAGAGACAAAGCTAAACAGCTCGCACAAATTACATTTTCAAGACTGTGAGATCATCAGAAACGATAGGCATGGATCAACTGAAGGCGAAGGTACCGTCATTGTAATCAAGAACACAATTGACTACGAGATCATTAGCACAATTCCTTTAGCAAGTAATAAAATTATTGAAGTCACTGCCATCAAACTTAAAAATTCGCAAGACAAGAAACTAATAATCGCAGCATTGTACGCCACAAACAGTAACTGCACTAAAAAGCCATTTATAGACGAACTCAATAAAACGCTCAGTGAGCTAAAACTACACTCTCCACACAATACTTACCTAATTGCGGGAGATTTCAACGCTCGACACACATCCTGGGGTGACAGAGTATGTAATCAAAGCGGAAAATGGCTCCACCACTGGACCTTTACCAACTCATCTAGATACAGACCGACAGTATACTTTCCTAATGAGCCTACCTTCATTCCTGCGGCTACATCCCCGGACCTATGCATAGCGGATGAATCACTTATTGTTAACAACTACATCAACCAGGCAGTAGATACTTCTGCATATGACAGCGATCACAACGCTCTCCACATAAAACTGAATCTTTCTAACCTCCCAAAAATATGCAGCAAACCGAGTGAGAAGAAATACAACTACAAAGCCACCAACTGGACCAGCTTCTACAAACATTTGGAACAGAATTACAATGTGCATGTACTTACGATCATAAACCTTAATAGAGAAGAAATTGATAATTACATAAAGGCCATCAGCAACGCTATCACCAACACAATAAGCAAAAAAGTCCCCTTGTTCTGCAAGGGCGACAACACGTCTATCTACTGCAATAGAAGAATTAAGAATCTCGCAAATGCAAAATCCAAGCTGTTATCAAAGCTCAACACAATCAGAAGATAAGACCCGCGTCTCAAGTCGAACTTGGCTAAGACAATTAAGAGATTAATTAATGAGACCCGGGATGAGATCAAGGCGGAGTTTCAGAAAAACATCACCAAGCACTGGGAGAATATATATAAGAGCATAGACTATAGAGACTCCAACACCTTCTTCCCTACAATAAACAGACTATTCAGGCCAAAAATCAAAGTACCACTACCTGACATCACTATTTCAGCAGCCAAAAACGACCTAATAGCCAGCTCTAAAATGGACCAAACCAACCTGACACTCATCAACAGCAACTACAAGATATCCGATCCTACTAACAAGCTCAACATAATAGGAGAACATTATAAAGCAGTCAACTCTCCCAGACAACTTAACCTCAACACCAGGATACGTGAGATTATCATCGAAAAGGTAAACAAGTTTAAAGAGGATATTATCTCCAAACATACACACATAACTGTGTTCAGTGAGACAAATAAATCAGACAACCCAGCTAGAGATAACAAGGCCACTGATCTCTTCTGTAACTCACACGAAGTCAATGCCATCCTCAAATACTTATCGAACAAAACTTCAGTTGGAATCGACGAAGTTCCCTCAATCGTGCTCAAACATCTGCCACCGATAGTAATTTCTGACTACACTGCTGTTTTCAATAACGCCATCAATCTTTAATATTTCCCCACCGCCTCGAAAACGGCAAAAGTATGCCCGATACTCAAAAAAGAGAAGCCACCGGATGAACCTGCTAGCTATAGACCAATAAGCCTAACTCCAAATATCAGCAAAGTGTATGAAGCCATAATAAATAATACCATCATAAAGTACTGCAACGCAGAGAGCATCATACCAGATCTTCAGTTTGGTTTTAGGCACCAACACTCCATAGCACATGCCATCCACAAAGTCCTTGATGTGGTCAACGGATAGCTGAATGAAAAAAAGATGTAGGGGCCACACTGATAGATCTGGAAAAAGCCTTCAACTCAGTCTGGCAAGACGGGCTGTTGTACACGTTGATTAAGCACAAATTCCAACCCAAATTAATTGGTCTAATCTCCAACATGATCATGGGCAGAAAATTGAATGTATATGACGGGGACTTAATGTCTTCTACATGTTTCAACGTCAAAGACGGACCTCAGCAGGGCACAGTGAATTGCCCGTATCTCTTCTCTATCTTCACCAGCGCTTTACTGAGCTTGTACAGTCTTAATAAAAACAATCGCACACATGCCATCGCATACGCTGACGATGTCATCGTCCTAGTCGAAGGAGACACGGCTGCAGACATCCAACCTAAGCTTGAGGAGATAGTGAACAAAATTAATCAGTACTACCTGACCTGGAACCTCAAGATAAATCCATGAAAATGCAAAAGCATCATCTTCAGAGTTCCAGAACGCTACCTTGGGAAGAAAAAGAGAGAGGGACTTGAAGATTTCGCCGTTCAAACAAAGAAAAAAGATGGAACAATATCAAACGTTCACACCAAAAAAGTAGTCAAATATCTATGCGTACAGATGGACTATTTAGCAAAGCTCTGCGACCACATCGAAGTACAAATAAAGAAAGCCAAGAACCGCTTTAAGTCCCTCAGCAGACTGTTCTCTAATCAACTCATCCCCAAGAGAGCCCAAGTAATATGCTACCTCCTCCTAGTAAGACCGTTAATTACATACACCTCACCTCTGTGGTGGAACCTTGGAGCCGCCTAGGCCGAAAGACTTAGAAGGATAGAGCGATCCTGCCTACGTGCTGCACTTAATATGTACAAAAAACGTGAGACGGACTACACCACCAACTGGAGCAACCGTAGCCTCTACGGTAAAGCGGATATCCCGAGAATAGACTGCTTCCTATTGAGGCTCAACAGAGATTATTTTGCTAGCCTCAATAGTATAAAAAACGAAGCAATTAACTCACTCCGCTTATACTCGAGTGAGAAAGCAATAACAGCTGGCGCAACGGGATACCCTAAACCTCAGCACTTCATTGAATGGGACAAACTTGGCCTCCTTCAAGACGTCAACAACGTACCAGTGCTGTACCAGGTAAGCAGGAATAAGGCAAATAAAAGAATAGACACTGAAATCATTTAAAGAGTCAAAGAACCTAAGTTCACCTACTCAAGAGTGATCCCCCTCAGGAACCGAGACGACGTCAGAAGAATACATCCAAAGGTGTATTGGATAAATGATAATGCAGCCGCCTATGCCGCCCTTCGAGCAAGGATGAAAATACTTGAGCTAACCAATAAGAACAAGAAACGGACCAGCACACTGAAACGCCATCGCCGATAGAGTTGACAGCTAATGCTTACCTTGTACATACCATCTTCCTCCGCCTACTCCCTTAGATACAGTAGCCTGGCTTATATCAGCTTAAACCGGGCATATGTAAATATTTCCCCTCCCCCTTCCCCATTTAATATAAATGTATATAATGTATATAATTATGTACGACATTTGTAAGAATATTTGATTACTTTTATGGCTAGTTTTAGTCATTTTTAATACTTTGTATCATTAATTATGGTTCAATAAAACTACGTTCACGATAAAAAAATTCTATAAGATGCTACAGGAATTTTGTAGTAAATTACGCCGTTGGATATTTTGTCTGATTTTAAACAATTCTATCAGAATGGATGTCATCATTGAATAAGGATTCATTTGTAGATAACGTTGATTTTTTCATTAGTGTTTGCCATACAGTTTAACCAATACTTTATTCGATGTTGTACAACTGTACAACTCTAGAGAAGACATCTTCCCCACGGTAATGAAGGTGTTATAAAAATGCTCATTTCTTTTTTTCTAGTCATTTCATTATTATTATTATTATTATTATTATTATTATTATTATTCCACCTTTCGAGTCGTTAAGGAATGTCTGGCCAGGGGTCCCAGGGCTCTGACCCACCTGGGGCCTGACTAGTCGGGATTATCCTGCAGACACCCGGCTCCCTCAGGTTTGAGGGTGAGCCAGGACTGCAGCCGTTCAGTCATTAATTTAGACGTCTCAGGATTCGGAGGGACCCAAGAATGACCGCTTTCTGCATACGAGCCGCGCGAATCTCAGCCTGACTACGGCAGACTGGTATAGTTCGCAGCTCTGTCAGAAAACGGTCCCTCATCCCTCCGAGGGCGCCAATCACCAGGACTATCACGTGCGCTGTATACTCCTGATAGACATTTCTCATGACCTCCATGAGCTCTCTGTAGCGTTCGTGTTTACTCTCTTCTTTCGCACGTATATTCGTCTCAGCCGGAGCTGAAAACTCAATCTAATATACGTGCTTGGTGTTATGGTCGAAGAGAGTAATATCCGGCTTATTGTGTTCGATTCGTTGAGGCGTTGCGAGCGGGAAATTCCAGAGAATTTTTGCTCTCCCATTCTCAACGACCGACTCGATTTCACCGGGCACATAGGGCAGTACTGGTGTCTCGTCCATCCCATAAGAGTGCCGAAGGTAATAATACAGCACTCTTAAGGCGGCGTTATGCCGGTGAATGTAGGCTGAGTGCGCTAATATCGGACAAGCCGATAAGATGTGAAATAGCGTCTCATCTACATCACCGTGGCATACTCGGCATCTTGTGTCCTCGAGTTGCTCGTGCATAACATCACGCCGATAGGCGAGGGTTGAAAATACACCATCTTGGCAGGCCATAATGAACCCCTCGGTCTCAGAGAACAATCCAGCTGACTTAAGATATTGGAACGTCAGCTGGTGTGACAAGTCCTGTATTTCAAGATGACGATAAAACACACCATGTAGGGACTTTGCCACATGTTCGTCGAGCAATTTCAACTGCTCGGTTGTTTTTATATCGACCTTTCGCTGCCTTCTGGTCAATGGTAAAAGCCTTAGACCGTCCGGGCTGCTAGGATCGAACACTGAGCCGAGGTTTTGGGCCGCTTGATATGCTGTTCTATATAGGAACGCATCCCTTCCTAGTAGTTCGAAGCTGTTTACGAACTTGAGAAGGGTATCAGAGCTCTCATAGATGTCATAAGCTATGCCTATCACTAACCTGTCGTGTAGACACTCCAAACTTAGTAGTCCATGTCCTCCCGTATCACGGAGAAAGTATAGGCGTTCGACGGAAGATCGCGGGTGATGACTTTGGTGTAATGTCATCACTTTTCTTGTGATAATGTCTAGATCTTTTAACTCACTTCGGAGCCATTTAAGGACTCCGAATGAATAGAGCAAGACTGGGACAGCGAGCATATTCGTGGCTGCGACTTTATAAGGGCCCGATAATTCAGAGCCCCATATTCTTTTAAGTCGCCACTTATACTCACTGCGGAGAGTATTATTAATGACAGACACATCCTGTAACGGGGTTTGTGCCTGTCCAAGGTATCTATAAGACTCTCCCGCATCCAGATGTTTTATGATGCTCCCGTCTGTAAGCTCGACATGATCACTCCAGTTCGGCGATCTTCCTTTCACTAAGTGGGCTACTGCACACTTGTCTAACCCAAACTCCATGCCGATCGCACTAGTATACTCGGACAGAACCTCTAGGGCTGCTCGGAGTGTCTCAGGACTTGCCGCGTACACTTTTAAATCATCTATATAAAATAGATGTGTGATTTTGTGTACGCGGTTGGAGACTCGTCCGGCTTTATATCCAGGCGTTCGGCGTAGAGTGACAGATAATGGCAGCAGTGAGATGCAAAATAGGAGAGGACTTAGGGTATCTCCCTGGTATACGCCTCTCCTAAAAGGCACTGCTCCAGTGGACACTCTCGTTTCACCAGATGTTACGGTGAAACGTGTCCTCCAGAGCAGCATCAGATGTTCGATGCATCTCACGATTCGCGGGGGTACTGAAAGGCATTCGAGCAAGTGGAGGAGAAGCTCGTGAGATGTTGTATCAAATGCCTTTCGGTAGTCTACCCAGGCCATTGACAAGTTGCGCTTGTAGTAGTATGCGTCTAGTGTGACGCACCGGTCCACTAACAAGTTCTCATTGCAACCTGTCAAGCCACGTTTGCTGCCACGTTGTTCGTATATCTGTATCCATACAGGTTCTATTGCAGTCAGAATCCTCTCATTCAAGATTTTAGTGAACAATTTGTAGAGAGTATTTAGATATGCAATAGGCCTGTAGTTTTTGGGGTTAGACAGATCACCCGTTTTGTGGATCAGCACAGTACGCCCTTCAACGAGCCAGTCAGGAATTTGAGTATCTCCTTCAAGATATTCTGAGAAGATACGAGCCAGATGCTGGTGTGATGATGTTAATTTCTTCCACCAAAAGGTGGGAATTGCATCTGGCCCCGGGGCAGCCCAGTTCTTAGTGCCCCTGAGTACATTCCGGATCTCATCAATGCTGACTCGCTGAAACTCTTCAGGGATTCGCGATAGATGTTCATCGCAGAATTCTCTGAAATGTTGAAGAGCTGGAGTGTCTACATCTAACATGGTAACGCGACTATATACTTCGGTCCAGTAGGTTTCGACTCTTTCTGCACTTGGGGGCTCATAACTGACAGGGGCTTGCGGTTGAAGAAAGCGTGAAGGGTTAGATTGAAATAACCTGTTATCCCGTCGCCGCTTGTACCGCTTTGCTAATGACTTTTTGACGGCTATTAGCGATCTTATTTTGCCTGTGTACCTCTCCTTGAGGATCAGTAACATGGCGGTATTCAGAGTATGATGTTCTCGCCTAATACTCGCCACGATACGCCAAATTCTCGGCGTATAAGGTCTGTGAGCATTTAAATGGTCCATCACACTCTGAATACGGGAAGCACCCTGTCGAGCCTTTTTGATCTTGTTTGCAATCTGCTCGATGCGTCTCTTCAGGTTCAACTCAAGATTGGCAGGAGTTCGTCTGCCCTGAGTAAACCTTCGAGCCACATCGTAGACTGCATCATTCAGTGCAGAAAGGCCTACGTCTTCTGGTACCCGATGGTCGAGGTCTTCGTTGGCGCTAGCGAGATGTTGTACAGAGAGAGTAACTTTCCGGAGAAAATTACCCTCCCTGTCAGTGAAGTCGTGGTAATTGGCGTCCTCAGGGGGAGGAGATGGGGGCTCTGCAGTGAGAGGATTCAAAAAAAAATTCATTTCAATTATTGTTGATTTTTAGATTTGAACACTTGGCGTTTAATGATTGTAGGACTTTTTGTAATTTTATCATTGCCATTATTTATGCTTGGCGCACATTTTTTTACAGCCTAAAAGGAGGGGGCTGTTTTTGTTGAGATTTCACGGTTTTTCGTACATATCAAGTGGAAAGGAATATTGAAAAAAAAATTAGGTATGGCCTATAGAACACTACACAGACGAAAATTAATTATTTATTTTAGAAATACTTTTTGTTGATGACGCTTTATTATCAAAATTCTTGCTATTTTTTCGATTATAACAAAAATTAGCTCCTTATAACGTCCTTAAACATCATATTTCAGTCATGAAAAATATTTTTATGGTTTTTTCCGATATGGCATAGACTTAAAAAATTCTAGACTGGAAACTCTACACAAAAAAATTCCCACCGCAGTCAGTAATTACTCGGAGGGTATAAGCTGGGCTCATAAGATAGCATCCCAGGCATTAATGAACCCGGGTGTACTTACTCACATGTACGAAAGAGCGCGCGAAGCACGCAGCCTAGTAATTTCTATAATATGGAAATTTCCGTGGTAAAGTAGAACATGGAAACGTTGGGGTAAGTTACATTGAGGGAACTCACCCTGTAATACCGACACTTTAGTGTCACAAATTAAATACACATATATAGGATAATGAGACCAATAACTGAATACTACCCAATAGATGGACAAATTAATATTAGAATAATATTAGAAAATTTTGTTCCTGTTGATGATAATATCGTGACAAATATCAGTACTAATCAATCTATGAAACCTCATTTAGTATCTTTTTTAATAGCTCTTTATAAGGAATCTTCGTTCTCACGTAAAACAATTCACTTCATTTTGACCAAAGTTTTTGATTTGTTCGAAAATAATATATTTTCTTCTTTGAAACAGTAAATAATAACAGGTATAAATTCAATCTTAATATCGGAGAGTAATATGATAGACACCAATCATATCATTCATAACGTTATTGAAAATTATGGCGATTGTTTAAATGAATTCAGAAGCGAATACAAACGTTTCAAGTTTTTAGAAAAATATCAGTTTTATTTTCCTCCGGAATCTTATATCATGGGTGAGGCCAAAATTGCTAAAAAAAAGAACGGTACGATTAGTGACTGTGTTACAGATGTACTTGGTATACATATTCCTTTGGGTAAAACTTTAACATCAATGCTACAAATACCGGGTTTGCTGATTCAAATAAAAGAATATATTGAAGAACTTAATAATGATACAAGTAAGTTAGAAAACGTGATTCAAGGTATTATATGGAAATCTAAATTAGCAGAGTTTGGTGACAGGTTCTATCTACCTTTATTTATATATTTTGATGAGTATGAGACAGGTAATCCACTCGGTGCTCATGCGGGAGTGAATAAACTTGGAGCTGTTTACGCTTCAATTGCCTGTTTACCACCTAAATATGCCTCATCTACTAAATTTATACTTTTAGCATTATTATTTCATTCTGACGATAGAAAAAATTTAGGAAATGAATCAACATTTAGCGTTTTAATAAATGAATTGAATTCTTTACGTGAAGATGGTATAGATGTTAAAACTGAAGATGGGGAAATCAAGGTTTTCTTTCACTGTATTTCTGTCCTTGGAGACAATCTAGGATTAAACACAATATTAGGTTTTACTGAAAGTTTTTCAAGTACTTATTATTGCAGAATTTGTAAAGCATCGAAACAACAATGTGAAATCTTGCTTGAAGAAAATTTACAAATCATTAGAACACGTGAAAATTACGCATCCGATTTAATTATTAATGATTACATGAAAACTGGTATAAAAGAAGAAAGTGTATTCAACCGGCTCATTGGGTATGATACATGCTTAAATAATAGTGTTGACCTCATGCACGACTTGTATGAAGGTGTGTGTGTTTATGTTTTAACGAATATTCTTGAATATTTCATTTTCAAAAAAAAAGTCTTTTCACTAGATTGTCTGAACTTCAGATTGAGAATTTTTGATTATGGACGGTTAGAATCGTCGAATAAACCACCTCCTATTAAAGCAGATGGTAAAAAAATAAATATAAAAATGTCAGAAAGCGAGACATTATGCTTTACTCGTATATTTGGTTTGTTAATAGGCGACTTAGTAGATTTAAACGATGAAGTTTGGTCTTTGTACATCAAACTACGAAAAATTGTTCATTTCTTAACGTCATCTGTTATCAAGCATGAGACGCTTCCGGAGCTGCAAATTCTCATTGCTGAACATCATAATCTTTATTAGCGATTATTTAATACAACTCTTCAACCTAAATTCCACTTTCTTACTCATTATATTTTAAGAATTTTGTTACTGGGACCGCCTATCCGATTTTCTTCTTTGCGTTATGAATCGAGACATATATGTCTCCTATAGGGATGGTAAAATTGCAGCTAATCAATCAGGCAATCGTACTAATGTTATACTTACTTTAGGTATTAAAAATCAGTTAAAACTATGTTAGTAGATAAATACATGTAATTTATTTGAAGATATTCAAATTGGAGCCTCTAAACATGTACAACAAAATATTTATGAAACTTACTTCAAGGGTAATTGTTCTTATAATTCTATTTCTAATATTTTCTGGGTAAACATTTCAGGAACGCTGTATGCAGAAAATTCTGTTATTTTAATTGAAAAAACTGAGCTTCCAATTTTTGGAGTCATACATAGCGTTTATAAAATTAATAATTTAATATTTTTTTTAGTCTACAAATTGTTTACTCTTAATTTTAATAATTTCTATTTTGCGTATGAAGTTCACAAAAGTCTTGGACTACATCTTATCACTTATAATGATCTTCCTGTAAAAGATCAATTTTTATGGGTACTAAAACACCAACAAATGTTTGTAATAGCTCGACACACAATATAATATGCTTAATTTTTGTAATAAATACAATTTATCTAAAAAACAAGTTTTTTTTATTTCACAAAATTTTTGTACTATTATGATTATTATCATTGTTATATGATTAAAACAATAAATATTTATTATTAATATAAGTGAAATGTCTTGAATTGATCATATGAAATTGACTACATTTAATTTAATTATCACCTAATCATGACATGAATATTTACTTACTGTGATGTAGGATTTACTGTAAAAACGATCAACCTTATCCTTACTGAGGTGAAGTCAAAATTTTCTTGCAATTTCTTCACTACTACTTGCCACATTTCTGTTTTATTGCGGAATTTTTTCATTGGACCCACATGAACATGTAAATCAATGTACTGGTCTAATAAAAACTGTGACATTGCTAGTGGCCATTTAAATGTTTTTTTACAAGCAGAATTTTGGCTTGTTGAAGGCTGATTACTTACTTCCACCAGTTCATCGTCAATCTCGCTATCCGATGTGGCTTCTCCAATTTTTTGAGTTAATATATGTATTTCTTCATCTGACAGGTACATCATAAAAACTTCATCTGCATAAACAATGAAAATATTTTTAATAATTTAATAAACAAAAATATTTAAATTGGAGAAGCCACATCAGATAGCGAGATTGACGATGAACTGGTGGAAGCAAGTAATCAGCCTTCAACAAGCCAAAATTCTGCTTGTAAAAAAACATTTAAATGGCCACTAGCAATGTCACAGTTTTTATTAGACCAGTACATTGACTTACATGTTCATGTGGGTCCAATGAAAAAATTCCGCAATAAAACAGAAATGTGGCAAGTAGTAGTGAAGAAATTGCAAGAAAATTTTGACTTCACTTGCACAACGGACCAGTGCGAAAATAATTTAAAATCCATAGAACGGAAATTCGCCAATGATGAAAAAAAAGTAAGACATCTGGAAGTGGCTACGTAGATTCACCGTATGCTGAAGCCATGGCAAGATTAAAAGCAATAGATGATAGTATTCAGCCAGAAGTGCTAGTCGGTGTTGGACAACAACAGCGACTCAAAGTTGAAAAAAGAAGAATGAGCAGCGAAAAAAAAAGAACAGAGAAAAAAAAAGAAGTTGAAGTTCCAAAAACAAAGTGCAGCAAGGTGATTGAAGCAATGTACGATATCCACGAGAAAACTCAAAAAAGAATCGATGCACGCTTTGACAAAGTTTATAATTTATTAATGGATATGAAGAATGGAAGCCAACCGAGCACCAGCAATCCATCCAACACCAACAATGAACCTCAAGAAATAAGCAGCGATGATGAATAATTTTATATAAGATTTTGATATTGTTTTATTCATGTTAATATATATGTATGTAAATAAATAACATAATTATTTGAATGTAATCATCACAATATATGTTAAAAAAACATAACTAATTGATTAATTTATTCACGAGACAAATCCTCAAACTATTTTATCCGTAATAATTATAATATCTTTGATATTTTATATTCTGTATTTTTAATTACATAAAGGAAAAAACGAGTACTCAGAGTTGAAATCGATTCAACAACTAATTTTATATATATATATATATATTATTCTTATTATTATTATTATTAATCTCATTATCATATGTAATAATTGTAATAATAATACATTTTATTTTGTATTATACACATCTGTGTTTTTAAAATCAATTATTCTCGGGAAACAGTATCTTTTTAAAAAAACAGGCTTCCAACCGTTGCGGCATCTATCGGAGTTTAGTTGTACTAATTTTTATGGTATAAATTGAACTTTTACCGACTGATCTGCTCCGGTTCCAATTTTCAGAACCGTAGTCCGAAATTGACATAAAATACATCAATATTACCGAGATCTACTATATCGACGGCGAATTTTAAAATCAACTGTCGGTAAATCTGCTCTCGATTTAACGACAAATTATTATTGGGACAAAAAAATCATGGGACAATTTCTTATTTAAAGATATATCGAAAATAAATATTATTAATATTTTTAAAATATATTAAATATAATTCATTATCAAATTAAAAAATATTTTTTAAGTAGTTAATCATCGATAAAATATTCATGTTAATTGTTTAATAACAGTTACTTAAAATACAAAACATTTTTCATAATTTTGTAACTTCGATAATGACAAATTATCATCTAGAGACTTTTATTTCGTAAAGTTTTACTTCGCGGACATTTTTTTTTTTCGGGCCAGCAACTGGCACCCAAAATGACCAATTTGTTGACAAGGTCATAGGTTTATTTCTACATGGGATAGTCCCTCTTTGACCTGGTCTGTATGTCTCAAGTAATCTCTTTTATTATTTACGATCCTATTGTAACTGAAAGTAAAGTCTAGACACTTCTATTAATTCGAGATGTAATATTTGAAAATATTCAGAATAATAAGAATTTTTATTATAAACAATTGAACTATATGTTGTATACGAGGCATGGGCAAATGGGACTTCTCGAAGTCCCTGTGACTGAGTACCTGGATCACTAAATATAATTTTCATTGTGGATCTTATTGTACGAGTACTCTTAATCTTCAATGAGACTTTGACTTAAAAGACTGTGCCCATACCGGTTGTATACCCACCAAATTCTTATTTCCTTTCACTTAAAGTATACTTTAAGTATTAAGGTTTATTATAATAAACCTAGAACCACTTGTAGCAATAAAATATATTTTTTTATAATATTATAATATCTAAATAGTTTAAACGTGTCAATCCCGGTATTCCAAGACTTAACAAATTTCTTTCCTTAAAAACTCTTTTTATTTCTTCTATCAATGATAAGAAAACCAACGCTACTTCTCATTGTTCTCTCTTCTCTTCAAAATTATGAGACAAATTATAACATTACTTTGTTTATAATAAATAAAATATCAAGGAATTCAAAATATCTAGAAATAAGCATTATTTTATTTTCTAAATGATACATGAGTGCATGATTCCGCGCTTTCATCGTTTGTGTTTTTACAAATAATATTAACATAAAATAGATGAAATTAAATTTACGCGATTCCGGATTATTATGGAATACTCAGGGTGTCATATCCCTAGTAGAAATTGTCTCGATTCCCACTAGATTCCCATACAATTAACACATAAATCGAGGCAATTCCAAGGCATTGAACAGGCCTTCGACTAAATTTCTACTAAGGATAGGGCAGGACTGGGCAAGCTTTCATTCTTTCAGAGTAACAGCAAAGGTCCGGTAAAAATCTTATTTACTTTTTCATTGTAAAAAATCTACCTGGAAAGTAACGAAAGTAAGCGTTGCTCAACGCTGATTAGATGTAGGGTACTCTAATAAATAAATGAGCACATCAACATGTCACAAGGTTTATAATTAGTATTATAATTATTATGGATTCTTTTTTTACAATTAATAGTATTAATCAAAATCATGAATTATACAAAATAAATAACTAAATATTAAAATTCTAGTGAATAATAAAGTTGTTACAAGAAATAAATTTATTATAAAATATTCATCATGCATATCTTAGGTAGAATATAATCTTCGAATATATATTTAGAATTAATGACTTCAATTCGAAAATATTTTTATGATTAAAAAAAAATTTTTTAATGAAGTCATTCAATCTAAATTATAATTACAAATTTATAATTATGATTAAAGTTAATTTAATTCGTTCAAAATTTGTTTACAAATGACAACATTAAAAGTATAATTCAGTTAGTATTATTAGGTGTGTGCATAAGTTCTACCCGTTTCCCGAATCCTGAATACTGAGTTTAAAAAAAATATTCCGCATTAATGAATCATCCAATAGTATGCAGTAGAATTCTAGATAATGCAAGCTTTCAATAGCTCATGTCTACATAATTCTTGTTTATACGTAATTGTAATATAATTTTTATTTTTTTTTTTACTCTTTAAAAACAGGTAGAACTTTTGCACACACCTAATAGAATATTATTTATCATGTTTATAGTGATCGAACCTTAAGGAACCAGGATAATTCTTTAAAAAAATGGATGCTTTAACACCTGATTCTTATATAATAAATGTACTTGTCTAACAATTGTTATTATAACTTAACCCCTTTCTTCTTTATTTGATGAATAATTCAAGTAAAAAAAATTACTTATGTATTTAATCTGTTCCTAGACAAAAATAATCTGCTGAATACAAAAAAAAATTAAATATTTTAAGAATTAACTGAAATTTTATTATTTTAATTTATTTTTGAAAATAATAGTGTTAAATATTTAATTAATCAAAATAAAATATAACTTTCTATTTCTTTATTTAAAAAAAAAAGATAAGGAGTCTTTTTTGTTTAAAAAATAATACAAACATTCTTAGAAACATAATATAAACTTAGCCTAAAATGTAGTACCTTCATAAACTAGTACCCACACAGATCATTTGTACATCTATGAAAGTGCTAAGAATTATAATATGTTAAAATAAAGTAATGAATTAATTTGGTACATATTTAAGCATTTACCATATTACATTATAAAGCATTTACATTCCAGATGTAGGTATTTTTTAATAGGAATGTAATAATTACTGAGTGCATAAGTTTATTAAGCAATATATTTAAAATAAAATCAGCAGTAAATATAGTTCTACGATAAAATGAATGCAGTGTATAACTACAGAGGGTGTCTCATAAGTAATGTCGGTTTTCATATGTAATAATAATAATAATAACATGTAATATGTAATAATAATAATAATATTCCTGCGCCTCAATTTAAACATGTCGTAACTTGTGAAGCCTAGTCTCTATACAATACGATGACCATAGAATACGATAGGCTATACTTCAAATGTACATACAGGCTATCTTTTTGTATGATCATTTAATAAAGTAAGTGATCATTGGAAATCGACATTATTTATGAGACACCCTCTGTATCTTTTAACTCTAACCATATCTTATTAATAATCCAAGTATAAAATACGTAACAGCATTGTTAGCTTGCAGGAGACTGAGTCTTGGTCCTATCTCTAATTAATTATTATAGGAATATCATAATTATAGTAGAAAATATACTCCTACATTATATTTACCAAAATTATGGTTATCTATCGTTATTTTTATTTTTCATCATCACAAGTTCCCAAATTATATACCATGATGAGCCATAAGTTGATGTCCATCTCTACCTTAATATTACTATCATTCATAAGGTTTTCAAAAACTATTAATTCTATGTAAAAGATACAGAATTTTCTTTTAATATTTACTATCTATGATACTAAATTTTACTTTGATTTTCTGCTTATCAACACTTTGCAGACAGAAAGCAATCATTGTACTCATGGTAAAGTCCAAAACCTGAACATCAAATTTTCTAACGTAACTAGATGAATATTTTCATCTGATCTCATTGTGGCCACAGTATACTTGACATCTTGAAACAGAGCACCTTCTTAGAAATGTTATGGCTTTTTAAAACATAAACGTTTTTTTATCACACTTCATGATGATAAACCATTTCAAAACATTCAATACTCAGTGTTACAAAGTAAGAACTAGGAGAAGTAGTTGGAGAGTGTTATGTGTGATGATCAGTGCTTTCTTGTATTAAAAAATGAAATGTGAATTAATAGATAACAATTTTAAATAAAAATATTAAAATATTAGAGCTTATTTTATTATAAATAATTAATATCAACTAGAAAGTGAAAATTTTATTAAATATATTTAACAATGGCAATGCCTACAGTGAGTCGGTTTTGCTTTTGTGCAAGTTTAAAAACTGCCACGACTTTTGGTGGAATGTTTTGCTCAGTAAGTTCATTCACAATACACAATAATTTATTATCAACAACAATTCTGGTAGAAATATGTCTAATAGCTAACTAGTTTTAGCTCGCTTTCAAAGTTTACATTTCTTTTGTGTATTAATTTCGACTTGAAAGTTATTGAATAATTAATTAATTATTTCCTAAAATCTAATTTCGAACGTGGGAGAGAAAAGTGTAAAATAGAACATTCAGAATAATTCATTCATTATTAATATATTAGCTTGTGTATATTATTATATATAAGCTTAAAATCGCTTAAACTATTTTTTTTTTCATTTATTTCTCTAGATGTGACTCTATTGAATTTCATAAACATTTTTTATTTTGTTACTTAATTCTTGAATGTTCTACTTTAACTACCTATTCCTTGATTTATTTCAAAGTTTAAAATAAGAATGAAGTTAAAATCAATCTTTTATACGTGAATGTTAATTATAAACATTTGTGATTAATAATCAGTTAACAAAGTTATTCATAGTTTTTAGATAAAGGAATCTCATGCTTAATTCATCACACTCATGCATGGACTACCAATGATGAATCATCAACTTTTTTGATATTCATCTATGTTATTATGTCGATGAGCTTCATTACCACACTTTTGCTGATTTTTGGTTCAGCAATGGTAAGTTTTCTGATATTTAACTGAACAATTTTTTCAAGTTTTAGTGAACATTAATTGCTACAATCTAAAAATGAAAACAATTTTTATTCAACTTGTTTTTTGTTATTTTAGGAAAGGCACAAGTGGATGCAACCTTTTTTGGCATTTAATATCATTGATTTTCATGTCACTGCTTTAACCATTTGTTATGGAACTTACAAGCTGTTCAAAGACTCCACAGACATTGGTTACATGGCTTTAATCTTGGGCAACTTGGCAATTGGTAATTCAATTAATATGTTGATCATCTGAAGAATATATTTTTAGATCTGATAAAGGATTTAAATCAATCAAGTTGTTGATACTTTCCTACGTCTTTCATCCTCCTGACCTATTTTCATAATTTCTTTTTTTTACTAACTGTATCACTTGTTCAATAATCTGAGCAATAACTAGATCAGTTGTCAATAACAATTTTTTTATTCTAACTTTTGCATATCACCATCGTTATTCCTATGATTACCATATTAAAATCCTGGAATAGAGAGATCAATTTCCTTACTATGATAAGGTTCTTATATATGTAAAGAACATAACTGTCAAGTTCCAGCTTGATCTAAGTCATCGGATTGGAGATACGATTTGCTTTCTCCACCGATCACTCTTTTTTTCCATTTTATCATTTTTCAAAAATCTGAAAGAGTAACTTCTGTTCATTGTGGAGCAATAATAATTTGCAAGCACGTGCTCAGAAATGTAAAGAACATATCTGTCAAGTTCCAGGTTGATGTAAATCGTTCAATCGGAGGTACAATTTTTTTTCTCAACAATGACTCATTATTTTAGATTTTCAGTTTTTCATAAATCCTAAGTGATGGCTTCTTTTTCTTCCTTCAACTATATGTGATTCTTTCTATAAAGATGCCTTGTAATCGAAAGGTTATACTATATATCATACTGAAGTTCTCGAAATTATCAGGTTCAAAGCATTACTAAATTCTAATAGACTTGTTCATGAGATAGACTCTCTTTCATAACAACCAAACGATCTAAGACAATTTTTTCAACTTTATTGTTACTTTCTTTAATAATTAATTTAATGAATTAGAAAATAAATGCTTTGATAATTGTTTTTTGAAACATAAGATTTTTAAAAAGAATTAATTAAACAAAAAATAATACTCAATTTTGAAATTTGGAATATCAGGTTGGTGCATAAACAATGAGGGATTACGACAAAATGGAAAAGACCATATATTTAAAACTTATATTATGTATTTATTAATAAGATAAGCACCGTCGGAATCAACAACACGTTTTCACTTCCTGACAAAGAATGAATAGCGTCTGTGTAAAACTGTTTTGGTTTTGACTAGAAAACTTTTAACAAAACGCTCATTATTTGATAATCTCGCCAACCCGAGACTAAATTTAAAGTTGAGTTTCAACTTCAAAATCTTCAATTCCTTTGATATTTTAATTACCGCCTACCATTTAATTCCATTTTAGGAATCATCAACTTCATTGAAGATTTCGATATCTTAAACTGATCTACAAATCTTATTTTGGTCATCAATGTCATCATAAATTTTTATAACATTGTTTGAATGGTGTTGATACATTTTTGAGGTTCAAAATAAATTTTATAAGATCCATTTTCAACCTCAACTTTGTTAAAGCAGACGAAACAACAGAATTGAAGTCAAAAATGGGCTTAGATTATCCCGAGTCAAAATATAACACTTGAATTTATTCTTTTCATACTATTCCTATCCTTTCTATCCTTGATTCAACCTTTTTATCCTAATATTATTCTATTTCATTTTTCAAGTAGATAAAAATTATGATGATAAAGCCTCATTTTAACTTTCTAATCTCAATACTATTTTTATCCTTTTGAAGTTGGTAAAAATTAGGATATAGAAAGAATAGCCTGATTTCAACCTCATAAATTGATTTGCTTATATCTAGTAGTACTTATAGAAATAATTGGAATAACTCTCATTACATTCATACTTTTTTAATAATACATATGATTTTAATGCTAATTGACAGCCCAATTAGAATTAAAATAAAATTACTTGAATCTCAAATAAAATTAGATTGAAACCAGGAAAAGTATAAAATAAAAGTAGAATGAACCTAAGGTTAAAGAAAAATAAAATTAGTATGAGTTTAGGATAAAATTGAAAAATTTTCGGCCTACGGAAACACTGATTTGCTCATCTGAAGTTAAACCTAAAGAAAGGATAGTCTTAGGATAAAAATAGGTTTTATATTTTGACTCGAGATATGTATGATGATACACTTGTAATTCGAATTGCAACTTCAAAGTTGTAATTGAAGATTTTGATGTTAAAAAAATATTTTAAATTCTGTCTCAGAAAGTCAATATCAATGACTCAATCATTCAAATTAAACATTGTTGTAATTATTCTACTAATTAAAACGTTGATCAAACTACAATACGTATTCATACAATTATATGTATCATTAAACATATTGAAAACATTCTTTCCTATCTCAGGGAACGATGATTTCTTTTGTTTCCTTGGTTAACAATATACATTATTTCTGTCCAAAGAAAAAGCCATTTCCATGTTGCACCGTAATACATCTAGACCAGAGGTAGGCAAGAGCTGAAAGAAATTATTTTGCTGCTGAACCTGCTTATAATGCTTTTTTCAAATCAAAATTTTGTTTTTATTTATAATATCTACGCGTTTTACACAATTAATATAAACTAATTAATAAAATATATAGTATTAAATTAATTCACCAATATATTGTCGGTAATAGCTATTGAATAGCATTGTTAAATATTAATAGTGATAGCAAATTAATAAGATTCTTTATAGGGAATATTGTTATAAATAATAAATTAATATCAAAAATAGTTGATTACAACAATCTGCACTTGACAATAATTAAATAATTACACTATAAGCAACATTATACTGTTGGAAACAATCAAATACTGTAACAAGCAATTTCTCATTATTAAGAATTATTAAACATTATTTTTAATTATCATATATTATTTTATATTAATTTTAAATTAGTTTTATCAACATCTAATGACTAAAAATTATATGCAATGATTTAGAATAATGTCTAATAGTTAGTAATAGCGAGGAAATGTTTTCTATAATATTTAATTGTTTATAACAATACATTATTATATTTAATATCATTATTTTATTACTATTAGGTGCAGATGTTTTTACAAACTATCTACAACGAATTCAATCATTTTTATTAAAATTTAGTTAAAAAAAAAATATTAAGTTACCATTAATAATCAGTGGTTATTAATTGCAACTTATTAATATTTTTTTAAATTATTTTCTATATTTTAATTAATTTTTTATCATAAAATTGAGTTATCATTAATAGCATATAATCTATAATATTAATTGTTTAACATTTAGATAGAAAAAAAAAAAAAAATTGTAACCTCGACGCAGCGCAGTGGATGCAAGGACCTGGATTCGATCTCTCGACGTTCAGCAACATTTCTTGTGTACAGTGGATGGGTGATTGCTAAGAACACCAATTTTCTCTACTTCCCGCTTAACACGCTGAATTCAAATATCCCACCGAACCTCCTGGATTTCTTTTCCGCTGAAACCCCTTAAAATATTATGCCGCTGAAGGTGTTGAATCGGGAATTATGCAGGGGGTTCAGCGGCAAAATATAAAAATATTTTATATTATTTTCTTTCTATAGGAAAAAATAATTTTTTCCCGCTGATGCTCCTGACTTTCAGAAGGTTCAGCAGCAAAATAAGAAAAAAAATCTGACTCGTGGGTACTCTTTAGTCTACCCTTCAAAAATACAAAAGAAAGTCGTAAAATTTATTCAGTGTCGGCTTCTACTTATTGCTTACACTGTTATTTTTCATATAACATAGTTTTATTTGCTGATTTAAAAAAAACAACAGATATTACTTTACAAACAGTATACATATGTGTATGGACGAATCATAGAAGCTAAACCGGCGTAAACGATTATTGCTGTTTACACAAACATTTCTTTCTCATACATATTAATTAATAAATCAATTCAATGTTCTTCATAACAATACAAGCCAGAAAATTCAGTCACTATTATCATATATATAATTTATTTATTCAACTTATATCATATATATATATATATATATATATAATCTACAGATAACCACAAGATCAGGTATGCACTATTATACATTTAGCATCTTCTACATCAATTGCAATGACATAAAAATAAAAACATAGTTATACATATTAAATTATTAGTATTTGATATAGTTTTAATACATATGCTGGATTATAAATATATAAGAAATAAATTTAAGAGAACTCTGTATCATTATCTTCATTATTACTACATACTTCATCATTATCATTTACTACGTTCTCATAGATTCCATCCTCACTCTCCTCGACTTCTGCTGCTTCTTCTTGTATGCGAATATTCATTGTTACATTTGAACAACTTACTCACAAGCATTTTGTGCAAAATTCATTACATCGTGAACCAGACTTTCGCCAACTACGTCGTTTATCCTCGCCTTGACCGTTGCAGCTGCAAGATATCTATAATCAAAATTTACAATTACATGCCTATTCTTTTCATTAAGTTTACAGTGTTTATACACTGCCTTATTATTTTTCATACATTACCTTAGCTAGTAGTTCTCTTGGCGCTGGCTGCTCTGTATTAATTACTAGGAACATCATCATGTTGACTCTTCTCCATCCCCAGTTAGTTGTATCAATATCATTACGAGCCACCTTTGCACTTGGTAATAAACTCAATTTGAATGTTGATGTAATGTTGACAATGTTGGTGGTAAATTTGCTAAACGTATTACATTTTTTAATTGTACAATTGAGGATTTAAATTTTATGTATCATAATTCGCGGATTGGAACATTCACATTCGTTTCTCCATATAATTTATACGTGACTGTTTTGGCAGTATCATAAATATTTTGAATTGAGTTCGTTCCGTTATAGAAAACTTGACACGATTTTTATAACTCAGGATCTTTGAGAAACATTTTTACGATATTTTTTTTCCCTTTTCCAAAAAAACAACTAGTCGTATCGCAACCGCTGTAAGCGTGGATAAATAAAATGAAGTATTTTAAATCTTTATTAGACTCTGTTGAATATGATGTATTTGGTTTTTTGCCGTCATTAATTTTATAAAAATACATGATCTCTTCTCATGATGTTAAACCGGTTAAAATGACTAATAAATCTATGTCCTTGCCAACCACAACAATATTTCTATTCGTCGATCGTCGAACTTCCAACACTGTTTGAATGATAAGTACATCGGCATCTCCTTTTGCTTCTACCACTTTGATGTTTTTACTGATTAAGTATTGAGCCAATATCTTTACAAATTTGTACTTATTACACACATTACATAAAAATTTGTTCTGGGAGGTTATTACTGTTGTATTTTCAGTGAAATTAAAAATTGCTGCCACGTTCAACTCTTCTCTTCGATACCTTTCATGTGATTTTATGTATGATTTTATTTTTTATGATTTTATTTTATTTATCCTGAGGATAAATATGGGCGCTTTTCGTGTATTGATAATTTCCTGATGCGTGAAAATAGGGTATCATTTTTCTGACACTCCAAACGTAAAGACCGATTTCCAGTTCTTTCCGCCTCGATAAATTGTAGTATGACAATTACCGTCTCCAGGAACTATAACTGTAAAGTTAGTTCAAAGGCTTACATCATGTCTACGTATTGTAGTTAAGTTTATAAAAAATTTTTACTGGTTTACCAGTCCCCTCGGAAATGTAAATGTCAGATCCGTATTTTTCTTTTAATTTCTTATAGACAGTTGTGCGATGCAATTTTTTCTCTCCGACGATTGCTTTAATATCTTTCCATGAGAATGGTGATTTCTCCAGATGATTCGTCTCAATGTGTTGATGAATTATATCCATGACATCATTCAGTTCCTTTTTCGATTGGGACACATTTGCTGAAGGAAGTTCTATAAAACTCCTATAGTAACTGGTGTGATAGTGCGCTTTTATCGCATTAAGAGAATGAATATTCCGTAAATTTTTAATGACAAATTCACCCCATTCATCTTCTCTGAGTTGTGCCGTTGTACGAAATCGTTCCGTCATATAATTGTAAGTAACTCCTTTACTATTCTTTGGATGCCATTATTCACCGCATAAAAAGCATAGTTTAGCGAAATCGAAATTATTCGTGTCATCTTCATTAACGATTACATTTTCATTATCAATTGACGATGGCGCCTGTCTTTCTGGATAGTAATTTGTTCGCTTATATCTTATACGGCAATCTAATGAAAGAAAAATAATTAAAATCATTATTGTCAAAAAAAAAATTTCCTTCGACCATTAAATGAGATAAAATATGAAGAGAATCTAATGAATTCGATTTTTTAATTGAAATTTAATTGATTATTGACATTGGAAAAAAATATTCTTTCATAATTTCAATAAATTTGGTTTCAATTCAATGTATTTATTATATTTTTATATTAAATTGCTGTCAATATTCATAGAAAAGCGGATACTTCAATGCAACTCGGCAAGTAATATACAGATGTGAGATAGTGAGAGAGAGAACAGAGGGGTGCAACATCTAATACCTGGCATTATAAATTACGCCATTGGCGTCACGAAATTTTCTTGCATTATAGTTCAGTCAAATGAGGGAAATGAGATTATTTTCGAGTGTAGCGGCTAAACTTTCGATTCATACATCACTAGATCGGGAATTTCGTAAGAAACACGATGGCGTCAGTTAAACATTTTTGGCACCTATAGGGGGGGAGTAAATTGTCCCCCCCCACTCATGAATTCCTAAATTTCTATGATAGATATAAAAAAAGTTTCAAATAATAGTTGTTCAGAATTAAATTTCAGTAAATCCATCATAAATTCAAAGTTATTTGCGACTGAAGCTTTAATACTGATGGAAGCTCCAGTCGAAACTATGAAAATTGATAAAAAATGATTACCGCAAAAAATATTATTTTGTGGTGATAGATTTTGATCAATAAGATATCAAAGTCGATTCTCAAAAAAAGAAATTTTTTTATTAATTTTGTCATCATTTTTGTTAAAAATTAATTATTTCAATTGCTCTAATTTTCGTAAGAATGCACTAATCAACCCGGTTTTCGACTCAAAATGTGCATGTTCTGATATCTCTTGAAAAATCTTCGCGCTGAAGAATCTCGGGCTCGGCATTCGAAAATGCTTTTTGAATTGGAGCTCGTATTTCAAATTTTTATGACCGTTTTGTTCATTTTCTAGAATCATATGACGTTTACTCTGCCGCATGGGTCTAAGAACTCCCCTATTCACTTACCGTATAGTGTCCTTGTTACTTTCACGGTTTGCGTGTGTATCTCACTTGCACTTCATAATTTTCAGGATCGGCGCATGTGCAGAAGTTTTGTATGAGTGTGAGTGAAACAGAGAGATATGTATCGCTTTCTGTCGCACCCAACGGCGCCACAAGAGAAAAAGCGCGCTCGAGGCCCCAATTATTAAAATTCGCTTAACTTTCCGAAGGTAAAAAATAGAACAAAATTTTCTTCAGGTAAATTGTTCAATTTTCGATTCTGCACATTTTGAGTCGAAAACCGGGTTGATTAGTGCATTCTTACGAAAATTAGAGCAATTGAAATAATTAATTTTTAACAAAAATGATGACAAAATTAATAAAAAAATTTCTTTTTTTGAGAATCGACTTTGATATCTTATTGATCAAAATCTATCACCACAAAATAATATTTTTTGCGGTAATCATTTTTTATCAATTTTCATAGTTTCGACTGGAGCTTCCATCAGTATTAAAGCTTCAGTCGCAAATAACTTTGAATTTATGATGGATTTACTGAAATTTAATTCTGAACAACTATTATTTGAAACTTTTTTTATATCTATCATAGAAATTTAGGAATTCATGAGTGGGGGGGGACAATTTACTCCCCCCTATAGGTGCCAAAAATGTTTAACTGACGCCATCGTGTTTCTTACGAAATTCCCGATCTAGTGATGTATGAATCGAAAGTTTAGCCGCTACACTCGAAAATAATCTCATTTCCCTCATTTGACTGGATTATAGGAAATACCGTTGAAGTAATGAAAATATAATTTTTTACTAAGAGTATTAAAATAGAAAGCAAACAATGCAAAATAAACTGCATTCGTGGTTCAAAAAACTGTACTTGCCCTCATGAACTTGAATAGAATCTTGATCAATCCATTGTAGCCATTTGGAGTCATTCCGTGTTCTACTTTTGTCGATAAAAGTTTGCAACCCTTTCACTCTCATCGTCGCGATTTTTTTGTCATCAACATGTAACGCTTTTTCGCAAATAGAGCACAATTCTGCAGACGCCATAATCATAAATAACACAAAATAAGATGAAAATAGTTTCAAATTTTCACGTAACACAATGAAGATGTTCTCACAAGAACAGTCCGTACACTGATAGGCGTTGTCTATGGCGTGTTGCCTGTACAACTCAAAGTTAGTGACGTCACCAGTTGCTATAGCAACGAAGGGACCATTGAAAAGAGGCCCACTTAAATTTCTTACCTGAGCAAGAGGGTGAACAAAATACATTTGGAGAAGCAGCAAGATGTCCTTGAGCTTATAGACTTAAATGAGCGAGCAATAAAATTTTGCAAAACGTTCTATGAGCAAGTTATTGGTTTTGATTGTAGCTAAATATAAAATGCTACAAGTGGCACCATTTAGTTTAATCTATGTTTACATTTTTTGTTCAAAATGACGTTTAGTCTGTTTCAAGTTACTATCTGTGCGTTTTATTACAAGTTGCAAAGCATCGTAGAGAAATATGTACACTAGGCAATGAGAAATAATTTCTGCTTATACATTGCTGTGTCGATTTATTTTCAAGAAATTGACAGAAAAAGCTTGAAAGATAAATTGGGAAAAATGTATGTAGAGAAAAAACAAAAATAATTATTAAAATTAAAATAAAAAAATGAAAAAAAAAGAAGATATATATCAATAGATAATCAATTTTTTATTGATATACATACGTATATGTATAAAAGCGATGTTAACTTTTGTTAATTGTTTATTAATATGGAACACGTTTGGACTTCGAGCAAATCTTTCTGAACACATTAATATTTTAACTGTGGGCTTGTTGTTTTTTTTATTTACTAGGAATATTCAAGTAAAAATACGTAAAAAATAGTAAACATTTCGTAATTCATTTTTGGGCAGTTGGATCAACGCACTAGTAAATTAATCATTTTTCTTTGGTGAACTTGGGATGTACATAAAAAGTGTTTTTCCTTAAAGTGAAATCTAAGCTTCCTAAAGTATAAATATTTTAAATATAAATAAATAAAGGCCACTTTCTATAAGGCCTAATCTTCTTTGCTATTCGATACTAATTTTATAATAATAATAGTAATATTAATAATAATGATAAAATAATAGTAAAGTATGACTGCTTTTATAACGCACGTGTACAAACGTGGGCGCGCATGCGCTGAACCTCTGTCATCACAAAGCTGTATGATGATTTTAGAATATTTTTTACGTTTTCTGATTTATCTATATATATATCAATGCTATAGATATTGTCAATTTAATAATTGAATTAGAATCAGGAATAAATTTCGAGAAAAAAGTCTCGACTCACGGAACTCTTTGTCGATTATTAATAATTTTATTTTATTTGTGAAATATGGGTCTTCAATCGCCTGGGTGCTTCGAGTGAGAGAGAAAGTGAAATTTTACCGTGCTGCAATAGAAAAATTTTAAAACAAAAAGTAAAATGTATATTTTCTTTTCTAATTTTTCCTTAAAATTCTATCAATTATTCACTGTCCGAAAAATTACTGTGCTGCACTATAAAAATTATTAGCTGAACTATAATATTTCTAGGTGGATCTTATAATTTTTCATTGAAATCTTTATAAAAATCACCAAACTGACGAAATGCATCTAGTTTATAGCGCTGGATTATAATTTTTGTATTGCATTTTTCTCCGTGTATAAGCTTATTATATGTGTTCACATATAATCATATAATTATTTACATCAATAATTATATTGTTATATTATTAATTTTTATAATGCTAAATTTACTTATAAATATTTTTAGACCACAAACACTGCAAATCCAAGTGTTTAGCAACTTAATACTTAAAGGGTTTGCAATATTAAACACCATAAACAAACTATGGTAATTTTGTAGACGACTTTTGAACGTTTCTTGCCGTTTACCAAAATGCTATAGTTTGTTTATGGTGTTTAATATTGTAAACACTTAGGTGCTTAATTATTAAACACTTTAAACATTTTATTACTAAACACCTAAATTTGTCAGGATTTGGAGTGAATTCGCAGAATTTTCTTTTTCTAGAGTCCTTAGCGGGCCTTATTTAGAGTCCACTGTACTTTCATTCGATTACATTTCATCACAACTAAAAATGTTTTAAAAGTCAACAAATCTCAATTAAATGAATTTCTTATAATCTTTCATTTTGATTCTAGCATTTGCTGTGTATTACTACATAGTTGTCTACAGCCGTTATTTAGAGATCTACAGAGAGCCAGATGATGCATTGATAGATAACCCTGATGACTAAACCAACATAGTTTCATTAATATAATACTGAGTGGATGATATTTTCAACCAACAGTAATTATTTATAATAAGAAATCAAAAACAATAAGTATGAGTTATTTAAGTAAAATTTTAAAAATTAAATAAGAATTCTCAATGTTTATAAATATTTTTATAATTCACAAATATAACATAAGAAACAAAGCTTGTTTATTATTATTGTAATGATCATTTTCATTAATATTATTAAATATATCAATAATAATATAATGATTATCTTGAAAATATTTGTATTATTTCCTTTTTCATTGTTCGCAAGTGAATATAATATGAATATATATTGATATAACAATTGATAATAGAAGCTTATAATTATTTAAAATTTCAAAATTATCAACAACAATCATTGATTAATATATAATTAAATTATTTCTTGATAATTTTCTTCATCTGTTTTGTCTGATGCTGCATACTATATTGAGCATTTTCAGCTTTAGTAATCAGAGAATCTAACTTATCAATATGTGATTCAATTTTGTGATTTATTTCATGCTTTTTTTCTGATAATATTGTTTTAGATTCATCAATATTCTGATCTTGATTACTGTCTACTTGATTATTCGTTGTTTCTAAGATGGTTGATTCGTCAGAAGGATCATTTGACTTAGTATCATTGCCATCAGGATCAGATTCTTGTTGATTTGGGTCTGGTGTACCAGACCTTGGGGTTATTTTCCCTTTGAGTAACTGACCCATAATACCACAGGCAGTCTGTTGAATAGAAAAAAATTAACATTTCATCTGAGAAGAGGAAATAATCTGTATTTAATGCCATAATTAGAAAACCTTCAGGTTAAAAAGAATAGGGTTATGATAAAGGAATTAAACAAAATAAATTTTACAAGCAAAATTAAGTCACTTAAATCCAGCTCTGACTTATAAAAATTATCCCAGGACTGAAATTACCTTCATGAGGCAAACTTAAAACTTAAATTTAAAAACAATAGACAGCCTCTGTTGGAAGTTCAGGATTATGGTGTAGGAACATTAATTAAATATAGACTGAATTTGTTTCGTTATATCAAAAGTATGGATACTTTATTTAAAGATAACGGATTATGCTGAGAAGTACGTCTGTATCCTTCAGAGGTTTTCTGAAGACTACACTTCAAATCGTAGTGTTTTATTTTAATGCACTTAAAGTGTTTTAAAATGACGTCGGCCATTTGATCAACATTGTAGTAGCTTTTTAGACACTTTCAAGTGCATTAAAACTTACTACAATGTTAATTAAATGGCTGACGTCGTTTTAAAATTCTTTAAATGTATTAAAATAAAATACTACGATTTGCAGTGTAACTAAAAATTTCCTTAAACATTACTTAATTGTAAAAATAACTTATTCTCTCTTCTTTGTTCATATTTACAGATGTCTGCAGTGTGTGGCATAATATTGAATAAAGTCAAAGGGTCCTTTGATTGACCCAAGTACTTGAAGTCATATTTTAAAAAAGTAATAAAATAAAATAGGAATGGTTTGGAGTCCTTACAGATGAACTTAAAACTAAATTGCTAAATAAACTAAGAATAAATTGAGATTCATTTTTGTTCAGAGAATTCAACAGCCTCTTTGCAAATCTATTTCTTCATTTAGTCTGCCAGATAAATTAAAAACAAAAAAAAATAACTGTTAGCTTCAATACATTTTTTGTAATATGACAAAAATGTTCTTTCATTAGTTCTTGAAATTTTTAATAATTAGAAGAATGCAAACGAATGAAAATAATGAAAGGAATGGGGCTCAACAATTCAGGAAAATAAAAGCAATCAATGAGATGTTCATAAACATTAAAGTGTTTTATAAATGATGTTAATTGAATAGAAAAAGCATTTAAGAAAAATCGAATTAAGAAAGAGTCTTTTGATATTCAGAACATAATCTCTTATGTTTTACATTATATCTGATCTTACTCTATTTATCAGTCAATTTTTGAAAAGCTTGATAGAACCAATCTTTATTTTTAGATATAAAAAATTCAGTCGTTGTGTTTATAATTTAAAAAATATACTAATAATGAATTACTAATAATTTCTAGAAGAGAAGAATTACGGAGTACTTTTTGTTTTTACTGAATCATATTTTTTCTCCATTAAATTATCGTCAATCATCACTTCTCTATTCATTGAGTTATTTTCCCACACATTTAAGGTAGTTATCCCCCGAAGGCTCGTATCAAAATTCATTGTACCCCAGCCAAGAAGAATTAGTGATATATAAAAAAAAAATATCCTATAAATATTCAAACTTCTGTCAAATCATATTCAGAAATTATTTATAATATGATATAAGTAATATTCAATAATATCTATAAAGTATTATTAATTATTGTTTTTCTACAGTTTAAAACAATTCTTTGTACGGACCTGTACTAATACATCGACATTATTTACATGAATGTACCACCACATTACTATTCTTACATTTAGTATCGGATAATTCATTTTAATAATTTTTTGTTCAATAAGTGAATGTTAGAATTGTATGAAATTTTACTGAAGCATTTATTACATGTTCATTGATTTTCTGATTTTTTTTTCAAACGCAATCTTAAATTCCGTTTTGGAATATTTATTGAAAAACTATCACGGGTTACCTTCTACCATTAGATTGCATGTTAAAATCATAATCTTTAATTGCAAATATCTTCATTTCTAAACGTCAGATCTTTTTTGTTTAAGGGAAAAAAATGTTTATTTTTTGTTACTGTATAAAAATAATACGATTTGAAAAAAATTTTAAGTAATGGCTCTCGTGGGATAACTACCTTAAAGGTCAGTTGATGTAAGACATAGTGTGTCCGCAAAATAAACAAATGGACCATGATCCTACTTTCTTTTTCATGTCTTCATTATCATCAAAAACACTACAAGAGTCATTTAATTTTTGGATGGAGAAAAAAAATGTATTCTTAAAAAGAAAGATTATAGTTAATTTTCCCGTTAAATAAGCAATAAAGTCGGAAAGACAAGATGTCCTGATGGATTCATGTCAACTGTTAACTTGATAGTTGCAATTAGATTGATAGTAATCTTAGTGTTTACTTTGAGTCATTTTAGGGTAACTTTACCTTGAAATAACTATAGGTTCACCGTTAGATTGTACAATTTATTAATTATGAGTTAACCATTCATAAATAGTTGCTTTAGAGGTGATTATTAGTCAATTGAACGTCATTTCAACTTATAATGAACGCATTAGTTTATTAACAGTTTAAATGTGGTTAAGAGTTTTTTTTCTTGCAACTGTTGCTTTATATTTTTTAAAAAACAAGAAAGATTGCATTCGGGTTAATAGTTGATTGAACGTTGCATGTTAGTTAAGTAACCATTTTTTTATCGCACATTGTGTCTGTTGTTTTAAAGTTAATAATTAGTTGCCTTAAATCCATCAGGGTGGACAAAGAATTGTCTTTTAGGTGGTGTCTATTCATTGGTTTAGTCACCCCATAATTTTTAAATTTTCTTTATTTTCTAATAAAATAAATTTTAGATAGGAAAAACAAGACAAATAATTTTAATAAATAGAAAATATCCTTAAATACATTATACATACCTTGAATTTGTTAATTTTCCTCTGTGTGACACTTAGAATGCTATTGAGTTCATCTAAACCACCACCAATTCGTCGCATACTATCATCTGATTGCCCTAACCCCTGAAAAATAACAATAAACTTTACATATATTTATTGTGTGACTAACAAATAACTATTATTATTTATTATCATAAGAATATATATTTCCCTGAATAACTTCCTCATCAGCTTCATTTATTTCATCATCATCAGATTTTTTTGATGCAAGCCATTCTTCTTCACTGGGTTTCGGTTCTCCTAACAATTCTGCTCGTTGACAAGCATGTAAATAATCTTCCGACATTGTTAGCTTACTATGTTATTAACAATTCAATAGTTACAAGTTGAATTTACATTAATTTTTTTGAGTTTATTTAAAAAAAAGTACTTGGAATAAATACACTAATCATGGTTAATCTTTGTGTGTTGGAACTCGACTGTTTTGGATCTATATTATGCAGTTATTCTGCGCAAACTCACAACAATGACGGCTTCTATCAGAAGTGAATCTTTTAAATGTGTTGTTTGCTATCGTGGTTTTTAATTGAGTTATTTTTATTTAATAATTAAGTTTAATTGTTAAAAAAATAAATGAAATTTTTTGAGATTGGATTTTAATTTAAAATGTCATTTTTTACTTTCTGACATTTAGGGCTTTCAATAAGTTAACGAATTTTTTTGAGTTTAAAATATTTATTAGTTTCAATAACAACGAATAATTCACTAAACATTAACGAAATCAGATCTCTAATGAGAAGTGAAATTGGGCCCACTGATGAGCTAATTAAATCAGTTTTGGTCCAAAAAAAATCAATTAAATCATTCTGAGGCCACCACTAAGTTCATCTAATGGCTGTAAGTCGATCATTGAATTAATCAAATCAAACTAGGCCTAATTTTAGGCCTATCTTGCTTCCTGCTAGGAATTTTCTTTTCGGTCATAGGTTCGAATCTCCCCAATAGAAATATTCTTTACTAGCTTCAAATATGCGTCTCTCGCAATATTGAAACTGTATACACGTAAAATTGATGTTCAGCTTACATAAAGTCTATCAAAAATAATTTTTTTAATATTTAAATTATTTATTTTAAGAAGTTTTTTTATTTTTTTTACGTAAACCGATACGATTTTTACCGTAGGAAAATTAAAGAATATAATATTCTTTGAACATTATAGTAAATGATACATAACGTTAATAAAATGTATTGTTGATAATTTCACCAAATAATTAATTTTTTTAATATTATGTTGAATAGTTTGATTCAATTAGCTACTAGGTTTGTAAACATGACTTTCGAGTCGAGTAAATTTTACTAGAATTTATCATAACCCTCGAATATCTATTGACGAGATATTTCTAGTAAATTTTGCGTGACTCGACGATCATCCATATCAGTGAAGGAGTTTCTAGTAAAGTTTTCTAGAATTCTATAAATATTGTCATGACTGTTTTCTCCGTGTAGGATATAATTTTATAGCCATTACAAAATATTCTTTAACCGTTAAGAAGCTTTCATTATTATTACAAATCTCTTCTATCAGTGTAATCCACAATAATGTATGAATTTAATTGGTTACATTATAGTCTGTAATAGTTAAAAAGATATATTTACCATCAAATAATATTTTTTTTCTCATACCCCCGCCCAAAGTTAAAATTTACTCCCTGTTTTCAGGTCCCAAAGCGACGTATTCTATCCCGCATAAAAAGACAACACCCGTCTGTGCGCATGCGCACAGACGGGTGTTGTCTTTCTTTGCGAGAGAGAGAACGTCATTCCAACCTCAAAACAGACAACAAACTTTAATTTTGGACGATGGTATGATAAAAAATTGTATGTTGGCCATGGGAACAAAGTAAGATATCCTTACCTGGGTGTTAGCAACCCTCGTCTTCGGCTCGGAATCCAATTGTACACCCAGATCAGAATATCATACTTTGCTCCTTTGGTGAACAATACCATTTTATACTGTAACAAAGCTATCTTGAATAGATAAGATATTCTTTTATAACTGTTACTCAATATTTTTTAACAATTAAGAAGCCCTACCACGAATGGGTAGTTTTCTCTATCCCAGGCCTGAACCAAAGTTGGGTATATTACCTTTGGCTGATTAATCTTAAGCCAGCTATGGGTCAACTTACATTGACCAAGGACTTATTTTCTATCCTTTAATTTAAATAAAATGATATCTAGAATGATTAAAAAAAAACTATCAACTATTTTTTATCAGCATTGACTTGTAATTTTTGAAATATTATTTTGTCATGAATTTATATTAAAAATTTTAAATTATTAAAATAAAATTAATAAATGATAATATAATATTATTGTAATCAATATTTTATCTTTCATTAATTACAAAGAAATTAATAGTACTGTTCAAATAGTTGTATCTGTTGACATATATGTAATTGTCAGATTGTATTTCATTAGTCGATAGCCGAGTGAATAAAGGCACCGGTTTAAGATGGGTGTAGTAGTCGTAGGGTCAAATCTCCTTGAGTATAATTTTTAATTGTTCAATTTTCTGCGAACATAACATTAATTATAATTAATTAACTATATCTCTCTAATAAAAATTATAAAAAGAAATTGTTCAAGTATTTTTTGTTTTTAATAAAAAAAAAACTCTTGGGATGCCATGGCTGGGCCAAGGTTGTATGCCAAGCCAGACCCGATGTTATCATTTGATAGTTTAGCCATACCTGGCCCAGAGTTGTAATTCAACTTTGTCCCAGAGTTCATGACTGGCAAGCCGACTTTGGCCCATACCTAACCCAATCGTACTTTCCTACATGGGTTACTACTACTCGCACACATACGACTTAAATCTACGCTTTAGCCTGTTTAGCTATTCTAATATTTCTCTTGTAACAAAACATATTCAAATAAGAACAGAAAAAACAACGATCGAATTAATTTATCAGCGCGTAGCTTTTACTTTACGGCGAGTGATGTCCACTTTCCAATATTCAGAAATCTATACGCCAATGATAATTTCTTAGAAGTAAATATGAGACAAAAGAAATTCCTTTACAGTAACGTGTCATTTTAATCCACTAAAATGATAAGCCACAGAATTTTTTTCTGTTATTTGTAAAGGTTTTATAACTTTATCATAATATCAATAATCCTTTACAGACGATTACAATTTATTGTATTTGAAGTAAAATCAACATTATCATTTTTACTTGCTAAGGAAAGCGTTACAAACTTTACTATTTTTCTCCGTGTAGTTAAGATATAATTTTATAACTGTAACTAAATATTTTTTAACAATTAAGAAGCCTCCTTTATTATTAAAAATCTCTTCTACCAGTGTACATACATCAAGTCTTTGTAAATGAAAATAAAACGTTTCTATTGATCGATCCTAAATAAAGTAATGAAGTGCTGAATAATTTTCCAAGCACATATCTTGTTTGTTAAATGCAAATCACTCTTTCAAGTATTTCATGATTTTTTCAATCAAAGTAATAAATTAGTTGATGTCTAGAGTATTTGAGCTTAAATGTATTTCATCTTTATGCTTTGAGACTTGTAAACAATCAATGAATAATAAAATATCAATTTGCAAAAAATCGAGATAATCAATATTTATTTAATAACTATCAATTACAAATCAATATCTGATCATTGCTGTGTATTGAAGAAGTATTTCTAAAGTATCGTTACTCACGGTATACTGTCATTTAAAAATTCCCTACTCCCTCCACATCCTCCTGCCATTTTTAAGATTTGGGTAACTGAAATAATTATTTTATTCATTGAAGCATTATTTACGTCATGGAAGAAATTGAGAAGTCTAATGAAATTATTCGAAAAATCTAGATAACGACATTTTTAAAATTATCACATCTATGAGCAGCATCATTACTAATAAAAAATAATACAAAAGATGTACGATCGGATAATAAAAATAATAAGTCAATAATAAATGAAAAAGTAAAAATTCAATATTCAAAGAAAGTAACATAAATAATTGAATGGTAATGATTTCGTGATATTTAATTAATAAAATCTTTTAAACATTTTTGAAGAAAAAAATTTTTTTTTTTAGTTAAACAATTATATACCAAGACAAACTAGTATATTTTTGTCTAATCAAGAATCAGTAAATACTATTTTTATCGTTAACTTTTATAAAAACTTACTTCGAACCCTACTTAAAATTGCAACAAAATCACGTACTTGTGATAAAGATCAGTTATGAATTCTTAATAATTTTTTATGATATTTAAGTCACGTTATTCGGAATAGTGATTTGAGAAAGTCATTATTAGAGTACCTGTTTCATTTTCATCAGTTTCAATTTCCATATAATATTGACTGCTTATATTAAATATTAATCCAAATACTTTTAAGTGATTTATTTACTTCACTTGTCCACTCATACAACCAAAAAGTAACTGTATATACTTTTTATTTATCAAGTAAAGATTGTGTTATTTAAAAACAGTGATAATAAAAATTTTTAATTAATTATAATTCTCTGATTGAATACTTAATTTATTGTATGTGATAAACATGGCTGAGAGTACAACTAAAATGAATATCAAACAAGATAAAGTCAATGACTATGATGAAATATTTGACGATTTAATTGGAAACATCGACATTGAGGTATACTTTTTATTTTCAAATTAAGAAACATTTTAATAAAAATTTTCCTTGAACAGTAGTGCATAATTAAATAAATTCTTTTGGATTTTTAATTTTATTTCTGATTACTAGATTAATTTCTTTAATCTGACTTCCTAATCATTTAGCAAAAAAAAAATTATATTTGGTGATTTTTTGGCAACAAATGTTTTTATATACTACAGGATATATAAGTGCTCACTTATCATGCCTGTTGACCGAAGCTTAAGTGCCTGATTATAGACCGGTAATATAAGTGTAATTTGAATGAAATAATTAACAAAAAAGTATCAGGAGCGCTTCTCACCATGTCTCTTGAAGCTCCGTCTAACAGTCATAATAATTAAGAGCTTATGTATGCACCTCGGAGGTTATGTGAGCTATCATTGCTTCGGACAGGTGGTATTAGCACAAAACGTGTGCATGCGCCGCACGCCTTGATTGATGCTATCAGTTCGAGGCAACAATACCTCACTTAAACTCCTAGGTACAAAATATACTATTATTAAACTACGGACAGATTCTTTCGTTTTAAACTTGTAATAATTTTATTTTAGAATTTTCTTTTCTTTTATCAGGGTATCAGTAGCAGCACAAGTGAAATTTTACAAACTGATGCAGAAAATGACAATTTTCTAACCTTACTTGATCAATACTGCAACGAAACTCTCACCAATTCGTTTACATCATCAGCCGAGGATAATTTCCAGATCGAAAATCCAGTATATGACCTCCAATCAGCATCATTCGACATCAACATTGATAATATTCAGCTCACGGAAAAGCTTCCTCAAATATTTATCATTAATCAATCCCATCAGAACATCAACTCAAATGTAGAGATAAAGAATCTAACTCAGCACATTTCTAACTTTAATAACAAGAATCCGATGGGTTCATCAATTTCATCAAATCAGAGCTTTTTAGATTTATCATCAAAACCTTATTTGGCTACCAGTGGAGACCTAAAGCCAGCAGGAGAACGTAGAAGTTATCGGAGTTCGATGTTGTTATTGAACCAATGTGATCAAACCAAGAAGAAGGACGAGAACTTTTACCACAAATTGGTATCACTGCTTGATGAAGAAGACATCAATAAGCTAACTGGAGAAATATATACATTGGAGTACTATCGATCATGCAATAAATTGTTAGCAACCAAGTCTCGTCCATTAGCAAATTTACGGCATAAAAATAAAGAAGCTGAAAAGAAGCACAAAGATTTAGTTGACTTGAATAAAAAATGTCGAAGCATCATACGCAAGTTTAAAAATGGACCATTTACTATTGACACTTTGTTCAAATGGAATGAACAACGTTCCATGGATGGTCCAATGAGCTGTTCAATATGTCGTTGTAATAAGTTCTTCAAACGTCCTGGTTCAATAGCCAACCATATTTACAGAGTACATGAAAAGATTTTACAAGAAGCGCTGGAAAGTGGCGAATTAAATAATGTTATAAGAGATCGTGATAAACCGAAGCCTTCGAATAACAGTAGGTTCCATTTATATCAACAAGTTGGTACATTACCAGTCACTCAAATGAGAACTTCATATCCGACAACCAAAGTGGACTTATCTATGAATCAATTCAACGAAAGAAGTAGTTATCAGGTCAACCATATGTCACCGCACACAATTACAAAGCAATAGCGTTTGAATAAATGAATTGTTGATTTTCCATACCTAAGGTCCGTTAAATTGAAATAGCTAATAGCTGGACCAAGTAAGGTTTTGGCAAGAACTGTTATTTAGACGGGGGTAGAGAGGGAATTAATTGATTCCCGAGTAGCCAGTCCTGATGTCAGACTTATGTACACCTGTTCCCGTTCGGCATTAGATTTCCATTGATTGTTTACGTTAAATTTTTGAACGAAGATCTCACGTCTGTCTCTTTCAAAAAGACGGCAAATATATACGTAAATGACAAACTTAGGTCAGAATTTACCTAAGTCTGCTGTCAGTCTTTCGTTGATTTGGCTATTAGGGTTGTTAATATTGATTGATATATGTGTACATGAAATTCACTTTCATGGACTTTTCAACAACATTATTGTTTACTTTCGTCATTTTAAGGATTTTACTATTCTTCTGATATTTACAGATCTTTCTTTAATACACTAATGATAATTATCTTTATAAGATAAAAAACTTCATTAGTATTTTTAGAATAAAATATTATTGCACAAAAAAAACAGTTAAATAAACAATAAGTTTTTGAAAAAAATTAACTTTATTTAAATACATTTAATTATTGGGTTGTTGCATAAGTACCCGTACAGGTCTTGCCAGACTTCAGAAACATGGCCAAATGCGGCCGATTAATAGTTACCAATAATAAATTATAATTATCAGAATACAGCAAAGAAGATTACAGTTGTGAATTAAAAGTGTTATATACAATCAATAATGATTATAGTAATCGAAAATTGTAACCGACAATAAGGAATTGGTATAAACAATCAAAATTTATTTTAATATTAATAATCATTGGACAATTAAAAATCATTCCAATTTTTAATGATTGTAATGATTTTCGATTGTTTATATCAATTCTTAATTAATTGTAACAATTTTTTAAAAAAATTAAAAATTGCTGTAAAGAATTAAAAATTATTAAAATCAATTAGGCATTGTTATGATCAATTGAGTATTATTTAAAAAAATTAAAAATTGTTATAAACAATTTAAACTTTTGTAAACAATTAAAATTGTTAATACTTATTCCAAATGATCAATAAAGTTTTTGATTTTTTACCTTGATACGTTTTAATTATATTAAATTTTTATAAGTAAACATTTATGAGTTGTTTTCAGAGAAGGTTTATATTTTGTCAGCAATGTATTTTCTATAGATTTGCTTACAGTTTTAAGATTTTTCTTTTTATGTTAAGTGACTGTCCCGTTATTAATTCGAAACTACTCATGCTTATCATATTCTATATAATAATAAAATTAAATTTATTCTTACACATACTTAAATCCAAATTTATTATAATGAAAATTATTTTTATAATTTATGTATTTCAATAATACATAATTAATAGTTCAATGGTAAGTTTTCTCTTGTTTACCGGTATATCATTGGCCCAAGTTATATCCCGAAAAAATTTTTAATGGCCCAGTAATGGTACCAGTAATCGACGAGTGCTGGAAAACTGGCACCCACCAATGGCCTATTACAGGCCCAATTGTATATTCCTGAATGGGTACTTGCAAAAACGTAACATTTATTCTAGAATTATTTATTTAGAAAAATGCATAAAATTATTCAGTAACACGATCGCCCTCTAAACCTATTTGATTTACTTTGTAGTCATTTCTAACACACTGAAAAACTCGTAAAAAATGATTACAATGTTAATCAAATGGATGACGTCATTTCTTACATACTTAGATGTGTAAAAACTAAACATGTTCGACAATCGAGTTTTGCAGTATAGTAAATTGTTAACTAAGGAAGCAAAGTATGATATGCTGATTCCCGAGTTGAAGAATTTCGTCTGTTTCATGTCTGAAATTGATGATTTTACCTGTTTTACATTTAATACATGTATTTGTACATAATAAATAATATTACTACTCATGGACTTGTTTAACCTTATTGTCGAACTGAGAAAAGAGTTCCTCAGTCGCTTCAATGCTTAGAGCTCCCCACCACTGATTTTTTTACCCCTTCTACCACGTTTTCGCTACTGCGCAAGCGTACAAAGAGCACATGAGGAACTCTCTTCTTAGTCCGACTATAATTTACCAGTTCGAAGAACAAAAACAGACAAAAGAAGATCTGTTTTTCTGTTTATTATTCAAAATCGCGGAGAAAAACAGACTTAAATATTCCGTGGTACAGTGGAACCTTTCAAAAGGCAACTTCTCAAAAAGCAACACCTCTTCATAAGCAACAGATTAACCTCTGAATAAGCAACTTCCCCACGTCCCACTTCTATTTCTTTCATAACCAATCGGATGCTATGCTTATGGCGCCGTTTTCAAATTCGAAAGTCGCATGTTACCTATTTTTAAAATTCCTCAAATTTTGAATTCATAATATTGACAGAAAATTATCTACATTAATAAATTTAATAGTTTCTAATATAAAAAAGAAAATAAATAAATGAAAACAATCGAGTTGAATAAATATCAAATTAATGAAATACAACAATGTTTAATAAAAATTTTTATTATCAACACTCATTATGATTAAATATTGTAATATTTTAGCTTTAACATTTTATTAATAGTCAGGTAATATTTTAACCTTTATTTTAACATTTTAATTAACCCTTATTTTAAAAAATAAATATAGTGACAATACAATCATTCTACTATTACTCCAATCAGTCTCAAAAATAACTTTTTAAGTAACTCTAAAATTATATAGGTGATATGCATATTATCACAAAACTTAATTTTTGGTAGACGTTGTTGAAGTAATCACAAGTATAGTACTTAAGGTATTGTTTAATGAAAATTTTTTAGATTGATAGACTTAAATTACTCAGCAATATTTAAAAAGAGCTTTCGGTGACTTTTCACATTAAAATAAAGAACGATGACATTATTCTTAAAATAACATAAAGTAAATATTCTTCTTAAATATCAAAATTAGAAAAACAGAAAGCATGAACTTCATAGATTCAGTAATGGCAATTGATGAGCAATATCCAAGCAACAATGTCCCAAAATAGGAAGATAAATATGAGAATTTTCACTCTCGTTTGTTTGAAAAAATTGAATAACTGTATTAATTGCCTTGTATGCATCATCTGCTGAAACCTGCACAACATTTTCTTCAATCATTGACTCTTTTTCAAAATTTGTGTTGTCAGAATTGCAACTTGCATCTACGTTCTCAATATTATTTCCCAGTTCCTGTTGAATAATTTCTTCTTCTGTATAAACTCGCCATCCAGTCTCTTCTGTCTCAGCTTCAAGCCATTCTCTCACATTTTGAGAAGATAATTCATTAAATCCTGGGATCTTAGAAATAGTTGAATAAAAAACTCCAAGATCAATACTTGGCATGTTGATAGTAGATGAGTTAGTTTGTAGTGGAATCATATTTTTCCAGCATTTTCTAATTGTGTCAGAACTTACTTGATTCCAAGCAACATCACAAAGTGAAAAACAGTGGAAAAGATTAAAATTGCGAATAATTTCATTCACAGCTACAGAATTTTCTGCAATCACTAATCGATCAACAAATAATTTCTTATAATATTTTTTAAATGTTTCAATGATTCCCTGATCCAGGGGCTGAATCAATGAAGTAACGTTAGGCGGTAAGAAGAAAATGACACAATTTCTACTAATCTCATGATACATACTTTCTTTACCATGAACAGCTGCGTTATCCATGATTAATAAAATTTGTTTATTTTTATTATTCTCTAAATCATGTACCTTTTTTATTTCTGGCAAAAAAACTAAAGTAAACCAATCCATCATTAGTTCCAGAGTCATCCATGCGCTGGTTTGACTTCTATAAAAAATCGGTACTTCTTTCATTTGTTCAAAGCATCGAGGCTTTTCAGAAACTCCAATAGTGAATAATGGCAATTTGTGACTACCAGTTACATTTGTACATAACATGGTAGTTATTCTGTTTTTAGCCTTTTTTCTACCATCGGCTTTTTTTTCACTTTTGCTGACTAATGTTTTATTAGGGAGAACTTTCCAGTATAACGCCGTTTCGTCACAATTATAGACTTGATCTAATGGAATATCATTAATTGTGAGAAACGTGTTTAACTGTTCTTTAAAATCTTCACCTGCTTTTGGATTCGCTGAAAGTTTTTCACCTTCTATACTAACACACCTGATTCCATGTCGTCGTTTAAATTTATCGAGGTAGCCGTTACTGCCCTTAAAATTAGTATCACCATAGAGTGCTTTGCTAAATTTCAATGCTGCTGCTTGAAGTATAGGACCTGTGACTGGTGTTCCAGCACATCTTCTTTGGAGAAACCATTTGTACAACATTCGTTCAAGAGGCGAGTCTTCAGTACCCGTAAACTTCTTCTTCATTAAATTACCATCAACTTCTTTCAAAACTTCAACTTTTTTTATTAACTCGTTTTTTGATTTTTTAATTTTTGAGATAGTAGATTTATTGACATTATATTCTTCTGCTAAATCACTCACTCGTTCTTGACTATTTAATCTTTTTACAATATTCACTCGTTCTTCAATGGTAAAATTTTTTCGTTTTTTAAAATTGCCCTATGAAAAAAATCATAATTATCAATTAACACTAGTCATTTTATAAAAATATTAAAAAAAACTTTAATCATTCTCCAATTACTTACCTGCAATTCCTGTAATTTTGTACTCATATTTCTGGATAATTTATAAAGCACTTAATCTATGTAAAACACTTATTCTTATTTTAAGTATTAAATAAATAATAATTGCACAGATAGTTTTTCTAATAAACAGTAAGCTAACTTTTAAGTTTTAACAATTACTAATTTTTTTGGTTATGATTGCACGTAAAAGTGTGTACATTCAATACATGTATAGTCTGCGCATCTTTCTGCGCAGACAGAGAGAACGAATAATGTGATAAAGATAACTATAATATTTTAATAGTGGGGATGAAAACCACAGTAGGAGAAGTTGCTTTTACGGAGGTACTTCCGCTCCCAAAAGTTGCTTTTAGAGAGGTTCCACTGTATCAGCAATAAAACAGGAGTTTTTCAGGCCAACTTGAGTCTTCATCAAAGAGTCGTAAAACAGGTGAAATGTTTCGACTCAGGATCGTATAAAATCAAAGTTTGTTCAGAGTTTTAAGATTGAAAAAATGATGTTCTCTTTACCACGAAACAAGATAACACACCTCTGATCACAAAAAATAAGAGCGAAACCTACTTTAAAGAGAGAATCAGCAAAGAATAATTTTCTTTTTTTTTTTTTTTAATAATTATAGTAGAGATGTATACAAAAAATTACTGAATAATTCAATCATTGACTGTAGTTAAAAAATTCTAATAATTATGTACAGAGAAATGTTTCCTCTATACTTTAATCAAAATGTAACAAAAAAATTTTTAATTACAGTAGCTGAGGTAATGGAAGACTTATTTGACATAAGAATTAGAATGAAAAATATCAACAAAATAGCTGAAAAATGGCTTAACGAACCTATGTTATATAAATCTACATTTACTGTTTACAACAAAAGTATACACGGTTTCAGCTATGATCTAACGATAACACAAAATGATAACATTAACGAAAATTATGGAGTAGAGCATTTTGAAGTAACTCAATGTGATGAAGTACTTAATGATATAAACATAATAACGAAAAATAGTTATTTCGGTGCTGTTATTCAGTTATTCCATACTCAATGGAGCAGAGTGCCGGGAATATATTATTTACTTGCTTGTTTTTACGAGTGGGGTGCTTTCATTGTTGCTGAAAACACTACCGCCAAACTGAATTTAAGTAACATTGATTTCATGTCTTCCCAATTTGGGCCGATTTTGGTATATAGATTTAGAGAAATATTTGATAAGTCATTAAGATACGTTCGCATAATGCCGAATATTCCTGGTAAAGATGAGTCAGTAGTGAATTTGAATGAACAACGTGTCGTAGTTTGCTTCCCTTTCAGCAAAGAAATGGATATAGTCGACGGCAAATGGAGGAGTTTGGGAGACTTTTAATTTAGGTTTGCAATTGATATTTTTTTTTACAAATCAATGATCATCTAGATAAATTAGTTTAATTAGTAACAACAATAAGCAAAGAGTACTAGTGAGATAAAATCTTTATATGGTTCACGACCAGAATATGATACTTTTAAACCTATCAGAGGTTTAGAAAGTTTTGCTTCTATTGGCTGTGAATTTACGTAAGTTATCACGTGCGTCTTGATCTCTTGACGGTGACTACTCGGGGAAAAATTCTTAGATTACATTAGATAAAATTATACTAAATTATATATCAATCAAGCAACTTTTAGATACAATTAGATGTATGAAGATATAATCAAATAAAATACGACATCCGACCCTAGACAAAATAAGATATAATAAGACGAATCTAGATCTTTTCAGATATAATGAGATCTACTGCGATAAAATACGAAATTTTACCCTAGACAATACAAGATACACTAATGAAGATAATCTTTGGAAGTTGTGATGCCACAGTTGGCAATCAAAAAGGATTGGTAGCCTTGCTTGCAATACTTAGAGAAAGTGGGAAGAAGTACGCACCTTAGAGAAGAAATAGTGAGGTCCGCAAGAGATCCAGAAGTGCCAAGCCGTCAGTTGTTGGATTGCCGCATACTTTTGTGGTTTATGTTGATGACCTGTCAGCTTGCACATCGTTGAGGTTATCTTTTATCTCTATATAAGATGCTACATAAGAGGGATGATATACACCCTCTTCTGTGGCGCTAGCATCTGTACTGGACACCTGGTGCAATTAATACTACTGTTACTATACTCATATTGTGATGGAGGATGGCAAAGTCCAGAGCACTGATGCAGCCAGAGAACCTACTACTCCGACAATCCTCAGCGGTGCCGTGGGTGTTGGCAGTTCAAACCTTCCTTCGCCTGCAAAATCTGATAGCTCATCGAGCTCAGCTAAAAGGACACGCAGTCAAGTAAGCTCTGAGGAGTTTTACTCATCTGAATTACCATCTCCCAAAAGACCTAGCAAAGTAACTCTGGTAAATATTATGGAAGCAATAAATAGAATCAATACATCTATTTCTAAGCTGGGAGTGACACAGGCTCAGCATGGTACAGTCATCAGCAGGTTGCCCGATTTCATGGTCAAAGTAGAAGCTACTTGTAAGGATGTTGAAGACCTTAAAGTTGAAAATGCGGAATTAAGGTCTGCATTGGAGCAGCTAACGCTACGGATGGATAAATTAGAGAATGATGGAGCATCTGCTGCCTCTCATCTTACTCCCATCTCGTCGTCCTCTGCCTCAGTCCTGGTTGCAGCTACTCAGGCGAATACTACCTGTCTACAACATATCATCAAACAGCAGGTCGCTAACACAGTGCTCGTGATGTCAGGTTTTCCTGATAGTGGATTGCTCACCAACTTTCAGCTCTTGGTAATGGCAGTATTTGATGCGCTTAAACTCTCTGTTCCCCCTGGCAAGATCATTGAGTCCAGGTTTATGCGAAAATCATTTACTGAATCTGCTATCGTCTCTACTCAGCCTCAATCTCTGCCCTCGTCTTCTACTTCTTCTTCTTCTGCTGTGCCTTCCCCAGCTTCTACCTCTGCTGGTGCTGTTAAGAAGACATCTAACCTCAAGACAACTGTTTCGATTGCTGTAAAATGCGCTGATGCTCGCTTTGTATTGTTTGTGTCAGAAAGTGTTCCATTCTGAAACTCTCTGAAATACTATAGAAAATGAGACACATTTTCTTGGTAAATAAAATTTCTCTGAAACTCTCTGAAACTTTTTTGAATATTTCGAACTCAGTCATGTTTTATTCTCGTTTTATTCTAACACTTTCTGAATTGTTAAAAAATTCATCAAATCAAATTTTTCATTTTCTCAAATTTAGTCTGAAATTATCAGAAAGTTTCAAATTTAGAAAAAATTTTTTTTTCTCTGAAACTCTCTAAAAAAACATGTTTCAATTTTGAGAAAAATTCAGAATATTTCGTAGCATTATAAGAAATTTTCTGATATTTTCGGAATAAATCAGGAATTTTTCAGAGCATTTCGGAACTTTTCTTATTATTTCTGAATAATATTTCCACACGGGAAGTCTGTTTCTTTACTTTTTCTGTTGAGTAGACTGTTTAAATATTCATGCTTTTCTTTTTCTGTTCTTTCGTTTGACCCCACGTATTTCTGTATCGGAAACAAATTTGAATGATCTATTTTAATTACTGTATGGAATTTTATCGGTGTATTTGTTTTTTCATTACTTACAATTTTGGTCTGTCTATCAGTTTCGTAGCATCATGCTTGTGTCCATTATTTTCTCCACCACAAGATGTTTATTGACCGCTCGAAATGTTATTCTATATGTCCAGCTTGTACAGGGTGGTCGATAACAACAATAAAGTTTTATTTTCATGTCAAATCCGATTTGATTATTATCTAACACTTAGATCAATGTTGTTAGCTGAATGCAGTTTTTATTGTTTACAATTATGCTGGTTAAATATTAGAACCTCTGCTCAATACCCTTTTCTGTGGTAGCAATATCAAAGTAAGGTGATGTTTGTTTTATGATTCATTGTAAAAATAGTAAAAGCAGTATTAATAGTACATTGTGTGATAAGGGCGGTAAATAGCTCGCTTCGCTCATGCATCCATATGCCGCCTTCGTGTGCAATCATCTACCACCCGAGTTGCACATACTATTTTTTGCTACAAATGCGGCAGAAAACCAGGAGCAGGGGAGGGGGCTGCAACAAAAAAAATCAAGATTTATTTAGATTGAATGTTAATATTTTTCTTCATCTTTTTTTTGTCACCAATATATATGTTCACTGTGGTGCAATTGGAAATTTGAAATTGTATATTTTTCGAACTGATGAGATCATTCAAATTTATTTCTTTTTGACCCTCAATAGTGCGAATGTCTCTCTCTCCGTTTGGTGTTTTAAATGCGTTGCGACAATTTTTGCCATACTCCCAAATGTATTTATCCCAATCACTTGAGATGTGCATTTTCCTTTCCGATAATTCAAAAAAAATCTCGATGTGTTCACACTCAATGGGCGGAGGCTTGCATATTTTTATCTCATAAAAAGAGTCTTGTACTACAAATGATCTTGGCTTGTCGTTTTTGGTGACCGGCACATCCACCAAGATCATATCGCCTTTATCAACAATGTTCTCCATTTTAAAGATTAAAGCAAACTGTTAATTAATTAACGAATTCATACATTGCATAGTGCTCATTTTTAAAATTTTCACTTGATTGTAGTTACTTACCTTTATTGCCAAAAATTCATTATCTGGAGCTGACGTAATAAATTTTTCAATTTCTTCGGTGCTCAAAACTTTTGATTTTTTAGCCACATACCCCTTATGGTGTTGTTTTAAAAACGCAATTAAGCCGGGGTAATTATGGATATTTATAGAATGTTTCATGTTCACCACACTTCGCAACATAGAGTATATCTCCCACAAACTTGATGATTTCATGGTTTCCGATAAAGAACTAAAATATGCTATAAAAACTGTCTCCGCAAAAGAATTCATTTTGTTTTCAGATCGCCAAGTCATGAACTTCTCATATGTTTGCTCGTGCTTTCCTTTTGATTTTACCGGTAATAGATTGTTCCGAACTTCATTAGCTCGTTGAATAATATCTCTACGTATTTCTTCTTCTTCTTCACTTGTTGGATTGCTGTCCGGTATAATGTTCGATTCACTCATGATTGTCAATGATTACACTCACACTTTGCTTTCGTAACTTCTCACTATTTCTGCACTGCGGTAGGATTGAAGTGTTCTCCACAAAGAATGTCAAAGGACTGTCTCTTCAATTGTTTAATAGTAAATTTTTGTTTGAAAAGGTATTAAAATAGCGTAGAAAAATAGTGGGAGGACCAGAGAAGAGAGACTAGTAGTCTCTCTTCTCTGGGGAGGACATTTTCAGGTACGGAGTTGTACATTTCATTTTAGATATGCTGATCATAGAAGAAAGTAGATAAAAAAAGATTTTTAAACTTATTATCGGTAAATGCTCAATTTAAAACTATAAAACGATAAAATTAAAAGGTTTTTTTGCTGAACATAGCTCATCTTAAAACGTAAATAAATATAGACTTTCCATTTCTTTTATTTTCAAGAAACATTTGTTAAAAATTATCCGAAATTTTATTTTAGTATTATTTTATAGTATGTACCTTCTACGAGAAGGTAAAATGATTTTCAATTTTACTACATAATCCGTACTAATAAAACGATGAAGATACCTAAATTTAAAGGTCCTTTAAATTCTTAAATAGCATGCTAGAGTGTTTCCATGTTTTTTTAACACTGATAGATGGCGCAGAAGGCATTTGCCGTGCGTAATGTTGGGGCTGACAGCCACCGTGGGAAATTGACCATATACCGATCGAAAACCGGTAGGATAAATAGGCATTTTCTCCGCATGCGTGGTGAAAAAAATTAAACTAAGCAATGCATTGATAAAGTAAGGATTTCGTGTTAAGCAACGTAAAAAAAATATCATATTATAAAGTCCTGCAATACGAAAAAAATTTTATAATAAAATAAAATTTCTTTCATATTGTCTGACCATAAAAATTTATTTTAACAAAAAAAACCGTCTAAAAATCATTGATTAAGATTTTAAAAATTTTATTTTATTGATTAAAATTAAAAAGTTAAATATATTTGGAATAATAAACTAGCAAATTTATTTCTCTCGAATGTATATTGTTATATTTCTGGAAATAGTAATCACACAATTTTAAAATAATGATTATTTTTAAACTTTCTGATCGGAATCATCGTTTTCATTCTTTATCATTATTAACTTCCCATCAGGAAGTTATTGACATTGGGTTGATTGGTGAAATGCGAATTTTCATCATATTTTCACGGTTTAAGATATTTGCAAGCATACTGACCAACTTTGAAAATAATGTGTGTGTGTACGTACGTACGTATGTATGTCAGCATTTTTTTCATTTTCGATATCTCCAGAACGAATTAAGATATCGACTTCAACCAAAATTTATTCGAAAGATATTGTTATAAAGAAGATCTGAGAGAAGTTTGAACAAATTCGGTTGAGCCGTTTTTTTCTTTTTTAATAAAAAAACAAACTAATAATGAATAAATGACAAGATTGACTATTTCAAATACTTATGAGCAAAAGAATAATGATTTAATTCGTAAATTAACTTGATATTGACTGAACATTATTGTTTACAACTAAATATGACTTTCAACAATTACACATTGTTTATAACAATATGAATTTGAACGGGCTATAATGACTATGACAGAGTCCACATTATCAGATGAAAGACGTATGTAATACGGTGAGGATACGCGAACAGAGGTCTTCTAGACGTTGGACAAATTGCGAGAAATTTTCCGATTTTATATTTTGTCCAGAACTATTTAGTTCTTCGAAGAGTTGATCCATAGATTTTTTATCCTGATACAAATTTAAAAGTAACTCAGAAATTTCTTCTCAAGTAGTTAGGCTACAGTGAACGTCTTTTCGTTTTCGCGCTTTACCGACTATCTTACTTTTGACAATTAAAATGAGAGCTCGTTTTTGATTTTCTTGGGATAATTCAAATACAGAATTAACCTGTTTTATAAAACTGCGGATTTTACACCAATCACCATCGAAACTCTCGGGAATTAATTTAATCAGAAATTCTAGACTACAATAAGTATCAGATGTTAGGATGCACTTGCTGAATGGACTATTTTCCCTAAACTTTCGCAAAACGTCAGACTAGAATCCCATTCTTGTCGCCAAATTTTGTTGGATTCCTTAATTTTTTAGGTAATTTATTTTTCATAAACGAAGTGATATTACAATTGTCTTACAATTTTTCTGAGCAGAAAATACTACTAGAAGCTTGTATAAAACCGGTCTGTTTAGCCTAAGGGTTTAGAACTTGTATCCTAGAGGTGGATTTATGGAAGGGGTACTAATTTTGGAAAGAAGGGAAGAAAATAAGAGGTAGGATTGATTTTCTTATCGTTGATAAAAAAAGGATTTTTTAGGAAAAAGGAATTTGTTAATCCTTGAAATGTCCGGATCGACACGTTCAGGCTATTTAGATGCTATTTTATTACTATAAGTGGTTCTAGGTGTATTACTTTAAGTGAAAGCAAATAATGTAGTAAAAATTTGGTCGGTATACAATAAAAGAATATTAATCCGGCTTTTACGAGCAGGATCGATCGATTATTCCCTACTGTTCAGTACACGCCGCGTTCTTTACCATTGTTTTTAATGAAACTGATTTTTATTGATTATCGGAAATAATCGTTATAGGAGATAGCAAGTTTACATTTTTCTATGGGAAATTAAAACAGTTTCAACTCTGTTAACTTCAGAAATTCCTTGTCCTTTTCTTTATTGCAATAAGAAACGTCTCTCGATTATTCGTAAAAAAAATCTTTTCTCGCACATGTAGATTTGAACTGATTGTGTTCAGAAACATATCTTAGTGGAGTAGTAAAATTGATCTAAACGTTAATGATAATATCGATCGACTTTTTCTTTTCTGTTCAGTACACGTGGCGTGCATTAAGATTTCCTCCCAACAAAAATAACTATTATTTAATGTAGAAAATAATTTTATTTATGGGGTGCTTTACAATTGTTTTCTGTTAAAATTTGCTCTTATTGATTACTAAAGATAGTTTTTATAGACAACAGCAGGTTTATTTTTTTTAATAATAAATAAAAATAATTTAAGCTCTGTTTATGTCGGAATTACTTTGTCCCTTTTTTATTGCATTCATATGCGTCATTTGTTTATTTGTAAGAGAAAAATCGTTTTGTACCCATGTGGATTATAATCACTGATTGTACTTAGAAATTCATCTTTAAATCGTAGCAAAACTGACTGGATTTTATTGTGGGTAATATTCTAGAATATTTACAAAAATATATGTTATTCCGGAAACGTTCCAAATCCCACAGTGTTCCAAAATTATGATATAACTCCTTATAATTATTCCAGAAATTATAAGAATTATTCCAGAATTTTCTCAGAATCTTTCCAGAAATTTATTTCCACACAAGATGCTATTCAGAAACACACGTGTCCGGCATATTTTTATACGTGCAATACAGAATCGAATCAAAATTAACTTGTTTAAACATTTAAAAAAAAATTAGTGATTGTTTTGTGTTATTCTCTGGATGCAAGTTCGAGAATTATGAACGACTGAACTTATCATCTTTTACAAATTCCAGTAAGCTATTATTACTCTAAACTAATTCTATACGTAAATTTTTAGTGTATTCCTAATTAATTCAATAAACAAAATGTTTTTAAAACTTCATTCCAGGTTAAGTGTTCAACCAGATTTGAACAGTAATGGATATATTGGAAATATTGTGATTGTTGGATGATAATAATAGCGATGACGACTTTAACCTAGTCATAAATATTAGAATACCCCAGCCAATACGCCCACGCATTGACTGGCTTCACTTGCTGGATGAGGTGGGTTTTCGTGAGAGATTCCGCCTCAGTAAGTCCATGTTTTGAAAAGTTCGAGACCTCATTGAACCAAACATAACTCTGAATACAACTGGATATAGCATACCTTTTATAATTAGGAGTAATAATACTCTGTTTTTTGGAGTTACATTATAACTGTTCATGTATACTGTTTAGAAATAATGCAACTCCTGCCTCACTTCAATTACAAGTAACCATTCGGTTTATGGCTACCGGTTCATTTTATATAATAATGAGCGATTTCACTGGAATCAGTAAATTTAGTGTGTGGAGGATTGTTCCCAGAGTGTCAGAGGTAATTGCTGCATTGAAGGATTTTTATATAAATACCAAGCTGCTCATTTCAACACAGATTTATTCTCTATCAACGAATTAACAATACGTTCACTTATAATATCGGGATATTCTTTTAATAATAGCTACTATCTCTAATAAATTTTTTAAACACACCAGCCTCTTTCAAAACGTCGTAAGAAAAAAGTCAAGTTTTTTCAAAGCATTCGGAGAGATAGTTTGTTTTAAAAAAATAAAATAAGATAGGTTGCGGAGATTCCCTCATAAGGTGATCTGTCTAGGGTAAATAGGTGGAAAAGATGCGGCATTATTTCAAACCCGTAATATAAATCGTATTTTCCAATCAACACTCAAGTAATCGCAAATTCCCGTTTAGAAATTATGGATATTGTTGTTCATTGGCTAGGAGTATCACACAATGCAACAATATTGGATAATTCTAGAATTAAGGGATGATTCGAGAGTGATGAGTTCACTGAAAAAAATCGAAATAGTTGGATTTACTACGTAATGTTAATTTTCTATTTGAGAGCTCATAGTAGAGTCCTTTTCTTACTATAAAAGGACTCAACTATGAAATCTTAAATGAAAAATTAAGATTACATAGTAAATTCAACTATTTCATTTCTCTCAGTGTTTGAAAATTCGTTGCTGTTGGCGGATTCTGTGAATCCAGATTTACCGTTCGTAATGAAGCCGTTACCTCATCCTACAACATCTGCTAAAGTTCTGTACAACGAAAGTCAAATTCGCAGTAGAACAATGGTTGAAAGATGTTTCGGCGTGTGGGGTCGTATGTTTCCGGTACTAACTATAGGATCAAGATTCTGGACGTCCAACAGGACAATGGCTGTAATTATTGCTTCTGCAGTATTATACAACATTACAAGACGAACAATTCCTCCCCCATTGGTCGATTAAACTATTTATAATAACATTCCATCAACATATGATACAATAAATATTGTAAAATATTGAATCAAGACAACGAATATTAAAAGAAAAAGTTTACTGAAAATGACAGGTTCAAATACAGAGTCTAAACATAACGTCTAATCGGTGCTAGTCTCAGTCCTAAACTGGAGATAAATAAACTCTCCCCTCGTTGCTATAAACAATCTAATCGTCAAACAAATATTGTTAACTAACACACTGTTTTTTGTCAATCCATCCATAGATAGACACACATGTATATTTTACGATATCAATGATGAGGAATTTTCTCTATAAAAGCTACTAAATTGAAAACAGGTTTTAATTTTTAAGAAGAACACAAGATCTGCTTAAGACCTAAATTCAATAACAAATATGAATTCATGATAAATACGTTCTTTTAAAATTGACGTTTGAGATAGCCGAGTAGCTACGCGGGATAAGACACTACTATCCATATTAAGCAATCGCAGGTTCGAATTCTGTTGGTAAAAAGACAGGAAAAACTGATTTCTAGTCGTACTTGGCTTGAGAACTATCAGTTAATTTGATCCATATTTTGAACGATTGAAATACAACATAAATAAAATAATTCATCAATAAATATTGTTTTTATTAATTTTTTAATTAAAATCAAATATTATTCGACTCAAATATTTTACATGACTCGATGTACTCATACAATACATGTATTTATTTGTAATGTACAAATACATTTTGATGGGAAAAAAAATATAAAATTAAATCCAAATCAACTTTTAAAAATTTTTAGAACTGGTTTAGACTTGAGAAATAAGACTCGATTTTGGATCAAATATTGCATATGTAGCTCCAAATCAGATCAAAACAATTTTTACTTTTGATCTGCTTTTGACCTTTTCTTTAAGTCGAATTCAGATCTTATTTTTCGACTTGGGAGTATCATTTACTTTATTTATAGAAAAATTTCTGATATCTAAACTAAGGATAACTTTATTTTTTCATTATATTTTAGATATGATGAATGCTTTATAGAGCCAACAAACACGCGATACGTACGGTTATTTGTAGGCTTAAAATTTAGGGTAAATATTCGGAAGTGGGGTTCCCCCTACTTTTGGCATAAAAAATCGAAAAACGGATGAATTTCAATTTTTTTTTTTCGAAGTTGTTCTACGTTCGATCGGAGTTCCAAAAAAAAATAAGAGAAAATCGAAAAACATCGATTTCATTTCAAAGTTTGAAAATTAAATACAGGTACCATAATAATACATATCATTTCTCTTAGAGCTACATATAAACTCCAAACTTTATTATTAGTATCAACCAAAACACCAATTAAAAATCTGAGATTCTCTTAACTAAATAATACATTTCAGAAGCGTAAATTTTTATTTGCTTTTTTTTTTAATATTTTGTTCTGTAAAAAGAAGCAAAATATTTTCACCACTACCAGGAACATGACTCATATATTGAATACGTGTATTTAAAACTTCAAGAGGAAAAAATAGGTCTGAGCACACTTTGTCTGTGCTTACACGACGAACTTCCCATTATTAATTGTTTATAACAAATTTACATTGTTATAAACAATTTCTAATTGTTAAGAGGTATATCTCGTCATAAATAACACTATTTTGTTGAAAGCATCTAAGTTCACGTGATATATGCAATAATTATTCGATAAATACAATTTTCGATTGTTAATAACAAATTTATATTGTTATAAACAATGCGTAATTTTTAAAACTCATATTGCGTCATAAATCATATTATTTTGTTAGAAACATCCAAATTCATGTGATATATGCATTAGTTATTCGATAAATACAATTTTCAATTGTTTATCACAAATTTATATTGTTATAAACAATGTGTAATTGTTGAAAGTCATATTTAGTTGTAAACAATAATGTTCAGTCAATATCGAGTTAATTTACAAATGAAATCGTTATTCTTATTATTTTTTTCTAACAAAGTTTATTACATAAAAACAATACAATATTATTTTGTCACAATAAAATTAATATCATTTTAAAACTGTGAATATTGCTTCAAATAAAATGAAAGTTAAAGAAATTGATTTTTTTGATTCAAAAAAATTTTTTCTCTCAGTGTACTACTTGACTAATCAAGTAAACTTATTCTAGAAAATATCACTAGAATTATAATAAATTTTTATTCGCAGTGTGAAACAGTTGCTTATACCATCTGATAAATAGTATTAGAACAATCAAGCAGAGTCAATTTATGATTTTTTACTTTATTCCTTAATCACTTTATTATGTTGTTTAGTAAAAATGACTGGACGGACGAAAATTATGAGAGCCTTATTAGTTGATTAGTCAAGTCAACTCATCCTTAAAAATAGTGCTAGAATTCTAGTAAAATTTTATTGATGGTGTAGAATAGTTTCTTATACTTTTTGATAAACAGTATAAAAATAACCAAGCTGCGATTATTTTATATACATAAACATTTTAACTATTTCCAATAGCCTCGGATAGCCAAGCGGGTTAAAGCGTTGGTTCAGTTATTTGCGTGCGTTATAAGCGGTCATAGGTTCGAATCTCCTCAAAAGAATATTCTTTATTTAGCTTAAAATCTGTGTTTTTCGCAATCTTTAATGGGTGCATACGTAAAATTGGTGTTCAGCATATACATAAAGTCTATCAAAAATAATTTTTTAAATATTTACATTATTTTTATTCATTGGTTTTTCGTATTTTCTATGTAAACCGCCACGATTTTTATAATAAATCATCGTATACGATTGATAATTTAAAGATAATATTTCCTGAACATTATAGTAGACGATACGTTACGTTAATAAAATGTATTGTTGATAATTTTACCAAATATTCCATTTTTTCAATATATTGTTGAATAATTGGATTAAATTAGCTACAATATTTGTGAAAATTACTTTCGAGACAAGTAAATTTTACTAGAATTTATCATAAACCTCGAATATCTACTGACGAGATATTTCTAGTAAATTTTGCTTGACTCGACGATCATCCATATAAGTGAAGGAGTTTCTAGTAAAGTTCTCTAAAATTCTATAAATATTGTCATGACTGTTTTCTCCGTGTAGAATTAAAACAAAAAAAAAATTTCCAAGATAGCTTTATTTTTCAATTTTATACGACCAAAAACAGGCGGAGCCCCACTTCTAAACAATTACCAAATTTAGTGTTGATTACTGTAATTTTTTTACTATTTTTGTAAAGTAAAAATTACTGCATTCATTTTTCTCCATATTTGCACCACATCGTTTATTTACTAGGATATTGACTCTAACGTCAACTTTGTTTCAGTGTTCCCAAGCAGAGCAAGACTGTGCCCATTACCAAAGGACGCTGGCCCAATTTTAACTTGATCACCACTCTCTTATTTTAAAAATTTCAAGCTTCGATTATCGAATCGATTACAATAACTTCTCTAGAAATCGATAAGTAAATAAATGCAATTCAAGTCAAGTAATCACGTAATATTTCTGAGAAACTAGAGCTAATGATACATCCAAGTGCAACATTATGCAATTATCTTCAATTTCATGTATAAAAATTTACTATCAAAATCAATGATTTATTAACAATAAATAATTAAATAATAAACATGATGAATTAAATGTGTCTATAATTATTTTATTTATTGATTTACAGTGGAATTTTTTTAATTCTAATATTGAAGACATTGTCAAGGATTTAAGTCGTGATTTAAGTAAATATGAAATAAATAGTATAAATAATGATACATTATCATAATATTTCCTAGAAAAGCAATGAATTGACGTAAACAACCATTTTCTCACTAGAGAAATTAGGGATTTAATCAATTAAATGATCTATAATAAGTAAAAGACTTGATAATTATTTGTTAATAAATGTAATGATAGTATTTGTAACTGCTGACATCAGAACCATACGCAATATTTGACCCAATTATTAAGAAAAAAAAATACAATGATCATTGTTGCAAAATGCTGGACATTCTCCTTTCAGAGGTAATAAATTTTCCAACAAAACCTTTATAACAATGATTATAAAATTTTTCCTATTAATCAGATATCGATAGAAAAAAAGCAAACATCGATGCCCTTTTTATATTCAAGGTTTCAATAATAAGCTAAATATCTAATGTATGCATGAACACAAGGATAAACAATTATATTGAAATTATATATATTTTTTTTCTACTTCTAAATCAAACTCAATCTTTTAAACCGTCCTTCTCTTTGCAATCCTTGAATTTTTTCAATGTTAATTAAGTGCAGTATATAATTGCGGTATGTGAATGGCTTTAAAATAGAAAAAAACCACTAGTGAACAATAATAATATAATAGTCATGTAAATGGATTTGTGTTCATATAACACAATGTAAAAAGTTTTTATTACTAATAAGATCATGTATAGATAAACTTGAGTTAATACAAAATAGTCATAGAAGCATTAATTATTATCTTGATTGCGTAATTAGTCGGAAGTGAATTTTTTAACGTTGAGAAAATTGAAAATAAAATAAATACTAGTATCAGACTCACTTGGAGATTGTTAAAGTGTGGTGGTTCTTAACTAAACAATCATCTGCACGGTTAATAATTTTTATTATTTTTTAAATATCAATTATGTTGATAAACTTTGAATTATTGTTAATAACTAATAAATAAGTAAGATACTTCATTTTTTTTCCTTCTATTGAAAAAACGAATTTTTTTTGTAAGTGATTTAGTAGTGATGGGAGCAAGGAAGTATATTAATCCCAATCCTAGGGAAAAATCGAATTTTTTTGCAGTATTATTTTGGACTTGGACATATAAGATATTTAAGACAGGATATACTAAAGATTTAGGTCCTGAAGATTTATTTGATCCACTGCAACAAGATCGATCAGATGTTCTTGGAGATCGATTAGAAAGGTAAATCAAATATTTAGTGAAAAATCTTTTTTTTTTTTGTCACTTTATAGAATAATTTAAAGATGCTGAAAAAAGGTCTAGAGGGTTGTTAAGAATTCAGAATTTTCTTTAAATATTAGAACAGGATTAAAAAAATGCTCTAGATATTTTTTTATTCAAAATTATTGAATTAAAATTGATTAACTTATTTTGTTTAATAAAAATTTTAAAAAAACTTTTTTTTGTATAATTGTTAAAAAAGTTATAGAATTCTAGAAAAATTTCTTATTTATTTTATTACTCATTGAATGTTATTTAATTAAAATTTTCATTTTGTTTTTTGTTTAATTTAAAATACATTTCTTTTTCATTCTAAAAGTAGTAAATTTAAATTTGTTATCTTTTATTTGAAAAATTAACAGAAGAATTTTTAAAATAATTATAGAAAAAATATTCTAGATATTTTTTCTTTGCTTAAAAATGTTAAATTATAAACAATGACATTTGTTTTTTTAATATAATTTTATTTAAGGTAGTTGGCTTGCTCTGGGCCGTATCAAAAAAAAAGACCCAAGGCCTTTCGAAATAAAATTAATTTTTTTCTGAAATATACACACTAGTTTTCTGCATCTCAATTAATGTCTTCTATCATTCCGAAAAACAGAAAAAGATAGTTAATGCCTATTTTATAGGAGAGTTTAGCTTTAAATTATTATTTAATCGAAACTACCTTAAGTTTAAGCGCGAATATCTTTTAAAAGATATTGTAATATAGCTTGAATTTTGTCATAAATTATTATTATAAATATTCACGTACTGTCTTAGTTTTTTGAACGATTTGCTCAGGCCATTTAAATTTAATTAAAGTAGATTGAAACACAAAAGGGATTTCTAGTGTATCGTACATATTAAAACTATTCACTATGAATTAATCTTTATTAAATTTTCGTGTTGTAAATAATAACAAAAATTTAGCTATTTACAGCTAAGGATTCAGAGAATCATTTTGCAAAAGTTGAAATAAATTGGTCGAGAAAAATTTTTCATTACAACTACCTTAATTAAAATTTTTATTTTGTTTTTTGTTTAATTTAAAATACATTTATTTTCATTCTAAAAGTAGTAGATTTAAATTTATTATCTTTTATTTAAAAAATCTCTTCATTTAATTTGGAATACGTTTTTTATGATTATTAACAAATCTACAGAATAATTTCCAAAAATAATTATAGAAAAAATATTCTAGATATTTATTTTTTGCTTAAAAATGTTAAATTTGAAACAGTAACATTCATTTTTTTAATGAAATTTCATTTAAAGAATTTTTACAATTTTTAGAATGCTAAAAAAAATATAAATGCAAGCTCTTAAAGCTCTAGATATTGTTTCATATAAAATATTAACATCAATTATAATTAACTGTTTAATTAATCATTCAAAATGAATATATTATATGTTATCGGACTATTGTTACTTAACGATCATTGAATATTCATTTACAAGAAATAATAATCCAATTAATTCATCATCTAGAGAATGGTATCAGGAGTTAGAGACAAAAAAGAGATCTAAAGGACAACCAAGCTTTTTTGCAACAATTGTTCGTTGTTTTATGTGGGAATTTATACTTTATGGTATTCTTCATGCCTTCAACGAGTTTATCCTAAGGTAAATAAAACCGAAACTCAACAGAATTCCTTTAAGGTAGTTTGAGCACATAGGAGTGGATTTTAAGGGTACTTTGAGGGGGCCCCATTGAATTCCTATCAAACGAATGATAATTTATTGAATTATAATCATAATATATTGATTAAAGGATTTACTGAATAAATTACAAAAATTTTTTGTTAATTATTACTATAAATTTGATAATTAATGTTAAAGGTGACTTTTATACTGACCATATTTTAAACGTGAAATGCATGATTTTATAGTTTTTAATTAGTAATTTCTTCATTAAATATTCAACAGCTGCAATTTTTTTTGTGAAATATCTATTTGAAAACGTTTCTGAATTAATGATCTCGTTTTTCGTAAATATTTGCAGTACGGAAGATTGGAAAATTGAACGATAAACTTGAAAGTACTGTTCCTCTCTCTCTTACTCTCATTTACGTCAACGCATAAAACTGTATTTTTAAATTCGATTTTTTCATCGAAATGCCCAATGACTGAGCTTTTTTTTGCTTGTAACTTGTTCGTGAAAATCTCAAGAACATCATATTTCAACATTAAATTTATTTGCAGACTTTGGCCAAGTGCTCCAACTACCTTAAAAAAGAAAAAATATTTCTAATGATGTTTTTTTATTTCAGATTAGGAGCACCGATACTTTTAGGAAGACTTTTAAGGTACTTTCGGGAAAACGGTGGAACAAATTACCACGAAGCATTGTCATACGCTGCAGGAATAAGTTTAGCGATAGGAATGAATGCAATTACCATGAACCAATCAGCATTTGGGACAAATAATATTGGTAGCAGGATTCGAATAGCCGTTTGTTCAATCATCTATCGGAAAGTAAAAAATTTATCAATAATTTAAATCAACAAATTAATTTAATCATTATAACGAGCTCAAGTTTTTTTTTAATCATTGATAAAAAATCATTATTATGCAATCAATTTCATGCTTCATATTTACAATACATTTCTCTGTATATAATGTATTCATTACAAATCTCCAAGTTTGAAGTGCTTTAATTTAAAACACTTAAAGAGTTACAAATTACGTCACCTATTTGATTAACATTGTACATAATCATTTTTTAAACACTTCCAAGTATCTAAAAAGTGACGACAATGTTAATCAAATGAGTGACGTCATTTTAAAACACTTTAAGTGCATTGAATTAAGGCACTACGATTTGTAGTAAATTATCTATCAAAAATCTCATTTTTTGAATTAGAAATATTTTGTCGTTAAAAATCACATAAATGTAATTTTTACAATCAAACAGTTGAATTAATTATGAAAGAAATCTATCAAAAAATTAAATTTACTGCAATCAATTCTATCATCAATTTGTTGGGGTATTTTTAACTTAAATTTTTCTCCATATAATCACTGCAAATCCCGAAAAATTTAAGTGACTAGTAATAAGATGTTCAAAGTATTTAATAATTAAGCACCTAAGTGTTTACAATACTAAATACCATAAACACAATACAGCATTTTGATAAACGGCAAGAAACGTTCAAACGTCGTCTACAAAATTACTATAGTTGGTTAATAATGTTTAACATTGCAAACACTTTAAGTGTTTAGTTGCTAAACACTTGGATTTGCAGTGATTGGTGGAGAAAAATAATTTCTTTTTTCAAGTCAAAATTCGAGTACAATGTAAAAAATAATAAATATGGTATAAGTCTACAGTGGATAATAAATCAGAGTTCTTCAATTGGGGTAAACCAGTAATCGGCAAAAGAAATTTCTAATTAATCATTACTCAATTAATTGATATTATCACTTGTAATAATAACCAGCCCTGATGTAAGAACTTTTGTTAAACTTATGCCCGTCTATTTACATTCTACATCAGATTCCCATTTATTGTCTGACGTTAAATTTCCTGACGACAGTCTTACATCAATCTGCATTAGAAAAACGGAAGATACGTATGTAAATGACCAACGTATGGCGAATTATCTAAATTAGCCATCAGTCTTACGTCAATTTGGTTATTAGGGAATACATAAAGTACATAATTTGTAATTTCATAAATCAAATAAAAAAATTAACTAACAATAAGCCGTTGGTAACATTTAAAATGAAATCACAAATTACAAGGATAATTCAAAATATTTTTTTTTTCAAATTACTAACTACCAAAATATCTAATATTTTAATCATTCATATAACTAAATTGATAATTAGTTATTTCACAAGGATAAAATGAGTATTTTTTTTTTTTAATAACCTTATAAAGTTACGTCAAAATCAATTTCTATGTCAATAATGTTTTAATCAATTATTTATTCATATTAAACGTTCATGACATGTTAATTTTAACTTTTTTTATTATTTTAACCATTCAAAAATTTACATTGTAATTATTTTTAATTACTAGAATTACTCATTTATAATTAAAAACTATAAATAGTAATAAATGTATGTTTATTTAAATCAAAATGACTTCAGATTCATAATGAATGAATAACAAAACTCATTATTTCAATATTAACGACATGATATATTATAATTATATAATCAGTCTTAATTAATGAATCTATTAAAAGTTTATCAAAGCATAATTTTATTTTCAAACAATGTGATTTATCGAAAAACTTCAATTGAATACAACACAGGTCTGCAAAAAAAAATTTTTTTAGCTGCTTGAGTTTATTTTTGATTGCATTGTATGATTTAAAGGTCACAGATTTTAAAAATGACTTCTATAACATCCGATCACGTATAGATTGTTTGCAGTATAAATATTCCTGTTGACGCTAAAGCTACTTTATCCACCACCCTTTACCACTATTATCTTCAACTATTGATATGTTTTTTTTGATTTATTGCCAAGTTCATGTGTTCTTGATAGCATTAATGTAAAAAAGCTTAGCCGTAAAGCTATTTTTCAAAAAAAAAACAAAATACTAAATGTTAAGTTAATTAGTATTAAGTTAAGTAGTAGGAGTAAGTAAAAAAAAAATATTACATGATAAAATTTTTTGTTTTTATCAGATTGAAATCTACAAAAAAAAATGAGCCTAAACACACTTTGTGCTTACATGACGCACTTCCCATTATTAATTGTTTATAACAAATTCATATTGTTATGAACAATACGTAATTGTTAAAAGTTATTTCTCATCATCCAACATATTATTGTTTTGAAAAAATCCAACCCTATATGATGAAAGTACACTCTAAAAAATAATAGTTGAATTCCATAGTTGGATTTACAATCCTGTGTTTATTTCTCATTTGACAGAAAATAGTTGAGTCCTTTTCGAACTATTAATCATAAATCCAACTATTTATATCTCTCAGTGTATTAGTTAATCGAGAAAAACACTTTTTAATTGTTTATAACAAATTCACATCGTTATAAACAATGCATAATTGTTGAAAGTCATATTTAGTTGTGAACAATAATGTTTAGTCAATATCAAGTTAATTTTTAAATAACATTGTTATTCTTTTTCTTAAAAGTATTTCAAGTAGTTAAACTTGTCATTTATTTATTATTAGTTTTTTTGTTATAAAAAAACGGCTCAACCGAATTCGTTCAAATTTCTTTCTGATCTTCTTTATAATATCTTTCGAATAAATTTTGGTTAAAGTCGATATCTCAATTCGTTCTTGAAATATCGAAAACGAAAAAAATGCTGACATCCATACATACATACATACGTACGTTCGTACACACACACATCATTTTAAAAATTGGTCAGTATGCTTAAAATATCTGGAAACGTGGCGATATGATGAAAATTCACATTTCACCAATCGTCCCAATTACAATAACTTCCTTATGAGAAATTAAATATATATAAATTCTACGAAGTTTTTTACTTGCAGAGCTGTGTTGTTAATGAAGATGTACCAAAAAGTAAAATAAATAATCATTTAAATATTTTTTTTTGTATAAAAAAATGTCATAGGGGTCTGATAAGGTAGCCGGATCTGGACCAGATTATTTAAAGCATTACATGCCTGTTTTAACCCTAGTCAGATTGATCTATGTGAATCCTAATAGGATAGCCTAGAAACTTATAAAAAATAAACATTTTGTTTCTTTCTAAGAGACAATAAATGAAATTATGTTTCATTTTTAATACCAACCTATCACTTTTAATATTGACAATAAAATTATTTTTTAAAAAGGTTAGATACAAATAAAAGACACAACAATGATCACTAATCAAAAATTGATCAGCGATGATGAGAATATTTACAGACAATTATTTTTCTTATTTAAAAAATAATATTCAATGAGTAAGAATCAGTATATTAACTTAAGTTATTAATTGCAGGCACTGAGACTTAGCACAACATCATTTGGAGATACAGCACCAGGAAAAGTGGTGAATTTGATATCTAATGATGTCAGTAGGTTTGACACAGTGACCAGCATCATGAACCACATGTGGTCTGCTCCAATATCAGCTTTAATAGTCGGTTACATCTTATACTCAGAAGTTGGATATGTTGGAGTGTTTGGAGTAGCTGTAGTCTTCTTTGTGGTGTCTATTCAAACATACGCAGGGAAGTTATCATCAAAGTTTCGATTACGAACAGCCATTAAAACTGATGAGAGAGTTAGATTGATGGATGAAATAATATCAGGAGTTCAAGTGATCAAGATGTATGCTTGGGAAAAGTCTTTTTGTGTGATGATTGCAATGACTCGAAAAGTAGAACTAAAAATCATCAAAAAGTTTTCATGGATCCGTGGAGTTTTTTTAACGTTTGAACTATTTACAACACGAGCTGCTATCTATTGTACTCTTGTTGGAATGATGTTTTGTAATCAGAGGTTAACTGCTGAGAAAGCTTTTATGTTTTCTTCCTTTTTTAACATTCTTTCGCAAACAATGTCATCATTGTTTGTGCGCAGTGTAACTGAAGCAGCTGGATGTATAGTAGCGATTAGAAGATTGCAGCATTTTTTAATGTATGATGAAGTAGGTGGAAAAAATCACGCGAGTGAGGTTTCTTCGAAAAAGAAGAGGCAATTTACTGATGATGATAACGATGATGATGATCAAGGAGTTATTAATGAAAAGACAAGGATGCTGCCCAACTTAATCAATCATGATGTCAATTGTAATTGTAATGGTAATGTTATGAAAAAAACAAAAGCTAATGGAAGTATAGCAACAACAGTGGATCTGGTGAACTCAACACATCATGTAGTCAATCGTAAGCCAGATGGTGATAACTGGGCTGTGAGGATTACAAATGCGACAGCTAAATGGGAGCCAAGTAATCAAGAAAATACTCTAAATAAAGTTAACATCAAACTGGAACGAGATAAATTGTATGTCGTGATTGGAGCAGTGGGAGCTGGCAAGAGTTCACTTATTTCTGCAATCCTTGGTGAACTACAATTATCAGAGGGAAGCATAGAAGTACGTGGAGGACTGAGTTATGCTGCTCAAGAAGCTTGGGTTTTTGGCTCGACCGTTCGACAAAATATTATTTTCGGGCAACCGTACGACCGTCAACGTTATCAAAAAGTCGTCAAAGTGTGTGCATTACTCAGTGACTTTAAACAATTCCCCCAAGGCGACCAGACGATAGTCGGAGAAAGAGGAAGCTCATTATCCGGAGGACAGAAAGCAAGAATCAATCTAGCCCGTGCTGTATATCGTCAAGCAGATCTCTATATCCTAGATGATCCATTAAGTGCTGTTGATACCCACGTGGGTAAGCATTTATTTGAAGAATGTCTAGAGAGATATTTATCAGGGAAGACAAGAATCCTTGCCACTCATCAGCTTCAGTACATCAAAGACGTTGACGGCATTATTCTGCTTGAACATGGATCCTCTAGGATGTTCTCCAACTATGTTGATTTTCTTGCTCAATGCCCCAAGTACGCTACTCTTCTAGCCTCCGACTCATCACAAGACACCGACGAATCATTCTCTGAAAAATGTCACATACGGATGCGAACTAAATCCAGTATAAGTGTAAGTAGTAGGGCTTCAGAAGCCAGCTACACTGATGCTGATGCTGAAGATTATCACGACAAATGCTTGAAAATGGATACAATTGAAGCAACATCAAAAGGAGTCATTCAAGGATCTATTTTGATGAAATATTTTACATCTGGTTGCAACTGGTGTTTGATCATCACTGTAGGGATATTATTTATTTTAACACAGTGCACCACAAGTGGAGTTGATTACTTTATTTCTATCCTTGTAAACGAAGAAGAATCGAGATATGAAAGCCACTCTACATCTCATAATTTCACTTTACCAATCAACACTAATAATTATATTGATAATTACAATATCACACCTGCTCTTAAGTATATCTACATCTACTCAGGACTAGTCCTATCAATATTTATCATTGGAATTATCAGATCGTTCTTGTTTTTTCAATTCTGTGTAAATAATAGTCAGAGTCTACATGATCAAGCCTTTAATGCTCTTATAAGAACAAGCATGCGATTTTTTGATACAAATTCTAGTGGAAGAATACTGAATAGATTCTCAAAAGACATGGGAGCTATTGATGAACAACTTCCTAAAGCCTTGCTTGATTCCGGCCAAATAATAGCACTGATGGTGGCATCATTGATTATTGTATGCGTTGTAAATCCTTTCTTTTTAATTTCCATATTAATAATTGTATTTATATTTTACTGGTTAAGAAAAATCTACCTCAAAACGAGTAAGAATGTTAAAAGACTTGAAGGAATGATGAGATCGCCAGTATTTACACATTTGAATACTACAATAAACGGTCTCAGAACAGTGAGAGCATGTGGGGCACAGAATGTTCTTAAAGCAGAGTTTGATATTCTTCAAGACCGTCATACCTCATCTTGGTACATGTTCTTAGCAACGAGCACAGCATTCGCATTTGCATCAGACATTTTTTGTTTTATATTTATAACAGTTATTACGTTCAGCTTTCTCCTATGTGACTTCGGAATCTCAGGTGCTGAGGTTGGTCTGGCAATATCAACTGTACTAGCGATTACAAGAAAAATACAGTTTGGTATGCGTCAAGGTGCTGAGGTAACTAATCAGATGATGTCGGTAGAGCGAGTTTTGGAGTATTCACTTTTACCACCTGAGGACAATATTGCGGAAGACAAACCGACCAAGAAAAATAAGAAGAAGAGTTCACAGGTGACTTCAAAAACAGTACATGCACCAGAAAATTGGCCAACAGAGGGATGCATCAAGTTCCAGCATGTGTTTATGCGTTATGCCGAGGATGAGTCACCGGTACTAAAGGGACTTGAATTAGTAATTAAACCGAGAGAGAAGGTTGGGATCGTCGGAAGAACAGGTGCTGGTAAATCTTCCTTGATCTCTGCTTTATTCCGTCTTGCCAAGGTCGAAGGAGTCATTGACATTGACGGAGTAGACACTGGTTCTATTTATCTTGAGGAGTTACGTCGGAAAATCTCAATCATACCTCAGGACCCTGTTCTGTTCTCTGGAACCCTGAGAAAGAACTTGGATCCCTTCAACGAATTCCAAGACTCCTTGCTCTGGGCAGCCTTAGAAGAAGTCGAGCTGAAGGAGGCTTTCAGTGGATCCAATGGTCTAGAATCACGAGTGTTTGATCGTGGTACAAACTTCAGTGCTGGCCAAAGACAGCTGGTCTGTCTCGCTCGAGCTATTCTACGAAACAACAAAATTCTTATGCTCGACGAAGCCACTGCCAATGTTGATCCTCACACCGATGGCCTTATCCAACGTACCATCCGTAAGAAGTTCGCCAACTGTACTGTACTTACTGTCGCACATCGACTTAATACCATTATGGACAGTGACAAAGTCCTGGTAATGGAGAAGGGACGAATGGTCGAGTTCGATCATCCCTACATTCTGCTTAAAAATGACTTTGGCCATTTTACCTCACTCGTCAAAGAAACCGGTCATGCTATGACTGAACAACTTACTCGCATTGCAAAACAAGCATACGATCATAAGCAGAATGAGAGAAATTAAATTATTAGATGAAATATATTTATCTAACAAGACCCATGTGCTCAATTTATCAGTATTTTTTGAATTATTCGTGTATACAAATGCGTATATAAAATATGTAATATAATATTTTTACTTTACTTTTTATAAAAATAAGTGCATCCTTTTTCTCTATTTAACAATAATAAATTGAAAATCATACAAAGTTAATTATTATCTGTTATTTATAATCTATTTCTAATTATAAGTAAATGAAAAGAAATTTAATCACACACTCATTATTACCACAGGCATCATCAGTAAACAATCGTCTGTTGAGTTCTGTCTTATTTGCTTTTGTGTTGTAGCTCACTTTTATTATGACAGTGCTGTGAGTAGTACTGTCGATAATTTTATATTTATTTTATATTTATTTCAAGGTTATATTCTTTTGTACATTCTTTTCTACCGCAAAGTTTATGCATTCACATAAAAACGTCTACGAATTCATCCATAAAGTCGAATCATTTAGATTTTTTAACAAAACCTAAAGATAACTGATATAACCTAACTAAAGTGCAATCAAAGAAATCATTTACAGTGAATTTACAAGTTTAATGTCAACTTGATCATACAACCTGAATGTTAATTATCAGCATGGTGAATAAAGTAAGTTAACTATCAAATAATTATTATAATTCATGAATATTTCGTTTTTAAATTTATTTTAGATGTCTTTCAATGTTTCCTATGTTATTAAATAATCAATGAATAAAAACATTTTATTGAAAAAAAACCCAATAGCCAACTTTAACTAAATTTAATTGACAACAAATAGTGTCTTTTTTTAAAACTCATGTTATGATCGGCACTGTATTGTAATTTATCTAAATAAATATAATCAATTACCATTGAATGTTATTATTGAGTAAATTCACAGAAATATTCGTTTATCAGATAGTAGAATTGATTAGATATTCTTGCAAAGTTTATTTTGGTTTCCAAAGATATTTACATAAAATTCAATACTAAATTTATCAGAAATATTTTTAATTCTATTCTTTTTCTTTTTTATCACTTCATTATTAATTCGTATTCACCGAAACATTCAAGTGTTTTTAAGAGTAATCAATTGATTTAAATAATCTAGAGAAATAGGTTTTTTCATCAAAAAGTAATGGTCATTACACTATTAGTATGAAAAATTTTAAGTTCATTAGAAATAGAGTGGATCAAAAAATATTTAAAGTAATTCGTCAATTAAGATTGTCATGTTTAATGCCTAAAACCATTGTTTCACTACCACTTGGATGATCATTACTCAAACAATTGCTTAATGTGACACAGAAAAAAGGTGTAATTGAATTTCTGTATTAATGGCATACAAAAAAAACAGCTCAGATATGATTGAATTTGCATAATTCTTAATCGATCTATGAGCATTATCTTGTCAACTGTAAATTAAATTTACTCGAAATCAATTTCTAAATAGATATAATTAGGTCATAAACATGAGAGAAAGAGAGTAGAAACTCATCAGCAAAATGAGAGATAGTCCTATCTGTTAATATAAGACTGCTATCAACTCATTCTGCAAGTCATGTAATGTTTCAGTGTAGTAGCGCATAAAATCTTCTTTACAGATATGATGCTTTTTATCTGACATATTAAATTGTTTTTTTCAAATTTATGCTAACTAAGCATGAAATCAACATTTTTTTCACTAAATGTTGCAAATCTTTGTGAATTCATTCTTGAAATAAACCTGAACTTTTTGAATCAAATAATAAATAAACATTCTATTCTATAATATTTCTATGACATCTTAAACTTTCAAACATTGAATAAATTTAAATAGAATGCAATTTATTTGGAATCAATTTTGAATTAAATTTACCTAATGAATTAGAAGCCATATTTTACCTGGCCAATACTAGCCAAGCTAATAATCATTAATTTACATTTTGAAACTGATGAAAAAGCTTGAAATTTTTTTTAACCTCTATTTTTTCTGATTTCGAAAATATTTTTGCTCCTCTTCATCACTGCTCCAAGTCATTATAAGCTAAGAAAGAAAAACAAAAATATGTGGAGAAATATTATCCAATTCAACTAAAGCAAGTGAATGGTCACCGATTGACCCACGTTGATGCTACACAGTTCGATAGAGTATGCAATTTTCGTTTACACAATTAAAAAATTATTACCAGGTAAACAGATAAGAAGATAAGATATGTAATCATATCAATCATAATAAATAAAACGAAGTTTTTTATTTTACTTTAAAAATGATTAAATTATTTTTGGACCACTTTTGATTCGGTGTGCGTGTATCGGATATTTAAATAAACAAGTTATTTTAAATGATAAATTAAAAGTTAATGAGTAATAATTGATTAACTTGTTTATCAGAAACAACTCAATGAATTGTTTCTTTAACATTTCAGATTTGAATATCTAATGGAATGCCAAGTGACAATCATACACTAGTCAGCCTTACATACATTCACAGTTAGAAAACAATTCAGAAGGAATATTCAACTATTTCATCAGCTTTCAAGTTACCTGATAAGATACCAAATAATTGTGATCTGCAACACTGTCCGATTAATTCTAGTGTGTTGAATTAAATCCAAGTAATATTAAAAGTGAGAGTGTACTTATTTTTATGGTCAGTGTACTTACATATGCTATGCAATAAGCACGTCCAGATAAATCCATCATTAGCAAGTAATTAGCAAGAGATCATTTTGGATCAATTAACTGTGAAACTAATGTCTAGTTCAATATTATCATGGATGCAAGTAAGGCAAAAGTTCATCCAAATCCTCGAGAGAAGTCAAACATTTTATCAGTGCTGTTCTGGACTTGGACATTTAAGTTATTCAAAACTGGATACTCGAAAATACTAGGTCCTGACGATCTTTTTGATCCACTGAAAACTGATCGATCTGGAGTTCTTGGCGATCGATTGGAGAAGTAAGTCATTCTTTTATTCTCAATATGTTAGATTTTATCAACTCTTTAACTGTTAAATATGAAGCATCATTGTTGATGTTGATTAGTTTAATAAATGAATAATCGTAAAGGTGAATTTTAATCTCTGTTTTCAGACAATGGTTCCTGGAATTAGAATCTAAGAAGAAGTCAAAAAAGAGACCGAGTCTTTTAGCAGCGATTTTTCGGTGTTTTATGAGGGAAATCTTTGTGTACGGTGTTATTCACGCATTCAATGAATTTATTCTTAAGTAAGCTGATAAATGGAATAATTAATCAACAACCTCAACCAATCAGTATCTTGTCCAACACCCCTCCTATGGTCCAGAGTTTCTCCAAATCTTCAGACATCTCAAGATCCTTTGGCCAAAGTTTAATTCAGTACAATTCTATTCCAGGCTAGGAATTCCGATTCTGTTAGGAAGACTTTTGAGATATTTTAGAGAAAATGGCGGAGTAACTTACAATGATGCACTAATATATGCAGGAGGTATTTGTCTAGCAACAGGAATAAGTGCAATCACATTAAATCAAACGCTTTTCGGAGGCTACCATCTAGGCGGTAGGATAAGGATAGCTGTTTGTTCAATAGTTTATCGCAAGGTAATTAAAAAATTGTTCTAACAAAATCATAGATTAGGTATTAAGTTTAATATTTTCGTTAATACAAGTAAATATTACAGGCGCTGAGATTAAGCACAACTGCTTTTGGTGACACAGCACCTGGTAAAGTTGTAAATTTGATCGCCAATGATGTCAATCGATTCGATTTAGTATGCATCTTAATTCAGTACATGTGGTCATCTCCACTGTCTGGATTAATAATTGCATACTTTTTGTACGATGAAGCCGGCTATGCTGGTATAATTGGATTATTAGCAGTTTTTATTGTGGTTCCAATCCAATCGTATACAGGAAAATTATCATCGAAATTCCGACTTCAAACTGCTATAAAAACTGATGAACGAGTAAGGCTTATGGATGAGATTATTTCAGGAGTTCAAGTGATCAAGATGTATGCTTGGGAGAAACCTTTCTGTGTTATGGTGGCATTAGCTAGAAAATTAGAACTAAAAGTGGTACGAAAGTTCTCTTGGATCCGTGGAATCTATATGACTTTTAATTTATTTACAACAAGAGCAGCTATCTATGTGACTCTTGTTGGAATGATGTTTTTTAGTCAACAAATAACTGCCGAAAAAGCATTTGTAATTGCTTCTTTTTTTAATGTTCTTGCCAACACAATGTCAGCAATGTTTGTCCGTGGTGTTGCTGAAATTGCTGAGTGTATTGTAGCGGTGAGACGTTTACAGTATTTTTTGATGTATGATGAAGTTGGTCAATTAGATAAGTTGACGTATCCTGATAGATCATCAAATATCGATAATGCGAATTCAGAAGCTGGTACGGAAGAAACAACAGAAATGATGAACTTGACAAACCATATTATCAATCTTAAGCCAGATGGTGATAACTGGGCTGTGAGGATTACAAATGCGACAGCTAAATGGGAGCCAAGTAATCAAGAAAATACTCTAAATAAAGTTAACATCAAACTGGAACGAGATAAATTGTATGTCGTGATTGGAGCAGTGGGAGCTGGCAAGAGTTCACTTATTTCTGCAATCCTTGGTGAACTACAATTATCAGAGGGAAGCATAGAAGTACGTGGAGGACTGAGTTATGCTGCTCAAGAAGCTTGGGTTTTTGGCTCGACCGTTCGACAAAATATTATTTTCGGGCAACCGTACGACCGTCAACGTTATCAAAAAGTCGTCAAAGTGTGTGCATTACTCAGTGACTTTAAACAATTCCCCCAAGGCGACCAGACGATAGTCGGAGAAAGAGGAAGCTCATTATCCGGAGGACAGAAGGCAAGAATCAATCTAGCCCGTGCTGTATATCGTCAAGCAGATCTCTATATCCTAGATGATCCATTAAGTGCTGTTGATACCCACGTGGGTAAGCATTTATTTGAAGAATGTCTAGAGAGATATTTATCAGGGAAGACAAGAATCCTTGCCACTCATCAGCTTCAGTACATCAAAGACGTTGACGGCATTATCCTGCTTGAACATGGATCCTCTAGGATGTTCTCCAACTATGTTGATCTTCTCGCTCAATGCCCAGAGTACGCTACTCTTCTAGCCTCCGACTCATCACAAGACACCGATGAATCATTCCCTGAAAAAAGCGGTATGCGTCGACAATGGTCTAGTTTAAGTAATCGCAGTAGAATTTCGAGTGATGCTGATGTTGATGACATTGATGAAGAAAATCTCAAAATTGACAACATCGAAGCTACCTCAAAAGGAGTCATTCAAGGATCACTTTTTATTGAATACTTTAAATCTGGAGGCAACTGGTGTTTTGTCATCACTGTTGCTATCTTCTTTTTATTAACTCAGTTCTTAGTTAGTGCTACTGATTTCTTTATTCCAATTTTGGTAAACGAAGAAGAGTCTCGTAACAAAAACATTTTTATTTCTAAAAACGTTACTTCTACATTTGACACCTTACCGGATTACGATATCACTCCAGCTCTTCCCTATGTCTACATCTACACTGGATTAGCGTCATTAATTTTCATTGTTGGAATCACCAGATCTTTGTTATTCTTTAATTTGTGTGTCCGCAACAGTCAAAGCCTTCATGACCGATCCTTTGGAGCACTGATAAGAACAACCATGCGATTTTTCGATACTAATCCAAGTGGAAGAATATTGAATAGATTCTCTAAAGACTTGGGAGGCATTGATGAATTACTTCCGAAAGCACTTCTCGATGCTGGACAGATAATTTTAATGATGTGTGGATCATTAGTCATAGTATGTGTTATAAATCCGTTCTTCTTGATCCCATTAATTGTGATTGCATTCATATTTTACTGGATCCGGAAGGTTTACTTGAAAACTAGTAAAAATATCAAAAGACTTGAAGGAATGATGAGATCCCCAGTTTTTACTCATTTAAATGCATCAATAAACGGATTAACAACTATTCGAGCTTATGGAGCTCAGCAGATATTGGAAAGCGAGTTTGATAAATTTCAAGACGTTCATACTTCATCATGGTTCATGGTTGTAGCAACAAGTATAGCTTTTGGATATTCTCTAGACGTCTTTTGTTTCATATTCATAACAATTATGTCGTTCAGCTTTCTCTTGTTTGATTTTGGAATATCTGGGGCCAAAGTAGGTCTTGCTATAACGACAATAATGTCGTTAACAGGCATAATTCAATGGGGAATGCGTCAAAGTGCTGAAGTAACAAATCAACTGATGTCGGTAGAGCGAGTTTTGGAGTATTCACTTTTACCACCTGAGGACAATATTGCGGAAGACAAACCGACCAAGAAAAATAAGAAGAAGAGTTCACAGGTGACTTCAAAAACAGTACATGCACCAGAAAATTGGCCAACAGAGGGATGCATCAAGTTCCAGCATGTGTTTATGCGTTATGCCGAGGATGAGTCACCGGTACTAAAGGGACTTGAATTAGTAATTAAACCGAGAGAGAAGGTTGGGATCGTCGGAAGAACAGGTGCTGGTAAATCTTCCTTGATCTCTGCTTTATTCCGTCTTGCCAAGGTCGAAGGAGTCATTGACATTGACGGAGTAGACACTAGTTCTATTTATCTTGAGGAGTTACGTCGGAAAATCTCAATCATACCTCAGGACCCTGTTCTGTTCTCTGGAACCCTGAGAAAGAACTTGGATCCCTTCAACGAATTCCAAGACTCCTTGCTCTGGGCAGCCTTAGAAGAAGTCGAGCTGAAGGAGGCTTTCAGTGGATCCAATGGTCTAGAATCACGAGTGTTTGATCGTGGTACAAACTTCAGTGCTGGCCAAAGACAGCTGGTCTGTCTCGCTCGAGCTATTCTACGAAACAACAAAATTCTTATGCTCGACGAAGCCACTGCCAATGTTGATCCTCACACCGATGGCCTTATCCAACGTACCATCCGTAAGAAGTTCGCCAACTGTACTGTACTTACTGTCGCACATCGACTTAATACCATTATGGACAGTGACAAAGTCCTGGTAATGGAGAAGGGACGAATGGTCGAGTTCGATCATCCCTACATTCTGCTTAAAAATGACTTTGGCCATTTTACCTCACTCGTCAAAGAAACCGGTCATGCTATGACTGAACAACTTACTCGCATTGCAAAACAAGCATACGATCATAAGCAGAATGAGAGAAATTAAATTATTAGATGAAATATATTTATCTAACAAGACCCATGTGCTCAATTTATCAGTATTTTTTGAATTATTCGTGTATACAAATGCGTATATAAAATATGTAATATAATATTTTTACTCTATTTTTTATAAAAATAAGTGAATCCTTTTTTTCTATTTAACAATAATAAATTGAAAATCATACAAAGTTAATTATTATCTGTTATTTATAATCTATTTCTAATTATAAGTCAATTAAAAAACATTCAATCTCACACTGATTATTACTGCAGGCATCTTCAGTAAATTATGAATCACGAACAAGGTCATTAGATCTGCTCGATTCACACGAATCCGCATGCTGTGTGGTAGTTTAGTAAAGTAGCAATGCTGTATAATCTTTACATCATATCATGGTTCAAGCACACATACAATACATCAGAAAGCAAAGGCTGACATTCGTATTATCGCCAGCTGAGTTCCGTCTCATTTGCTTCTGTATAGTAGCTCACTTTTGTTACGACAGTGCTGTGAGCAGTACTGTCGATAATTTTGTATTTATTTTATATTTATTTCAAGGTTATGTTTTCTTCATATCCTTTTTTACTGTAAAGTCTATGTATTCACATAAAAAAGTCCACGAATTTATCAAAGAAGTTGAATTGTATACATTTTTTAACAAAACCTAAGAGATCACATAACCTAACCGAAGTGCAACTAAGGAAATCATTTACAGTGAATTTACAAGTTTAGTGATATTCTGATCATGCAATCTGAATGTTAATTATCAACATGGTGAATAAAGTGAGTTAACTATCAATTAATTCTATTAATTCATTAATATTTCATTTTCAAATTTATTTTAGGTGACTTTCAATGTTGCCTATGTTATTAAATTTATGAATCAATGAATAAAAACATTTTATTGAAAAAAACTCAACGGCCAACTTCAACTAAACTTAATTAACATCAAATGGTGTCAATGATAACAATAACACAACCAATTTGTGATAAAACTTGTTAACTTATCATATCACTATCTTTATTTACTATTTATGAGCTTGAAAATTAATGTTATGGTGGGCACTGTATTGTAATTTCTCTGAATGAATATAATCAATTACCATTGAATGTTATTATTGAGTAAATTCACAGAAATATTCTTTTGTCAGATGGTAGAATTGATTAGACATTCTTGTAAAATTTATTTTGGTTTCCAAAGATATTTACATAAAATTCAATACTAAATTTATCAGAAATATTTTTAATTCTATTCTTTTTCTTTTTTATCACTTCATTATTAATTTGTATTCACCGAAACATTCAAGTGTTTTTAAGAGTAATCAATTGATTTAAATAATCTAGAGAAATAGGTTTTTTCATCAAAAAGTAATGGTCATTACACTATTAGTATGAAAAATTTTAAGTTCATTAGAAATAGAGTGGATCAAAAAATATTTAAAGTAATTCGTCAATTAAGATTGTCATGTTTAATGCCTAAAACCATTGTTTCACTACCACTTGGATGATCATTACTCAAACAATTGCTTAATGTGACACAGAAAAAAGGTGTAATTGAATTTCTGTATTAATGGCATACAAAAAAAACAGCTCAGATATGATTGAATTTGCATAATTCTTAATCGATCTATGAGCATTATCTTGTCAACTGTAAATTAAATTTACTCGAAATCAATTTCTAAATAGATATAATTAGGTCATAAACATGAGAGAAAGAGAGTAGAAACTCATCAGCAAAATGAGAGATAGTCCTATCTGTTAATATAAGACTGCTATCAACTCATTCTGCAAGTCATGTAATGTTTCAGTGTAGTAGCGCATAAAATCTTCTTTACAGATATGATGCTTTTTATCTAACATATTAAATTGTTTTTTTCAAATTTATGCTAACTAAGCATGAAATCAACATTTTTTTCACTAAATGTTGCAAATCTTTGTGAATTCATTCTTGAAATAAACCTGAACATTTTGAATCAAATAATAAATAAACATTTTATTCTATAATATTTCTATGACATCTTATACTTCTAAGCGTCTAATAATCTCAACGAATTATTCATTAAATTACGAGAGTTGCTTTCGTTATTTAGCTTTTTGAAAAAATTGAAGCTATTTAAAAGAAATTTATGTCAAATTCATTACTAAAAATCAGACGACTTTTTTTTGTTAAATAAATCCATGCATTCGACAATGCTCATGTTTACATTTCAAAATTTATTGAATTTTATGGATTACTCAACATTCTTGAATTTTTTTAAAATCATGAATGAAATAGATTGGCAAGATGAAAAAAATTAATTGCTTTCCATATAATAATTTTAAAACAAGAACATGCTGAAAATTTTTTTCATCATTCAAGAGGTTTTTTTTGCTTTCTTGAAATGCCATGAAAGTAAGAAAAATGAATTCCAAACGAAATAAATACGACCTTCAGTTCAATCATTTTAACGTTCCTTTTTCCAAACTACGATTTTTATCGCTTCTTATATTTATTTTGTCCATTTTGACTGTTTCTTCTGATCATTGTCAAACAAAAAAATTTTCTGTTAAAAATATCATCTAAGATCATCTCAAGCAAGTGAATTGTCACCAATTGACCCACGTTCATGCACAAAACAGTTAAGAAAAAAAAAACTAAATCTAACAATTAAGTCCATTAAGATAAATACTTGCATTGTTCTATGACTGTTGATGCTACACAGTGTAATAGAGTATGCAATCTTCCTCTACGCAGTTAAATAATTATTACTAGCACTAAAAGTCTCACATAAATGATCCAAGATTGTTTGAAAATTAACTTTAAAATAGCAGCATATATTCAAGATTATTCTTTTGCTTTTCAACATTAAATACATTCTTTGTAGAACATATTACTTAATGCATGTTATACAATATTTATCATCATTATTCTTTATCATAAATTAAATGACATTACACTTTACGCTTATCATATATTGAGTTATCAGTTACAGATACTTTAATATGACAAAAAAAAAATTGAAAATCATTTGTCATCATTGAGTAAATATTATATATTTAGTTTGTAACACAAATGTTAGTTTGAAATGTTAATTTAAATCAATCATGCAATTGGAATATTAATGAATCATTTATAGATGTTTCTGACTTAAACCTCATTTTAAAATTCTACATTACATGATACTAATTATTGCTTTTTTTTGCAATTCTCATTAATATACATTACAATTTCCAAAAAAGATGTAAAGATATATTCATTCAGACATTAATTCTATCTTACGATATCTCTAGGTATCTTTTTGCTCTCTGAAATTACAAATTACTAATGATTAATTCCAAACTAGTCACATAATGAATTATTGCAGTACTGGTCACTCGTATGGGGATTCGCCGCAATGTCATTTTAGTAGCTACGTTGCCATGTAATTCAAAACGAATGGCTTGTAACTAATGCCAGCGTTGCACGTAATAAGCTGCTTGAGGTCCTCGTTTTGATAGAAATACAGATTGACAACACGTTTATAAATTATTTTTTCATTAGTAATTACTACCGCAAATGAACGTTTTAAATACGGAAGCTGCTTTCAAAACGTTGTAACAGGAAAGTCAAATTTTTGAAAAGTATTTTGAAAAATAGTTTGTTTTTGAAAAATAAAATATGATAGATTGCGAGGATTCCCGTATAAGGTGACCAGTCTGGGGTTAACATTTTTTCATGCTTTGAAATAATATGCCAAAAAAATGACGTCCTTTTGCTCTTTTTGAAGAATACAACAAGACGAATTATTTTAAATTTAATTCCACTCGTTAACTGATGTTAATTGCTGAAGGAAAAAGAATAATTAGTGTCAGTGATTAAGATAAAATAATTAATTTTATGATGTCCTAATAATATTATTGGATGATATGATGAGGTATTAATGATATTTCATCATATCTATTAAATTTAATTTAAAAAATGGTTATTTCACGTTAAAAATGATTCATTTATTGTTCAACTACCCACAAGCATCAAGTCCTTCACTAAACAAGTTATTTTAAATGATAAATTAAAAGTTAATGAGTAATAATTGATTAACTTGTTTATCAGAAACAACTCAATGAATTGTTTCTTTAACATTTCAGATTTGAATATCTAATGGAATGCCAAGTGACAATCATACACTAGTCAGCCTTACATACATTCACAGTTAGAAAACAATTCAGAAGGAATATTCAACTATTTCATCAGCTTTCAAGTTACCTGATAAGATACCAAATAATTGTGATCTGCAACACTGTCCGATTAATTCTAGTGTGTTGAATTAAATCCAAGTAATATTAAAAGTGAGAGTGTACTTATTTTTATGGTCAGTGTACTTACATATGCTATGCAATAAGCACGTCCAGATAAATCCATCATTAGCAAGTAATTAGCAAGAGATCATTTTGGATCAATTAACTGTGAAACTAATGTCTAGTTCAATATTATCATGGATGCAAGTAAGGCAAAAGTTCATCCAAATCCTCGAGAGAAGTCAAACATTTTATCAGTGCTGTTCTGGACTTGGACATTTAAGTTATTCAAAACTGGATACTCGAAAATACTAGGTCCTGACGATCTTTTTGATCCACTGAAAACTGATCGATCTGGAGTTCTTGGCGATCGATTGGAGAAGTAAGTCATTCTTTTATTCTCAATATGTTAGATTTTATCAACTCTTTAACTGTTAAATATGAAGCATCATTGTTGATGTTGATTAGTTTAATAAATGAATAATCGTAAAGGTGAATTTTAATCTCTGTTTTCAGACAATGGTTCCTGGAATTAGAATCTAAGAAGAAGTCAAAAAAGAGACCGAATTTTTTATCAACAATTTTCCGGTGTTTCATGTGGGAATACTTTGTCTATGGTGTTCTTCATACATTTAATGAATTTATTTTGAGGTAAGTTGATGAATAAAGTTATTAATTAACACATTTAACTGATTCTTTTTTTTATCAAAGTCAGCTACCCAGCTTTAATAAAAAGTCATATTTATATAACAATGATAGATGACCGCTAGTAGAAAATAGGACTGTCATATAGACCAGTGATGAAATACTTGTAGAAAGTTGCTATAATAAAATTTTAAATCCCAGCTTTTTTTTTTTATTTAACCAGCTTTGTTTTGAGAAAAACAACATGTTCTACTTTGGTTTCATTTAGAGCAGATAAGAGAAGCTCTGAATCCATTTTGATACCCTGAACTATTCTTCTTATTGCTTCAAACAGATCAAAGTTAAATTAATCTCCAATCTTTAATCTTTTTAACCTAAAAAACTAAATAATTATTTTACATCTCCTTACTGTTCTTATTTGTTATCATTCGTTTTCTATCTCTCTGAAAATCTTAAACTCTTCAATAGATAACCTTTCCCTGATTTCTTATCAAGGAAAACTGAAACTTGATCTCCAACAGTTTGCTGAAAACGTTCTTATTCCAGGTTAGGAACTCCTATTCTTTTGGGAAGACTCTTGAGATATTTTCGAGAAAGTGGTGGAGTGACTTACAATGATGCGCTGATGTATGCAGGAGGTATTTGTCTAGCAACAGGAATCAATGCAATTACCATCAACCAATCAATTTTTGGAGCATTTTACCTGGGTGGTAAAATAAGAATAGCTGTTTGTTCAGTAGTTTATCGCAAGGTAATGAGAGATTCTATCATTCTATTTTCTAACATAAAAATGATACTTTAAAAGCCAAAGACACTCTGATAGTAATTCTGTATTATTATACTGACAATAAGATAGTCAGTATAATAATAGTTTTTTTTATTTCATTTCATGATATGAATGTGCTTCGGGTAATCAGAGCTTTAACTTAGTGAAATTATTGATCATGAAATCTTAAAGTTTGTCAATAGAAAAAGTATTTCAAGCATTGATCTAGTAAGGTAACGAAACCAATAGATGGAAACCACCCAGTAGATGGACAAATTGTTAAAATTATAGAAAACTAACAATTAAAAAATACTAAAATATTTTTTATCCTTTATAGCTAAGTCCGATTCCTCGAAAAAAAAAATTAAATTTATTCAATAAACATTCACTGTCTATTTTTTAATTATTTCTTACTTTTTGTCCATCTTTTGGACTTAACTGTCCATCTATTGGTACGTTTACTCTATTGATCAATTATTTTTTATACGGAAGAAAAATAGTTTCTATTGTTTTTAAAAGTAAGTCAAATTTCCTTGAAATTGCTTTAAGTAGATTTATGTAGATACTTAAGTGCTATTGATTTTGTAATGATAGTCATCGATAGAAAAATTGAATTAAATGAAGATAGAATTTTCAAATATATAAAACAAAAATTTCCATATCAATTTAAATTTAGGAAAACTCCATTAATGACTGAAAATAAATTGAATACTTAAGCTCATTTTTATACTAATGAAAATCCATATTGTTTTAAAACTTAAAGTAATTTTTCTATACATTAAGAATCATAGATTATAATTATTCTTTTCATTGTGAAAATAAACTAATTGCCTTGACGCAGATCAAGAAGATAAAAGAATGTTAAACCTCATTTTCAAGTTCTACTTGTTGATTGAATTAATAAAGATAATATAATTTAATCAATCATATTAATACAAATAAATATTTCAGGCGCTAAGATTAAGCACAACTGCTTTTGGCGACACAGCACCTGGTAAAGTTGTAAATTTGATCGCCAATGATGTCAATCGATTCGATTTGGTATCAGTGTTCATTCATCACATGTGGTCTGCCCCACTTGCAGCACTGATAATTGGGTACTTCTTATACGTCGAAGCTGGTTACGCTGGTATACTTGGAATATCAGCAGTTTTTATTGTGGTTCCAATCCAATCGTATACAGGAAAATTATCATCGAAATTCCGACTTCAAACTGCTATAAAAACTGATGAACGAGTAAGGCTTATGGATGAGATTATTTCAGGAGTTCAAGTGATCAAGATGTATGCTTGGGAGAAACCTTTCTGTGTTATGGTGGCATTAGCTAGAAAATTAGAACTTAAAGTGGTACAAAAGTTCTCTTGGATCCGTGGAATTTTCATGACTTTTAATTTATTTACGACAAGAGCAGCTATCTACTGTACTCTTGTTGGAATGATGTTTTTTAGTCAACAAATAACTGCCGAAAAAGCATTTGTATTCTCTTCCTTTTTTAACATTCTTGCCCATACGATGTCAGCAATGTTTGTCCGTGGTGTTGCTGAAATTGCTGAGTGTATTGTAGCAGTGAGACGTTTACAGTATTTTTTGATGTATGATGAAGTTGGTCAATTAGATAAATTGACTTATCCTGACAGATCATCAACCATTGATGAATCGAGTCCAGAAGAGAAACGATTAAAATCAGAGATTCCCTACATTGATGATGATAATGCTGATGTGATAGAAAAGGCGAAACCTAATGGAAGTATAGTAACAGCAGTGGATCTGGTGAACTCAACGAATCATACAGTCAATCGTAAGTCAGATGGTGATAACTGGGCTGTGAGGATTACAAATGCGACAGCTAAATGGGAGCCAAGTAGTCAAGAAAATACTCTAAATAAAGTTAACATCAAACTGGAACGAGGTAAATTGTATGTCGTGATTGGAGCAGTGGGAGCTGGCAAGAGTTCACTTATTTCTGCAATCCTTGGTGAACTACAATTATCAGAGGGAAGCATAGAAGTACGTGGAGGACTGAGTTATGCTGCTCAAGAAGCTTGGGTTTTTGGCTCGACTGTTCGACAAAATATTATTTTCGGGCAACCGTACGACCGTCAACGTTATCAAAAAGTCGTCAAAGTGTGTGCATTACTCAGTGACTTTAAACAATTCCCCCAAGGCGACCAGACGATAGTCGGAGAAAGAGGAAGCTCATTGTCCGGAGGACAGAAAGCAAGAATCAATCTAGCCCGTGCTGTATATCGTCAAGCAGATCTCTATATCCTAGATGATCCATTAAGTGCTGTTGATACCCACGTGGGTAAGCATTTATTTGAAGAATGTCTAGAGAGATATTTATCAGGGAAGACAAGAATCCTTGCCACTCATCAGCTTCAGTACATCAAAGACGTTGACGGCATTATCCTGCTTGAACATGGATCCTCTAGGATGTTCTCCAACTATGTTGATCTTCTCGCTCAATGCCCAGAGTACGCGACTCTTCTAGCCTCCGACTCATCACAAGACACCGACGAATCATTCTCTGAAAAAAGCAGTATGCGTCGACAATGGTCTAGTTTAAGTAATCGCAGTAGGACACCAGATCCCAGTGGTGCTGATACCGATGCCGAAGACGAAGACGACAAGAATGTTGAAAACAACCATTTGGAAGGAACATCTAGGGGAGTGATTCAAGGATCTATATTTATTAAATACTTCACATCTGGAGGCAACTGGTGTTTTGTCATCACTGTTGCTATCTTCTTTGTATTAACTCAGTTCTTAGCAAGTGCTACTGACTTTTTTGTTCCGATTCTCGTGAACGAAGAAGAATCTCGTAACAAAGACTTTATTGTTTCCGAAAACTTCACGTCTTCTACAATTGGTTACATACAAAATTATGACATCAACCCAGCTCTTCTTTATGTCTACATCTACACTGGACTGGTTTTATCAATCTTTATCGTTGGGATTACCAGATCGTTGCTCTTTTACGTTTTGTGTGTTCGCAACAGTCAAAGCCTTCATGACCGATCCTTTGGAGCGCTGATAAGAACGAGCATGCGATTTTTCGATACTAATCCAAGTGGAAGAATATTAAATAGATTCTCTAAAGACATGGGAGCTATAGATGAATTACTTCCGAAAGCACTTCTCGATGCTGGACAGATAATTTTAATGATGTGTGGATCATTAGTTGTAGTTTGTGCTGTAAATCCAGTTTTTCTGATTCCATTATTTGTGATTGCATTCATATTTTACTGGATCCGGAAGGTTTACTTGAAAACTAGTAAAAATATCAAAAGACTTGAAGGAATGATGAGGTCCCCAGTTTTTACTCATTTAAATGCATCAATAAACGGATTAACAACTATTCGAGCTTATGGAGCTCAGCAGATATTGAAATTCGAGTTTGATAAATTTCAAGACGTTCATACTTCATCATGGTATATGTTTATAGCAACCAGTACAGCTTTCGGATTTTCTCTAGACATTTTTTGTTTCATTTTCACTACAATTGTTACCTTTACTTTTATTTTACTCGATTTTGGAATATCTGGAGCTGAAGTAGGTCTTGCTATAACAACAGTAATGTCGATGACTGGAATGATTCAATGGGGAATGCGTCAAGGTGCTGAAGTAACGAATCAGATGATGTCGGTAGAGCGAGTTTTGGAGTATTCACTTTTACCGCCTGAGGACAATATTGCGGAAGACAAGCCGCCTAAGAAGGATAAGAAGAAAAGTTTACAAGTGACTTCAAAAACAGTACATGCACCAGAAAATTGGCCAACAGAGGGATGCATCAAGTTCCAGCATGTGTTTATGCGTTATGCCGAGGATGAGTTACCGGTACTAAAGGGACTTGAATTAGTGATTAAACCGAGAGAGAAGGTTGGGATCGTCGGAAGAACAGGTGCCGGTAAATCTTCCTTGATCTCTGCTTTATTCCGTCTTGCCAAGGTCGAAGGAGTCATTGACATTGACGGAGTAGACACTGGTTCTATTTATCTTGAGGAGTTACGTCGGAAAATCTCAATCATACCTCAGGACCCTGTTCTGTTCTCTGGAACCCTGAGAAAGAACTTGGATCCCTTCAACGAATTCCAAGACTCCTTGCTCTGGGCAGCCTTAGAAGAAGTCGAGCTGAAGGAGGCTTTCAGTGGATCCAATGGTCTAGAATCACGAGTGTTTGATCGTGGTACAAACTTCAGTGCTGGCCAAAGACAGCTGGTCTGTCTCGCTCGAGCTATTCTACGAAACAACAAAATTCTTATGCTCGACGAAGCCACTGCCAATGTTGATCCTCACACCGATGGTCTTATCCAACGTACCATCCGTAAGAAGTTCGCCAACTGTACTGTACTTACTGTCGCACATCGACTTAATACCATTATGGACAGTGACAAAGTCCTGGTAATGGAGAAGGGACGAATGGTCGAGTTCGATCATCCCTACATTCTGCTTAAAAATGACTTTGGCCATTTTACTTCGCTCGTCAAAGAAACCGGTCGTGCTATGACTGAACAACTCTCTCGTATTGCAAAACAAGCCTACGAAAGTAAAAACAACGATCAGCTATAGTGCCAAATTACTAGCTTCCGTATACTTAAACATCCTTTTAATATTTTTTTTATTTCAACGCCCAGTTCCTCTGTCTGGTCTTATGATCATCCATAACTAGGTATGATCTTTTTTGTATGCATTGAATAAATAACCATTGATTATGTTCAATTTCAGTAGTTAAGAATTGCAAAGAAATGAAAGTCGATCATTTTATATTCTCTTTTCCTTTCCATTAATTATACATCACTTGGAAATTGATTTTTCTTATAACTTCCTATGGACTTTCATGCTAACAAGTTGAATATTGCATTCAATGATGACAAAATGTAAATACATTGAAACAGATATATATATATATATATTTATATAAAAATTGTAATCTGCAATATCATATATATTTATATCATCAGTAATATATTTTTGAAAACATAAGTTATTTTTATAAAATTAATTATAAAAATGTTATTAATTATGAATCAATTTTTTAAATTATCTTATGGCAATTGCAAAAGTACTTGTAAAACGTATTACTTATTACAAAGAAAAAACAAAGTATGTACAGATGTATAAATGTTTTAAACAATAAAAATAATGATGTTCTTCCTTAAGCTTAAAAAAACTAAATCAAACGAGTGCCTTAGTTAATGTTATATTTTACAAAGAATTTATTTTTAGAAAAATGCATCGCCAAAGTTCTTATGTTTTTGCTCTTTTTATTATTTCATTTTTAATTTTAATATTATTATGATCTTTGTTAATATTATTAATATACATAGGTATTAAAAAAGAATATTTTTGTTGTTATATTATTGTTGTAATAATACTATTGTTCAAAATATTAAGTACACTAATGAATGTATGTGATATTTTTTTAAAATAAATATTGTTCATGATAGTGAACAACAAAAAAAAAACTTATTTCTTTTGTTTTTATTTTAATGTAGAGAATATTTGTTGAAGGATTAATTATTATTCTTAGATCACTCTTCATAATCATGAGGTTAAAAATAAATTGTGTTGAATATCTTTCTGGATTTTATTGACAAAAGATTGTCTAAAAATAACAAAAAAATAACCAGTGAATTGAAAAAAAATCTCCTATTCCATTTGGGATAGAATTGAATTATTATTTATTAACAACAAACAAATTAATAAATTAATTCAAAGTATTTTAAACATTTTCTTTATTAACTCAATGGTGTTTAATAAATTTAATCATCATTAAAAAGGTAATAACACTATTTAAAAAAAATCATTATCGTTAATTATTGAAGAAAGATAATTGTAATATTATTTTTCTAGTTTTAAACTATTGAATTGAAATTTCGATTTTTTTTTTCAAAAATGAGTATTTATTATTTACTTAACATTAAAAAATGCATAATACATTTTTGTTTGCTATTAATAATTACTCCAAATGATCTTCAACAGATTCATAAAACAAGATAAACTATCAAAACAAAAAATCAAAAAAAAACTCTAGAAGAATTTATTAGATATCAATTCCATTTTATAGTATATTATAATTTATTTTAGATAACAAATAAAAATAATTCTATTGTGCTATTTATATCTATTTATTGATTTTATTAATAATATTGATAATTTAATAAGAAATAATTTGATAATAAATTGAATAAGTTATTAGCCAAGAAAGAAAAACTATTTTTCTTAATGATACTTCACTTCAGTTTTTTAATTATTTTTAATTTCATTCCATTTCAATTTTTAATTTAAGTATCAGCTTTATTTTTATTTCTACTGCTACTAATAGGATAAACATACCAATAAATGGACATTTAAGTCTAAAAAATGGATAAAAAGTAAGAAATAATTAAAAATAGACAGTGAATGTTTATTAAATAAATTTAATTTTTCTCCAGTGAACCGGACTTCGCTTTAAAGGATAGAAAATATTTTAGTATTTTTTAATTGTTAGTTTTCTATAATTTTAACAGTTTCCATCTACTGGGTGGTGTTCATCTATTGGTCTCGTTACCCTACTAGATTTTGATGTTTCTTACCCTCTTTTGACTTCTGATGAATTAAAGTATATTAAATTTATGTAATTTTTGAAGTAAGTTGTTTCTCTTTACTTTCTTTCATTGTCTTAAAATGAAACAGTGGAAATCATGAAAATTATTGTAGAAACAGTAAAAATTTGCTAATTTTATATTGGGTTGGTTAGAAAGTCTTGTGGTACAAAAAACATCTTTTTTAAATAAACATAAATTTTTATTGAAATAGAAAAAAAATTAATCCATAATATAGTTCCCTTCTATGCTAGCATTGGTCACAAGTCATAGAGCTCTGGTAAATTTTGAATACCAGTAGTCCAATAATCCTTGGATCTTGAACTGAAAACCTCTTCCAGAGTGTTGCAAGACTTTCTTAACAATCTAGTATTTATAATAATACAACTGTTTAAAATAATTGTCTACTTTTCATTATCATTTTCTTTACTATTTTGTTAGAAAGATTCATCTTGGATCAAATGCCTAACTATGAAACTTACTCTGATATTAAATCAATCTATGGTAATTGTGCATTAGTAGGGCACCACTCCAATTTCAGTCCAAAAATTTTGTTAGTGATTGGCACGCTTTTTACTACCTACACTGAGAGAAATAAATAGTTGGATTTACTATTAATAGTTCGAAAAGGACTCAGCTATTATTTTTTAGATGGTATAATTAGAAAATATATGATGGGGAAAGCCGATTTTTATCACGTTGGAATTCTGATCATGTAAAGTATAATCAAGTATAATAATTGAAAAATGACTTTTTAAAAAAAATTTCAACAGCCCTCCCCCCTCCCCCGCCCCTCTAACCTTCTTAATTATTTATTAATATTCACGTAAGTATAATCAGCACAAATATGAAAAACCCATTTTTTTAGGGATAAATATGAAGCAAGCCCCCATCATATTATTATTATTTTTTGTTATAAATGATTATTAAAAATGGCTTCCCCTGACATGAATAGTCTATTTTTATGAACTTAAAATTAAATCAGGTGTTAAAAATTTTTTTACATTGAAATTGAAGTGGAGCCCTACTAATGCACAATTACTCTCTGGAAAATAATCAGTTAATATTGACTGAACATCAGTGACTATTTACTGAAGGCATCAGTCCCAATCGGGCCACTGATATTCAGTTAAGTTTAACTAAAAAATTCAGTAGAATTTATTATGACTGGTAACTTCAGTAGAAATTTAACTGATTCTATCAGTGAATTCAACTAATTTAACTGATAATATGAAATTAATAAATCACAATAAATAGAAGCAAATTTTTCTAGATGAACAAAAATATGTATTTTATTTTGAATATATAATGAATTATATTTTATATATCGAATGAATCATTAGTTATCAATTTTACGATTAGTTTTAATTTTACGATATTATAATTTTACGATATAATTTATATTGCAGATTATTTCATCATAGATAATTAACCTGTTTTTTTGGATTAAGTCATCAACTGACAAATTTTGGTACTCTTCAGCCATAGATATTTGCAATATAGTTTCTGAAATTTAAACAGAATTGAATAAACATTTTGTTTTATTGATTATTCAAGGAATATTATTGTAATTTACTTACGCTAAGTTTCTAAACCCTACTCGATGAAAGCATCAATACATTACATGCAAATGTATGGCACAAACGACCTCAATCTTGGCGGTGACAATGAGAACTCACTATTCAACTGATAAATCAGTAAACAAATATAAAATGATCGATTTTTCAGTAAAATTTTAGTTTACTAAAAAATTCAGTTAAATTTTTACTGATATAATTTAAAATAGTATACCTAATCTATTTATTCTTGTCTTTTTCACATGATCCTCTCTTTTAAAATGACAAAATTAAAATCATAAAAACGACGACCAAATCAGTAAATATTCACTAATTTTCTACTTATAATAAAATAACTGTTTGAAACAGTTATATTATTTTCACCGATTTCGCATGACTTTCACTGTTTCACTGAGTTAATTAAAAATCATTCCTCCTTATTCCTTTTTTTAATGCTATTTATTTATTATTAATTCAACTATCAAAACTTTCGTGTTTGATTGTCACTTTTATTCCACCACAATCAATCATTCCTACAAGTCTAGGTCATTAAGTTCCATCACTTGCTCTTCTACTTTTATTTTTTTACCAATCAAATAATTATTGTAAACATCATTCAGATAATTCATTATTAAATTTTAAATAAAATAAAAGTATTAAATAATCAATAGAAATAAGGTATTATGTATGTATTATTATAGCTTTTGAGCTTGATATGAATCCAATAAAAGCAAAGATCCAACATATCCATATCAAGTTATGATGACATCAACAGAATGGATCCAAGTAACCAGACGTTTCTTAGCTCAACGCACGAGTTAACATATCCAAGGTTTGCTCGACTTATTATTTAATTATTCCAATATCCGGTTTTACACAGGTGTAATGTTATATTCTATGATATATTCAATGTTGACGATATAAAAATTTAAATATAAAATTATATAAAACGTCTACACACTTTACTAATACCCTTTATTGTTAGTAAGAAAGTCTGTGAGAGCGCAATAAATATTATTAAATGTTATTTAGTTTTATTATTAAATAAATAAAAAACATGACTCAACAAAATTTTATCACATCCAGTCTAAGGTAAATTTTAAACTTTTGAATTGATACTAAAAATAATATTGTACACATTATGTATAGATATTTGTTTTCTGAATGACATTTGGTTATTCCTATTCATATGATGGCCTATCTTTTTAATCATAAATATTATCACTATGAATGCATTAGACTGTAAAAGTTTACATTTTACTAAGTGAATCATTTAGATAAGTCTAGTTGAATCGTTAGGACTGCATAAAATCAGTTATATCATTTTTTTGTATTTTAGATATTTCTTTTTTTTATTTCAACTTTCAAATAATATTTTTATAGTTTTTCAGTATCGAGAAATTACGAGTGATTTGTTATTCATTTTTTCACGTATTTTGTGTTAATAGTTGAAATGATATTTGATTACTTTTTTGAGAATTTAGAGTTTTGATTAATGAGATTTTTAGTTTATGGATTATTTTATCAAGTTGAAGTTAAATATTTTTATGTTTGTGATTAAAGTTGTTTTATGAAGATGAGGAACAAAATGGCAAATAAAAAGAAAAAAACTCCTGTCGAAGATGCCAATTCTATAAGTAAATTATTCTTTTGGTAAGTAATTAATAATTATTATTATTGCTTTATTAAAAAAATAATTGAAAGTAATCACATTTTTGGTGCACAATATTTTTTATTATTTTCTTTAAAAAATTTTTTCTTGCAACTTTACAATTATTTATCTGTAAATAAAAATAAAGTAAAGTTTTAAAATACATCTTCTAGTAGAAGTTTGAAAATTCTAGAACATTACATTGAAAAAGTAAAAAGTGTAACCTTTATTTTTCACTTTAGTTCATTTTGCTATGATTGTTTTTCACGGACATATAATTTCTCTGTAATTTATACAAAATCTTGTTTTTTTTTCTCATTTTTTTTTAAGTTCGAGCGTATCTATGGTTAAAGTGGAAACCAAGTCTATTCAATAAAATTTTGAAGGAATATTCCCTAGTACGATTAAAAATAGTGGGGTTTTTTTGTGAAAAAATTTTATCATACAGTTTTTTAGTTATTAACAATTAAAGTAAATCCTTAAGCATAGGCTTTTATGAAGATCATGTGATTTTTGATCACAACTACGTTATCATAACAGAATATATTATAGTTTTAATGAAAAATCACGTAATTTTCATAAAAGTCTATGCATAAGGATTTACTTTAATTGTTAATAACTAAAAAACTGTACGATAAAATGTGTTCAAAATAACCACACTTTTTTTTTATCGTACTAGTGAATAATCCTTCAAAATTTTATTGAAGAGACTTGGTTTCCACTTTAAACACAAATACGCTCGAACCTCCTTAAGAACTGCATTATAACTTAAAGTCTCTAGTTTTCCAAATTTTTTAAATGCATAACCGATTTGTTTATCATTATTTAAATAGTATAACTAAATAATATACTGTATCAGTAGCATTCTCACATTATTGATCATTAACTATTTATTATTAAAGACCAAAATCAATATAAATATAATTTACTAGTCATTTTTGTTATTAAAAATATCAATGTTAATAATACAGCAATAATATTTTTTTTGAATGTATTAAAAAAATATACATTGAGTTGTTAAAAAAGAGATTCAAGTCTTAGTCCAAGATGTATACATTATAAATTAATTTTCATTTTTTTCTATTTCATTCGAAACAATAAAGATAAATGTTTCAAAGGAAATTATGAGGAAAAAATTTTTAAGAAAGTTATTAGAAATATTGAAATAAATATTAAAAAATAAAATGAACAATTAATATATTCGTTTCAGGTGGACGATGAAATTATTTATAAAAGGATCTAAAAGAGGTCTAACAATGGATGATATATGGCCACCAATGGCAAGTGATGAATCAGAACAATTAACGAACAAATTAGAAAAGTAATAATCTTTTATATTTACATCTTCATCAACTCACAAATGAACTTATGAATAATCAATAAATCTACGTGTGTTACTTTATCAGTTATTCTGTTAGTTATTCATTAATCTTAATAATTCATTAATATTCTCCACTTTGTTCAACATTGAAGGTTGTTGAGTTTCCATTATCAAATATTATTTAAAAAAAAAAAAACTATTAAATCATTATTTTTGATTATCAGTTAAATATTCATAAGTTGAACTGACAGTTTTAATTTTTTAAAAATTGAATGTTTTAATCATAATAATTAGTAAACAACCTAAAAGCAATATGTGGTAATAGAAAAGATAAAATCAACTATTGACTAATCATGAAAATGCTGATAAAAGTCATTTAATCACCTAGATTTTCATTATATGACATAATTTATAAAATATTGAAAATTACGTAACAATGGTCATTGTAAGAGTTTTTCGTCTTAAGGATGAACGAGCAGGCGGTGGGGTAGAAATAGGGATCTACGTTTGCTAAGCTAGGGAAAACAGAGAAAAGAGATAATATCAGAGAGGATAGACAAATACCAGTCTCTCTTCTCTGATAATATGTAGGAGAACCATCCCAATGAGAGCTGTTGTATCCCAAAGAATTCGTCCAACAGATCCCTATGCGGTGGCTCTTCTATATTATTTCTCTTCTCTGGTGAAGAGAATAAGGAGGTCACGTGGGACCACCAGTACATTTAGCATTACATGCTAGCCATTTTCGTCATATTTTTCGAAATATTGCTAATAACTTTTTTATTAATCCGAAAATAATATGGTTTTTTTTCATAATTACGTTTATAAATATTTATACTTTCATTTTAACAGTTTTGTAAAAGTCAATCTTTGGTAAATCAATATAAAAAACGTGATAATATGAAGGCTACTGTTGGTTTCTCCATAAGCGTAATGCTAAAAGAAATCAATTTTTAAATCGAATATTCTAAAAAGTAGTACGGTAATTACTTAGTGAACAGCGAAAATCAATTCGTGCATAGTAAATTTACTTATAAGAAAAAATTGGACTCTTCATCTTTAATTTTGAAGGTTGATCATGCATCCTTAACCACTAACTAGATTAGTCACCCTATGAGGGAAATGCCGGTCCAAACTTTTTTTTCTGTATAATTGCTGAATAACTCATAAGAATAATTCTCAAAAATTAGACATTATTAACTTCCCATAAGGAAGTTATTGTAATTGGGTCGATTGGTGAAATGTGAATTTTTAGAATGATGTGTGTGCGTGTATGTACGTATATATGTACAGACATCAGCATTTTTTTCGTTTTCAATATTTCAAAAACGGATTGAGATATCGACTTCAACCAAATTCGGTCAAGCCGTTTTTTTTATAACAAAAAAACTCATAATGAATAATTGAAAAGATTGACTATTTAAAATACTTTTAAGCACAAGACAGCCCATGGATTTGGATGCTTTTGACAAAATAATATAATTAATGATGAACTATGACTCTGAACAATTATAAATTGTTTATAACAGTATGAATTTGTTATAAACAATCAAGAATTGTATTAATCGAGTAATATACGTACATCACGTGGACTTGGATGTTATCGACAAAATAATATTATCTATGACGAAATCTGACGTATTTTTCATAACAATGTGAATTTGTTATAAACAATTATAATGGGAAGTTCGTTGTGTAAGCACACACAAAGTGTACTCAGACCTATTTTTTTTCAATATATTGAGAGAATTTTAGCAATTTTTTTTGTTTCAAAATCATTCAAAAACGTAATTAAAATAAAATAATTATCTAATGAAATACAGAATTTCGGCATTTTCTTCATGAGGTGACCAACGACGTTTATGACTTTTTCCGTGCGATGTTGCCGAATTCACTTGAGTTCTCCCCATTCTTCAGTGTTAACCAGGGACAGACGAAACCAAGATTCAAGATTTGGTAACACCGCAACCAAAAAATCTATTGCAGCAAATCCCTCATTGGATGACCGAATTCGTTAGGTTACGCACGGTGACCAATCTAGGGTTAAAACAAAGAACATTTTTTATTTGAAAATTTTTTTCTATCTTTAACAATTTGGCTGAAAAATACATTTAAACTTATACACAATTACCATTAATTAATTAATTGATCGCTTTATCTGTATATTGATTAATATTTCTTGTTAGGAATTGGAACGAAGAATTAAGACGATGTACAGAGAAGAATAAAATACTTCAAGAGAACACAGCTAAAAAATATAAACCATTAAAACCAAGTTTAACAAAAGCTATCTTCAAAACATTCTGGCTACGTTATTTTATCATAGGAATATTCTCACTTATTCAAACAGCAGTTCTACGAAATTTTCAACCTATATTCCAAAGTTTTGTTGTTGAATATTTCAATGAAAATGATAATAATCCAATGACACAAAATGAAGTATTGGGTTATGCTGCGGGACTTGTTGTCATAACGTTTGCTGCGACGTTTATTTTACATCATGCTTTTTTAGGCAGTCAACAAATTGGAATGAGGATCAGAGTAGCTTGTAGTTCACTTATTTATCGGAAGGTATATCATCTTTTTTTACATTACCTCATCATTGAGAATTAATTTTTTCTTTAAATATTTATTTATCAAAAAATGAATGATTTTTTTTTCAAATCAATTTCGAAATTCATGAAACTGAATTATTTAATTCATTGAAAAAAAATTAATTAAATAAATAACAACAATAATAATAATAATTTAGTAAACAAACAAATATCCTTCGATGATAAAAAAGAATAAAAAAGGAATAATTATTCATAATTATCCTTCAGTAATTAAAAATAAGAAGGATATAATCATTAATAAACATTTTATAATTGATTATAATAAATAAAAAAATATTGATAACAAAATTCCTTTAATTAATAATTAACATTAAAAGATAATAATCTTATAATTAATAGTTATTAGTAATAACATAGGAATATAATTTATGGACATTCTTTAATTGATAATAAACTAAAAAAATTTATAAGAAAATCTTTATTTAATAAACTTAGTGAAGTATTGACTTAACATATAAAAATAATAGTTAACCAGTGATTTTTTTATTTATAAATGTTGTTAAACATTCGTAAAAAAATAGCAAAAGATAACAAAACACTTTTAGTTAATGAAAAAAAACCAATTTTATGTTTCATTTATTAATAAACTACGACATTTCTGTGGCAAAAAAGATAGATAAGATAAAAAAATTTTAATTTGAAATAATTAACTAACTTTCAACAAAATGATGTTATTGTATTCTACCTAACCAGCTGACATTCATCACTTCATTGTTAACTCGTTGTTATATCCTTGATCGATTTTTAATAATTTTATCAACGTGATGAATAGTTAATTAGCTATGAACCAGATAAGTAAATGATGTTAAATCATCTATTCATTTTCAAGATAATATATTCCAAGTTAACACATATTCATATTATTAAACATCAACAGACTAGTGTCTGTGAACTATTATCAATAATTATTCAACCCACCTTTCCGGTTTGTTGATATAAAAATTCAAGAAAACTATTCTATTGAAATTTGATTATTGCGCTCACTCTAGCGTAAACTTCTAGCAAGTCAAGAAATCATTAATCATTCATTCAACTATGATTATCATATCTTTCTGTTTCTAGAACACACTCCTTTAAAAAAAAATGTTTTTCAATCAACTAATAATTATTTTAATTCATTTAATAGAGCTTGAAGCTAAGCAAAGCATCACTAGACAATACAGCAGCTGGTCAAGTAGTAAATCTAATAGGCAATGATGTACTTCGATTTGATCTGATATTTCTGTACCTCAACTACATATGGATTATGCCTATCCAGGTGAGCTAGAAGCTTTTGTTTAATTTAAAATAAAATTGAAATCAATTATTAACATGCTGGAATTTTCCAAGAATTATTTCTAATAGTTAGTTGTAGTTGGATACATCATGTGGCAAAGCATCAGAATCTATACCCTAGTAGCTCTAGGAAGTCTCATCATCATGACCATTCCAGTCCAGACCTACCTCTCAAAAATAAGTGGCAACTTACGGGCTCTGATAGCCAGACTAACTGATAGAAGAGTCCAATTGATGAGTGAACTAATAGCTGGTATCCAAGTGGTAAAGATGTATGCATGGGAGAAGCCATTTAGCAAGATAGTATCTCAAACAAGGAAACTAGAGATGGATAAGATCCATAAATCATCAAACATTCGTGGATTTTATACTTCATTATTTGTGATAACTGAAAGATTTACATTATTTTTAACCGTTGTTTCATTTATTGCTGCTGGTAACTCAATGACTGCGGATATTGTTTTTCAACTTTCAAGTTATTTTAATATTCTACAAATGGTGATGGCCATTTTTTTCCCTCTTGCTATTATTTTGGCTAGAGAAGCTTGGATTTCTATCAAAAGAATCGAGGTAACTTTCTTTCTTATTTAATTACAATAATCAATTCAAAATTTTAGGCCATACTTGGATGAAGATGACTTTGATAAACTAGAAGTATGCAAAATAAATGATGAAAAATAGGTCTGGGCTTCGTTTGTGCCCTGACGACGAATTTTTCATTAATTGAAACATCTTTCAGATCTTCTTCATTATATTATCCTCAAGATGATAATTGTCTGGAGTCGATATCTTCAGTGGTTCTCGAGATATCGAAAACGAAAACCAACCTGACATACGCACTCGCGCACGCACATACATACATGCATACATCCATGTTTAAACCTTCTAATATGCTTTCAAATGTCTCAAAACATAAAGATATGATAACATTACGAATTTTAAAAATCGATTCCATTACAATAACTTCCTAATAAGAAGTTAAAAAGGATTATCCTTATACCTTGAATGACCTTGACCTTGATACGTACTGTAAAAAAATAGAAATGCGCTAAGTTAACAAAGGGTAATACAATCAAACCTGCACTGAGAAAAAAATTTACTTCATGCAAAAAATATTTCATTCGATCATTAACATCGAAATTTTAAATAGTTGCAATAAAATATTTCTTCGAAATTATGAATATTTGATTGAAATCATTTTATTTACTCAAATGAATAAAATGTCATTTGTTTTCAAACTTGACGTAACCTTGAAAATATGTTTTCAAACTTGTCGTAGTATTGAAACAAATTACAAAATGTGTCTTTAATAACACTACTATTAGATTGAATAAAATATTATCTTGAAAATACTCCAAGTTTCTTTTATTGATTGAATAAAAACTTCTTCTATTTAACGAAATTTTTTTCTCAGTGTGTATAATTATCTCATGGCCATTAAACTATGAATTGATTGGCTATGAAGCTTTTGTAAGGGATCATTAACTTCCAAATTTTTGATACATCTCAATGTTTCAAGATTCTTAAAGTCAATTATAACAGTTTGTATGTGTTCATCTGTGCGTGTATATACGTTCGAAGTTATTTCTCGTCTGGATGATCTCGAAAAAAATGGTATCAATGTAGGACTAATTACATTCGACGCATAATTACTCAACTTTAAACTGATTTTCAGCAAAATCGGTCTTGTTCTTTATCCAGAATCAAAAAATTGCAATTTGTAAATTATACTATTTTAATGCGGGATCTTAATATCTTTTGAATAATAAATTATTATTATTGCATGTTAAGAACATTTGCATAAAAATATTAGAAGAATGTCTTATAAAAAAAGAGAGTTTTACAAAACAAAAAGAGCGATAATTGATAGAATTCTACACTTCCTGGGAAAAAATAAAATAGATCTATATTGATCTACTCAAATCTATTTTTTAGCACAATTAGATTTACTTTGTCCTGTGTACATCTGTTTTGATCATTTTGGTTCTTCTGTTATCTCTGTAGACGTACTAAATGTTTTCATCATCGAGATCAATGGAGATCTCCATAGGCATACAGTCATTCGTGTAGATACACAGTGATCTTAGTAGATATACAATACATTCACTTAGATCAAATTTTTTTTAGTTTTTTTAGATATGAGTAGATCAAATTAGATACAAAAAATGGCGAAAATGAGGACCTGTATAGATCTATTTTATTTTTTCTCGGGTTGTGCTAGTATTGAGAGAATAGTATTACACACAGAACAAAAATATCTGAGTTTGAGAAGAATTTTGTAGATTCAAGATAATCTGGGTTTTGTATATAATGAAAATCATATTATGTTAGCTCAAGATAATATTTTTCTTGATTCCATGTAAAATACTCTATGTAAGATATTATAGTTTTACTTTAAATACATGATTGCTGAGAGAATAGTTTCTCTTCATCCAAGATATTTTCTTGTGTGTGTAGTGACGTTATAACAGTAAAAAATGGTTTTTAATAATAATTAAATATTGTTTATGACAATTTACTATTGTTACTAACAAATGATTATTGTTAGTAATTTTTTGACATGGAAACCAGTAATGATAATAATAATAATCATAACGAAAATAATGATAAATATTATACATAGTATAATATTCTTTCCTCTGGGAAGTTAGTCGTGTGAATCTTTTGGATTGTACTCAGATCACCAGACCGATATTTTCAGTTGTAATAGACAGGTTTGATTATATTTAAAAGGTTGAGATACAAAACTATAAATTAGAAACATAGAAATATTTTAAACAAGTCACTGTGATAATTATTCGGCTATTTCAATATTAAGTTGTTCAACTTAGACTTCTCTGTACCTTTTTTGTTGTTTTCCGCTCTTAAAAAAACTTAACAATTTTTCTAAAGTCAAAGATTTATATAAAACAATCGTTTTTTATTTTCTTTAGTATTTAAAATATACTATTTTTAATAAATAACTTAGTGATTAATTTATCTATGACTGTTTTAAAATGATCAATGAATTTTTAGGAGTTCTTGTTACTTGACGAAATCAAAAAAACCATTGAAGATCCAAAAAAAGTAATAAAATCAATAAAACCTTATCAATTAAAGTCATCTAATACCACTACATCAAATGCAGTTTACATTGAATTAAATCGAGTCTCAGCAAATTGGATAAGTGGCCAACTACCACCAACACTAAATGACGTATCATTAAAAATAAAAAAAGGAGAATTATGTGGTCTAGTAGGACCAGTTGGTTCTGGTAAATCATCACTACTAAATCTACTTCTTCAAGAGCTTCCAGTTGGTTCTGGGGTAGTTGGACTATTTCAGCACACTAATGAGCAAGATATTGATTTACAATCAAAGCGAGGATTTTTCCAGGATAATTCTGGACTCAAGATATCATATGCTAGTCAAGATCCCTGGCTTTTCACTGCTACAGTACGTGAGAATATTCTTTTTGGGCAGGATTATGATCGAGTTCGATACCAAGAGGTAATTGTCCCGAAGAAATAATTTGATTGAATTAACAATAATTTTCTAAAAACCTAATAAACTGTTTTCAACAGGTAACAAAAGCATGTTCTCTGATAAGAGATTTGAAACAATTTCCTAATGGAGATATGACAATAGTTGGTGAAAGAGGAGCATCATTATCGGGTGGACAACGAGCAAGGATCAATCTAGCTAGAGCTATCTATCGACAAGCTGATGTTTATCTTCTTGATGATCCCCTGAGTGCTGTGGATGCTAAAGTAGCAAGACGTTTGTTCAAAGACTGTATTCTCAAGTATCTTAATGGAAAAACTAGAATTCTAGCTACCCATCAGATCCATCATCTCAAAGAGGCTGATATTATTGCTGTTATGGATCGAGTAAGTTGATTACAATCTTTTTAAAATTAAAAATATATTTAGTAACTCAAATGGATTCCAGGGTATGATTAGAGCTCAAGGAAACTTTGAAACCTTAACGAAAACCAGTGTAGACTTTAATGACATGCTGAATCGTCTGAAAGATGAAGAAAAAGACGATGAAGATGTAGAAGTGGATGAGTTTATTGAAAAAGAACAGTTTCAGGAGAAAAACGACTTTTTCAGGAGGATATCAACCAGAAATTCTAGAGTTTCTGTCAGATCTCAAGATAGTTATCAATTTGTAAGTGACATTTATCATGATTTTTGGTATCACCATTTTTAATTTCCCAGTGGGAAGTTAGGGAAGAATGGGGTAATTGCCAACACCTAAGGGAAAACTGACATAAAACAAAAGTAGTTAAAGTTATGAATGTTATTTATTATTGAAAGTTTAATTGAACTAATAAAGCTTAAGATTTTACAGTCAACGTGAATTAATTTTCAATAAAAACTTAAATATAAATAAACAAAACTTTGGTGTTCGGTATTACCTCACATCACGTGGGGTAATTACAGATGGTGTGAATTCTATCATTATTTAAATCACAGATAAATTCTTTTGATGAACTTTTACTCATCATAAAATTTTCGTCGACTCCATAGATGACATTGTTTACATTTTACCCAATTGTTATTCAGAGGATCGTCATGCTTTTCGCCATAATGTTAGACGCCTATTCCATTTTACTCAAAAATTACGTAAAATTGTTAAAAAATAATGAAGTCAACATATTTTGTGCATCGCGCGTGTTGTCACTTTACTACTGTTTGTCAGACTTTGCATTCGGGATCGACTTCCCGTAGTAATGGCATAATGATGCAACTTAGAACTGATTAGGTTTTCAGCAAAATTGGTTCAACCATTTTTTTCATAGAATCAAAAAACTGGAAAAATGGTAAACTAGCTAAATTTTATAATTCTTTTCGCACCGAGACCACTGAAAAGCACTGATGTGTATATCCTTGTGTATAACATTGGGATGTAAGGATAAAATTTCCGTCTAAATGCTTTCATCTATATAATTCTTCTATATAGGGGAATAGAACGCACCAGTGAATGAACGATTAAGTATATCGAAAGTTTCATTGATCGCTCGAAATTAAATCGTTATCCGACTTATCAGTAAAACAGGAGTGCTCTATGAGATCATATACATGGAATATAACAAATTTCTTTTGAATGACCTATCTTTGAAACACTAAAAATAAATAATAAAATTTTGAAAGTAAATCAAATACACTAGTGAATGAACACTATGCTTAGTATATCTATGTATTAACAATACATAGATATTGACCATGTCGTTCATTCACTGGTACGTTGACCCTATGCGTTGACCCTATACCCTATATATACTATGTCTTTCTTTTCTGCTATTATGTAAATAATATATCAGTGCATAAAATATTATTAATTCCAAACTTTCCAGATACTTTTTATTTAATAGTTGCAATAGTGACATTATTTTTTTTATTTTTGTTTTTAATGAATAAAAACCATATTTCAGATGACATTCGAAGAATCATCTAAAGCAGAACAAGAAGCTCAAGATGGTATAGAATCAGAAGCGATGGAAACTGGAAAGATCTCCAATGAAGTCTACATCAAGTACTTCAGATCAGGTGGAGGTGTTATTAGTCTCATCTGCTTCGTTTCTATCTACGCGATATCTCAAGTAGCAACAAGTGGGGCTGACTATTGGTTAACATATTGGACCAATTTGGAGTCCATAAAAACTTGTCTGAACAATTCCCAGCGAGCTTGCAAATACACCAAAAGCCAATATGATGAACTAGTAAATACTCCATTATTCACATCACTACCATTTCTTGATGAAAATGGATACCTACGTACAACCCATGCTATTTATATTTATACAGTTTGTATAGTTGCTTGTATTATTTTTATTATATGGAGAAGTTTGTACTTTATGAGAATCTGCACCAACGCCAGTCAAAATCTTCATGATAACATGTTTATTAATATTCTTCAGACTACAATGTATTTTTTCAATACAAATCCATCAGGTAATGATAAATAATCATAATTTTTTTTTTAATAATAAAGTGATAGATTATTTGTTTGTTGATGATTCGTAGGAAGAATTTTAAACCGATTTTCAAAAGATACAGGAACAATGGATGAAATATTGCCACGTGCAATGTTAGAGGGAGTTCAAATATTTGCAGTAATGACAGGAATTTTAATTCTAATTATTGTAGTTAATGTATGGATGATAATACCGATACTAATTATAGGTATATTCTTCTTTATTTCACGTGATTATTATTTACGTACTGCTCAAGATATCAAGAGATTGGAAGGCATTGGTAAGCATTTGATACAGTTCATTTTTTATTAAAATTTATTCTCAAGAAAAATATTCATAAAATTTCTTCTAATGAGGGTTTTGAAGTTGAATGTATCTGAGACTTTTGTTTTATAATGGAGATCTAAATGAACTCAAATAAAAAATTCTTAGATTTAATAAAAGTGAATCAATTGAGTTTATCAACAAATCAAATTTTAATCAAGTTGCGTTTTATAATGAAGATCTATCACAACTAATTGAATAAATATTTTAAAACTAATTCGATTCATGTTCAATTTTATAATAAAAGACTAAAACAAAATAATTTTTAAAAAGATAATAACTAGATTTGATTAAATGAAAGCTTTTTAAACCTAGTTTTGATCAAACTTACTATTATAATAAAAATCTTTAGCAATTGCTTAAGCCAATGAAAAAAAATAATGTACACCATTTTATCAATTGATTATTTTTCTAGCAAAAAGTCCAGTATTTTCTCATATAACAGCAACTCTAAATGGTTTAACAACAGTTCGAAGTAGTGGTCTAGATGTAGAAGTGATGCTACGTAAGAGATTTGACCAGTTCCAAGATGCTCATTCAGGAGCTTGGTACCTACTCATAGCGACCTCAACTGCCTTTGGATTCGCTGTGGACATTGTTTCATGTCTATTTGTATGCTGTGTTTGCTTTTCACTTATTGGTATTGGTCCCGGTAAGCTTCAACCAACTCATTTTTGATCAAAACAATATTTAATTAAACTTAATCAAATGAATGCAATTTTTAGAAAACACGACTGGAGCTGCTGTTGGTCTAGCAATATCTCAAGCTTTAATTCTAACAGGAATGGTTCAATATGGGGTAAAACAAAGTACTGAAGTGCAAGCTCAAATGACTAGTGTCGAGAGAATACTAGAATACACTAATTTACCTAAAGAGGATCCAGAAGATACTCAACCAGCACCAGAAAGTTGGCCTTCTAAAGGAAGAATTGAATTCAAAAGTGTTTTTCTAAGTTACAAAAAAGATGATCCAGCTGTACTAAAGGTGAATAAATATCTTTTAAGTTGAAAAAAAACAGTTTTGAAAAAAATGGAAACATAAATTTTAGGACATAAACTTGGTGATAGAACCAGGCTGGAAGATAGGAGTAGTAGGTAGAACAGGTGCAGGAAAATCATCACTAATAACAGCTCTTTTTCGTCTGGTGAATGATGGACTGGTTGGAGAAATAATAATAGACGGTGTTGATACGAAAGATATTAATCTAGATGATCTTAGATCAAATTTATCAATAATACCTCAAGAACCAGTTCTATTCTCTGAAACTCTACGTTATAATCTTGATCCTTTTGGCAAATATACTGATGATGTGATATGGGATGCACTTAAAGAAGTTGAACTGAGTGATTTAATTCTTGATCAAAAGGTTACGGAAGGTGGTACCAATTTCAGTGTTGGTCAGAGACAGTTGATTTGTCTCGCTAGAGCTTTGTTGAGGAATAATAAGATTCTAGTGCTTGATGAAGCTACTGCTAATATTGATTCACGGTAAAACAATTTTTAAAATTTTCTAAATAGTAATAATACCAATACGTCAATTTTTATCAGTTGCTAAATAACCATAATTTAAATTGGTTATATAAAAATGAGAGTAATTTTTTTTCCTATTTTTTCAGGACTGATGCTTTAATTCAACGAGCAATTCGTTCTAAATTCAGTAATTATACAGTCATTACAGTAGCACATCGATTAAATACTATCATTGACAGTGATCGCGTTTTAGTTATGGATGCTGGTCGTGTAAAAGTAAGTTTTTTATAACATATAAAAAATTATGTTCAATATTTAAAAATTAAGTAGTTTGTAGTGAATATTAATTAAAACATGTTAATTATAATTTTATATTATATTTGTTAAAAGTTAATTTTTTTACTATCTAGGAATTTGACAGCCCTTACAACTTGATTTACAAAAAGCAAAATAGTCTATTTAGTCAAATGATCGAGCAAACTGGTAGTGTAATGGCAGAGAAACTTTGCAAAGAAGCAGCTATGCATCATCGTCAGAAGACTCAATCTCAAAAAAATCCCAATGAAGCAATAACTAGTGACACTAATCAAGACGATTATGAAGATTTGGATGACACAATTGAAAGTAGTATTCAACTGTAATAAAAGAAATAGAAATAAGATAAAAAATCATGTAAAAATGAGAAGAAAAAATAGTGAATTTGTATTAAATAATTTGAAAAGTATACCAATTTTCATATAAACTATTATTTTTTATGTGAATCAATCAATTATTTTCTTTTATATATGTTATATAGCACTGTTATGTATTTTGCTCTGTTTAACAGTTTATATCCACTATTGATATTATTTTTTGATAACTATCCGAGTAAAAATGATCAGAAATTATCATAAAAACATATCATTGAATTAACTTTCGTGCTACAAATTCATCAGTCTCTTTCAAAATTCAAATGTTGCGAGACTCCGAGGAGGGCTACCAGAGGTCTTACTTAAGCAACTTTTATGCCACCTATCCGAGTTTCAACTGCGTGCATGCCATCCTACCAACGTCAAGTGCCAGAGAGGGGGGGGGGGATGCAAGCACGAGTGGACACTAGGGATGGGTTTCTTCGAGGAGAGCAGCAGTTAGCATTCAGTGTTCGGAAGTCGAACGATATAGTTGGAACTCTCTTATCTCATTCAGAAATCTAAAGAGCTTATCAAAATGGGCAAAGGTGGAATCAAGTGTTATTATCTTTATATCTGGGTCTGTGAGCCAACTTAGTTCCTGTGTGGTCATTGGGTCATGGACGAAGACGTCAGAGGCCTTGGGTAGGCTGAGTGGCAAGGAAACTGCGATCGAGATCATGTTTGAGGAATAATCTGGGAACTTGGTGTTTCGGAACAGCGAACCCTAGTAGCCAAATAATGTAAGACTGCCGTCAGACTTACGTATGTTGCTGTCTTTTGGTTATCTAACGTAAGATCAAAGTAAGATCAGCGTCAGACGTCAGATTCTGCTGCAGAATGAAACAGACGGACGTAAGTCTGTTGGATAATTCTGACGTCAGATCGTGGCTACTAGGGAAAAAGTAATCTTCGGATTGAAGATTGTCCTTAAACCCTTCATCACTTGAAAACTGAAAGGTCCAGTGATTGAGAAGATTAACCAGTTTAGGGTGACATCATGGCACATTTGGAAGTCGAGCTACAGATACCATGTAAGTCGGCATTATTTATACTCCTTTCATATCGTTGCGCGAGAAGTCCCAGGTTTTCGATAAAAAAAACTAAGATAGAACAAAATGCTGGAACAGAAATAAGAGCGTAAAAAAAGTAATACATCTGTAAAAACAAAAAGAATGATTGTAAAACAGGAATGATTAGAAGCTTAATGATTATTGAACTAATATTGTAAATGATTAGCAGTTTGTCAATTTGAACAAATGAACAGTTACAGACCTTACAGTAAAAAAATAAGAAAGTACAGTTAACTCTAGCAGTCGTCCAGAGATATTTTAGAGCATTTCAGTATATTTGTTGGTCTAAATGAACCCTGTACCAATCTTTACCGCTGGAGCTGACCAAGGTTAAGAGTGTGAAGAATAGTCAAGGTTCACAAATGTTCCCAGAATATCATTAAAATCGAGATACCAATTCTGATAAACATATATGACCTTGTTTACGATCTAATGTACACAGTCTTCTTTGTCTTTTTAGAAACAGTTGGGAAGAAATCAGTACTTAGATAACAAAAATATTCTCGAAATGTCAATAAAGTCCATTTTAAAGTAGATAGTAGAAATTTTTTTCCAAAAAATTTCATTTGAAGCAAAGTGTAAATAATTTTTATTTTAATAGGCAAACTTACTATTTCTTCAAATTTGTTTTTCAGTATTTATAAAAAAACAGATTAAATCCTTATATTTCATTTCCTGTAACATGAAAATACCAGTAATTATAAGCATTGATGTAACTTTGAAAAATATATATGTATATTTATCTATTTCTGGAGGTTATATATTCTATTCATACAATTATAATAGAGAGATAGATATATATATATATTTATATAATAAGATTAATACTTTAATGAATTTAAAACCTGAAAGGAAATTACATTTCAAGTTCATGGAAGGTGTTAGGAAGTGGCTGAATTATACACTTTTTCAAAGAAAAAGTTCACCTGCTCTTCGAGCTAGGCTCGGCCGTTATAAGATTTAATCACTTATTAGATGGGTGATTATTAGAGGTGATTATTAGAGGTGATTATTAGAGGATATTTGGCTGTGGGTATTGGTCTAAGGATGTAATTTATTTTTGGTAAGGAGATTGGTATGAGTTTATATTTGGTTGGATCGTAAAGGATAGACAGTTGAATGTTTGATTCTCTATTTTCTTTAACTTTGGGTTTTGAGGATTCTGTCACTGTTGGATGATATTGAGGAAATTGGGAATTATTAGTTCTTTGGGAATAGGAAAGTTCTAACGCCTTCAAATGAAACTTTCTTCCCCTTCAGTGACAACGTCGCTTAGACTCAGAGACACCTTGATGTTTAGTGTTCGACATCGTAGATGCAATTGAATTCTAAAGGTGCATCATCTCTAAGTCTGATGGTAGGTTGTTATCTTTAACTGATTAGAATTCCCCGTTCAGTTTTAGTCTCCCAGAAATATTTAAAACAAAATGTTTCTTGGCGTGGACAATGAGGAGTACGACTGTAATAACCTCTGAATTTTAGTTAAAGTAACAATAATCATAAAAATATCCTAAGCTAACATCCTGCACTTTTCGAACGACATATTATTATTTACTAAATAACATCCTTTTCCGCTCTTACTCATCACAAATAAATTCCTTAATCAAACCTACCTATCTTACAAAACTGATGAAAAGAAATCCTTATCTATTTTCCTCCACCTTACCTCACCAGATATCCCTTCTACCCTTAAAATAAGTTTACGTTGTAAGTAACAATTTGTAAGAAAAATCAGAACTAACTTGTATCTCAAAGTGACCAGTTCACTCCTCTAACTAAAAATAAAACGTATTTAACCCATCAACTCCTGTGCTTGGAATTTGATTTCATTACATTGGTGTCAGAAGTGGGATCACCTCTCGAGTTTTACAGTGTAAGTGCTGGTTGAGAGAGATCCAAATAGTAAAAGAAATCAAAGAAGCTACACAAGTTGATTCTATCAAACCAACAATTATCTAAACCTCAAGAATCATCAAGTCCAAAGAAATTATTAAACTATTCAAATCTTCAAGATCATCGAATCTAATCAATCGTCTAAACCTCCACGGAAATCGAAATTACCAAGTCAACAAACTATCCAAAGCTTGAAGATCATCCAACCAAGTAAATTATTCTATTACTCATATCTTCGGAATCAACGAGATCAAACCAAATCAAAAATCCACGAATCTACGAGAACATCAAACCAACCATCCTACAAATCAATCAACGTTTCGTCGAGAACCAGAAGTTCCAGTCATCAACCTTCCCGGATCATCGCAAGTCTACACATCCCAACTACATCTGCTGTTCTACACCACGTTGCTTAAATCACATCTTCATCTACTCCAACTATCGTTTCCAACTTCAATCATCAAATACTATTAATATGGTCAACATCCTACTACTGTAAGTCACAGTTTTAATATAGATATCTTATCTTATACCACCCAATACGTGTAATATTATTCTCTCGTTCTTTTATCAATCTTATTGGAGATTATAATTTAAAAATGACTGTGTCAGTTGAATTTGCCGCGAAACTACTCAGCTCCTTCAACGGAGATAAATCTACCCTTTTTGAATTTTGTGACAATTGTGATAAAGCATTACAATTAATAAGAGCCGAAGATAGGCCCATGCTTTTCGTCATTATACAAACTAGGATCTCTGGAAACGCGCGTGCACTTATTAGAAACCGAACCTTCCCTGACTGGAATTCACTAAAATCATACCTTATAGAAGCATATTCTGAAAAAAGGTCACATGCTCAATGGCAACTCGAACTTTCCTCCTGCAGACAAGGTCCTAGAGAAGACATCCTGTCTTTCGCGACCAAAGTCGAAAATTGTTTAATTAAATTAACAAATAGTCTCTCATCTGATCTTAATGCAGTAGACCGCGCAGCTTGTGTCAAATTACTACAAACACAAGCCATGAACGTTTTTATCTTAGGTTTGAATAAAGAAATGTCCCTGGTCGTTAAAACTCAAAAACCTGATTCTTTGGAAGACGCGATTCAATATGCATTAGCCGAAGAAACCGAAGTTAAATCGAGATACGAAATGACGAAATTTCAAAATATCAGCTCCAGAGAGACTCGATATTGTAGCAACTGTGATCGAACTGGACACAGTACATTCCAATGTTTTAAATTCAAACCTCATCAACTCCCACGAAACATCCAGCCAAAGCAGGAGCCACAAATAAGGCAACTGCAAATCGATGAAAGTAAATTTTGTAATTATTGCAAAAAAATAGGACACATTATATCGGAATGTCGCACAAGAGAACGAAACAATTCTAGATGGAATCGCACTCCTTTTAATTCCTCAATCTCTCAAAATTATTCGCAAACCAACACTGAATCTCCTAGATGGAATCGTAACCCTTCTAATCCCTCAACATCTCAAAACAACCCCCAAAATAATACTGAACCTAAACAAGCTCATCGAATTCACAATGTCGACATTGATCTCTCCTCTCTAACCCCAGAAGTCGAAGCTTTAAACTCAGACGATGTTCCGGTAACTGCCGTACCTCGGAACATTCGATACCTGAAGGCAGACCAGTAAACATTAATCTTATTAATGCTGTCACTACCTCAGTTAATGTTCAAATTCCTCAATCTATCGAAAATCCTGTAAATCTCCTCCTTGACTGTGGTGCAGATATCTCCATAATTAAAATCTCCAAATTACATGACGATACTCCTTGTTACGAACATAAAAAACTTAGAATCAATGGCCTTTCAAATGAAAACTTTGAAACACTAGGTTATTGTCATTTGGAATTGATTATAGATCAATTCGTATATCCCGTAATTTTCCACGTCGTCAAAGATTCGTTTCCTATTCCCTTCTCTGGAATCCTAGGTAATGACATACTTACGCAGTTACAAACAAAAATAGACAATTCAGATAATAAACTCCACTTCCAACAAGGTTCAATTCCACTTATACAAATGAAGAAAGACTTAACCACTAACTTAATTGAAAATTTACCTAATACTACCCGAACAGACGCTAATATCCTCCGAATAAATGCCAGAACCGAGACAATTGTACCAATTAAAATAACAAATCACGAAGTAAAAGAGGGTATTCTTGAGTCAATTGAAGTCCAAGAAGGAATATATTTAACTAATAGCCTAGTAAGCGTCAACAAAGATGGTTACGCTTATACGACCATTTTAAACACCACTGATAAAGTCTACCTGTTTAAAAACATTCAAGCATCAATTGAACCTATTTGTAATGAAACCATTAAAATAATGAATATACAAACACACCCAAACTCACCCATGAATTATAGTTCAAATAGATTAAAATTACTGGAAAAGAATATTCGTGTAGAACACTTAAACCAAGAAGAAAAATATCACGTAAACCTTATCTGCAAAGACTTCAATCATATATTTGACCTCGAAGGAGATAATCTCACCTTTACTAACTCCATCGACCATAAAATCCTTACAACTGACGAGATCCCAATCAATGTTAAATCATACAGATATCCCGAAATCCACAAAGAAGAGGTAAACAAACAAATTTCCAAAATGGAAAAAAGTCGCATCATTAAAGCTTCTGAGTCTCCATGGAATGCTCCTGTTTGGGTTGTTCCGAAGAAGAAGGATGCTTCTGGGAAACAGAAATGGCGCGTCGTTATTGACTATCGTAAATTAAACGAAAAAACGATTGGTGACGCGTTCCCATTACCTAACATAACAGATATCTTAGATCAATTAGGCAAATCCAAATACTTCACAACTTTAGATCTGGCCTCAGGGTTTCATCAAATACCCATGAATGAAAAAGATGCAGCAAAAACAGCCTTTTCTACACCTCATGGCCACTACGAATTCGTTAGAATGCCTTTTGGTTTGAAAAATGCTCCTGCTACCTTTCAGAGGCTCATGAATATAGTCTTAGCGGGCATTCAAGGGATTAAATGTCTTGTGTACTTAGATGATATAATCATTTTTGCCGATTCATTAGAAACCCATGGTAAACGTCTCCGAGAAGTATTTGAACGTCTAGCAAAACATAATCTAAAGCTCCAACCCGACAAATGTGAATTTCTACGACGAGAAGTCATGTATTTAGGTCACAAAATTTCTTCGTCTGGGGTTCAACCAGACCCCGCAAAAATCGAAGCCGTATCTAAATTTCCAATTCCCACGAATCGTACAGATATCCAATCATTCTTAGGGTTAGCAGGCTATTATCGTCGATTCATAGAGAATTTTAGTAACATTATCAAACCCCTTACTAACTTATTAAAGAAAAATGCAGAATTTTTATGGTCCAGCTCTCAACAAGAAGCATTCGAAACAATTAAAACCAAACTAATCTCAAAACCAATCCTAATCTATCCTGATTTCACACAAGAATTTATCCTTACAACAGACGCCAGCAACTTTGCTATAGGTGCTGTTTTATCTCAGGAACGTGAAACTTCTAGCAAAGAAAAGAAAATTAAAGCAGATTTACCGATTGCTTATGCAAGTCGAACATTAAACACCGCCGAAACTAACTATTCCACCATTGAACGCGAACTTCTAGCTATAGTCTGGGCAGTCAAACATTTCAGATCTTATCTCTTAGGAAGGAAATTTAAAATAGTAACAGATCATAGACCCTTAACCTGGTTATTCGGAGTCAAAGACCCTAGCTCTAGGCTACTAAGATGGCGATTGAAGTTAGAGGAATTCGAATATGAAATCCAGTATAAACCCGGTAAACGAAATCAAAATGCAGACGCTCTTAGTCGAATATCTCTTGTCAACAATGACAACTCTCAATCAATCAACATTAACACCATCCAAACACTTTGCTCCTATGAAGACTTCCTAAATTCCCTAGAAAGTAAATTAATAACAACAAATCAGGTGATCGAATACGACGAACCTTTAAAATCCGCTGATGATAACCGCGTCATATTCATATCCGAACATTTAAATTTCAAGGACAACTTAATAGACACGTCTATACATTTTGACCAATTGCAAACAATAGAACCTAAGTTACATGAAGTAATTTCTTTAACATATAAAAATATCAATATATACTATGTAATCGTAAAACGCCAACTTTGGGATAAATTAGATTTAAAGGACGTCTTCGAAGCTCTTCTGACTCTTAAAAAGACCTTATTACTTGAAAATCAAAAATCTGTTAACATTCCGAAACCATTTAACGAATTCGAAAATCTTCGCTGGAATAAAATTCGTTCCATGTTCCGCTACATTTTTAAAGATTCAAATATAAAAGTAAAATTATATTCAAGTAACTTGATAGAACCTAAATCAGACGATATAGAAACAATATTGAAAGAAAATCACTCCTCCCCAACTGCAGGTCACACAGGATTTCATAAAACCTATAAAAGAATAAAGAAACTGTACAAATGGCCTACCATGAAGACAGACATTAAAAATTTCATAAAAACTTGTGAATCCTGTCAAAAAAATAAACTTGAACGTAAAAGAAATAAAAACCCAATGGTGATCACTTCCACCTCATCTAAACCTTTCCAAAGAATAGCTCTTGATATAGTCGGTCCTTTAACCCTAACTGAATCCGGAAATAAATACATATTAACCCTTCAAGACGACCTAACAAAATTCTCCCAAGCATACGCCATTCCCCAACATGACTCGAAAACAATAGCTAATCGTTTAACGACCCAATTCATATGTAAATATGGTTTACCCGAAGAAATTTTAACTGATCAAGGCAAAGATTTTACATCATCTCTTTTGAAAGAAATAGCTAAACTCTTCAAAATCAAACAAGTTCAAACCACAGCCTATCACCCGCAGACTAACGGGGCTTTAGAACGAAGTCATGCTACTCTTGCAGACTACTTAAAACATTTCATAAACGAAGATCAAACCGATTGGGACAATTGGATCGACTTCGCCATGTTCTCCTATAATACCTCAGTTCATACTTCCACTAACTTCACACCTCACGAATTAATATTTGGCTATAACCCTACACTTCCTAGTGCTATCATGAAACCCCCAGAATTCAAATACACCTACGATGACTATCTCGATGACCTAACATTTAAACTACAACGATCACACGAGATTGCACGAAATAATTTAATAACTTGCAAACAGAAAAATAAAGATAATTACGATAAAACCTCAACCCCAAAAACGTACAAAGAAGGAGATCTTGTTTATTTAACAGCTGAACAATTCCCAAGATGTAAAAAATTATCTGCCCGACACAATGGACCTTATAAAATAGTTAAAATCAACTCACCCGTAAATGTCACGCTTAAAATAAAAAATAAAAACGTAGTCGTACATACAAATAGAATAAAACAAGCTTACCAAAGAAAATGATATACTTTTGTTACAGTTTTATACCCGTGGTCCTGGCTCATTACAAAATTCACAACATAACACATAATCCAGGGATCTTTTACGATGAATTAGGTAAACTTGCACTTTACGATAACACATGGAAACTCATAACATATCTAGATGTAACTACTATCGATAAAAAAATACTACTTGTCGAATCGACTCTAATGAACACTCAAGTACTCTGTCAATCAAATCCCATATTTTCATGCAAAACTACATTATCACTCCTGGAACACTCTGCTCCAGAGCTTCGAAAACTAGAGTCAGAATTGAAACACATGCTAGGAACAAATCGAGTTAAAAGAGGATGGTTCAACGGCATTGGAACCATTTTCAAGACAATTACAGGAAATTTAGACAATAATGATGCCGAATATTATGATAAAATAATAAACCAAGTCCAAGAAGACGAACATCAACTTACACAGTTACTGAAATCTCAGGTCCAGGTAGTCAGCACTACTATCACTAATTTTAATGAAACCATAACTAATTTTAGGAAAAGCCAAAAGATACTAAATGATAACATAGAAACTATACATCAATACATGCGAAACTATTCCCTACAAATAGAGCACTACATAGTTAAAGAAACAGTCGAGAGTCACCTATCCTACCTATTTTTATTATATAATGAATTACGTGATGAAATACATACACTCGTAGATACCATACTATTTGCAAAAAATAACGTTTTACATCCCAGAATAATAAACCCTACTCAATTTATCGCTGAATTAAAAAAGACAGTAGTCCAACTACCCGCAGGTTGTCACTATCCATACATCCTAGACATATCTAACGCACATTCTCTTCTTGATCTAGTTACCCTACAAGCTTACTTTTCTAACTATCGCCTTGTATTTATAATTAATATTCCTTTGGTACGAGACACTAGGTACCTTTTATACAACCTTATACCTTTTCCCTCTCTTAAAAGATCAAACAATTATCTTTTTATCCAACCTTCACACAAATACCTAATAATCTCCGAGACTAAAACGCAATACTCGTTAATAGAAGATCTATCCCACTGTAAGCATACTGAAGCAGGTTTTTATATTTGCAAACTCTCCTATCCAATCTACTCTATATTTCCACCACTTCCATGCGAAATAGAATTGTTGTCGCCTCTTAGAAATATTCCGATAACGTGCGACACTAGAATAATTCAGATAACCGATGAAAAATGGTACAAACTAGCAAATAAAAACATTTGGATGTACGTCCTACCAACCACAATCTCAATATCAATCTCTTGTAGAAATTCCGAGATATTAGATATAAACCTCCAAGGATCAGGATTATTTGAGCTAAACCCTCATTGTAAAGCTTACACTGCAACTACCTTATTAGCCGCTGAAGGTTCTTTCAGTAGTAATTACACAATAAAAACATTACCATTTAACATAACCACAGACGACTGTTGTGAACTTAAAAACTTAACCCTTACCGATATTCCCACATTCAAACAATTACCCAAAATCGATGTAAATTTAAATAATCTTGATATGGCGAGTCATAAATTATCGACACTCTCCAACATGATAGATGATTTAAGTAAGCATAAAACAATAGACTATAAGATATCTATATTCACTTATGTCGGTTACATTGTTTGTATTTTACTTATAATTTATATAATTTTAAGATGTTGTTGTTGGCGTAGATTAAGTAAATTAACTAGAATAACATCACCTCATGATGACAACGACCCTAGTAATTGTTCAAAAGTAGTAAATTGTCTAACTTTAAATATTTGTAATTCTAGAATAAGTTCTCGCAAACCTGTACATTCACCTATTCCTTTAGAATTAGTAAGTTCCGATACCTCTGAAAATAATACTGTAAGTGAAGAGCCTCGCTCTCACCGTCCATTTAGTGTAATTAAAGATAAGTTTTAATTAATCAAACCTATATCTTTAATCTTAAGGAGGGAGGTGTAATAACCTCTGAATTTTAGTTAAAGTAACAATAATCATAAAAATATCCTAAGCTAACATCCTGCACTTTTCGAACGACATATTATTATTTACTAAATAACATCCTTTTCCGCTCTTACTCATCACAAATAAATTCCTTAATCAAACCTACCTATCTTACAAAACTGATGAAAAGAAATCCTTATCTATTTTCCTCCACCTTACCTCACCAGATATCCCTTCTACCCTTAAAATAAGTTTACGTTGTAAGTAACAATTTGTAAGAAAAATCAGAACTAACTTGTATCTCAAAGTGACCAGTTCACTCCTCTAACTAAAAATAAAACGTATTTAACCCATCAACTCCTGTGCTTGGAATTTGATTTCATTACACGACCCTTTTCTCGAAGCGGAAGATGATTACCACAGGTTAAACTCAAACAATACTGATATGCCTGATGGTCTTTTTCCTTCATAAAATTTAAAATCCTTTCAAACTTTGGACATCCTTCCTTTTCTAAATTTTTAAAATTATGAATGTCTAGAGATAACATATGGTCTCGTTCATAGTGACCTCCTTTATAAGCTATAACAGCATCAGATTCCTTTGCGGTGTTAGCCATATTTTTCAATAATTTACTTAGATGTTCCATTGTTTTATCATTTCTATTATTTTTATATGGCAAGCCGTGGATGAATTTGGTGGTCCATTTTACTTGTTTTTGATGACGTTCTTCCGGGCTATAGAAATTGTCGACTCGATAGAAATAAGAATTGGTCTCGTTAGTTAATATTGATGTATAACCAAATTCCTTGCAAATAAATCTTTTATTCAAAGTGAAACCATCCATATCTATGACGTACATAATGTTAATTGAATCCTGATTGATTATAGAAGACATGATGAGGCTGGAAAAGTGTTTAGGTTTTATTAGAGACATGTCGTTTTATCTTATCTAAATGTTTTAGAATACGCTTTTTATTATCATCCTTAAGAATGACAGTATTATTCTCCAATATTTTTATTATCTTGTAAGGGCCTTTGTAATATGTATCGAATTTACCTTTCCTGGGCTCTTTTAATACATATACATAATCACCCGGATTAAATTTTAGAGTGTTTAATTTTCGATCGTAATATTTCTTTGATCTTTCTTTTGATTTATTGAGGGTTGAAGCTGCAAGAGTTCTCATATCGTTCATTCTTGTAGTTAATTCATTTATATAGTCACCATAAGTTTCTATGTTTTCATCTAAGGGAAAGGAACTTGGGATCCTAGCCTTTCTACCATAGATTAATTCAAATGGTGTGAAATTAGTTGATTCATGGACAGAAGAATTATATGAGAACATAGCAAAAGGCACTAATTTATCCCAATCCTCATATTTATTAATATATTGTTTTATGAACTCGGTTAAAACAATATGACTCCTTTCTAATGAGCCATTAGATTGTGGATGATAAGCGGAGGTTGTAAGATGTTTGATACGAAAGATCTTGGCTAAATGATGAAATACTTTTCCTACGAATGATCGTCCCTGATCGCTAAGGATAATTTTAGGTGCTCCAAATTGAATTATTACATTTCTGGCTAATGCATTGGCTATCGTTTCTGCTTTAATATCAGGAATAGGTATAGCTATATGTGGAAGGGCTTGTCTGATTTATTTACAAGTAAAGTTTCTTTATTTTAGTTTATTCTTTATTTTATAACTACAGATTTTCTCCTATCATAACCTCAATGGAATACACAAGAATTCGTATTTTTGTTTGCACTTATAGTTTAGGAGTTTATTTGGCGTATATGCTGTAAAGAGTATTTAAAATGAATGCCTGACTCCAATATAAGTTAATGTGAGCAGCAATAAATAAATAGTTAACAAAGAGATTAATTTATTTACCTAAGACTCTAAAGCTCTCTTACCACCAAACCTACACCTGACGATATGTGTCTACATTTCTAACGTTCACGCACGAGAAGCTGCTTACACGGGCGATCACACGATGTCGCTCTATGATCTCCAACACTATACAGTATTTCGTTAAATTATCTTGAACGGTTAAAATATGTTTATTTCCTGATGGTGTAGCAGGTAAAGGCTCGACTGTATTTATTGATATCTTATCAAATGGTTCTGCTGGAGTATCTGTTATAATCATAGATTTTTTAGTTTTGTTTCTCACTAATTTTAATTCTTGACAACTTGTGCAAGATTTAACAAATTCTGTTATTCCATCTTTCATGTTTATCCAACAAAACCTTTCTTTAATTCGTCGATAAGTTTTTGTAATTCCTTTATGACCTCCTACTAAACTTTCATGATATTCAGTTATTATATCCTGTTTAATATCTTCATCTGGAGTTACTACATACCCTTGGCAAATTGTGATTATTAGATCAGTATTAGCAAAGACTTCTTGAATGATTTGAAAAACAAGTGGCCTGGTTATATTTTCAAGCATGCCTCCCACCTTAGAGAGTCGTAATGTTTTTAATTTATGTTGATCTACAATTTCTTTAATTGTTGAAAAACAGTTTTTAAATCCTGTATAGAAAATGATTCAAAATATCTAGAAGTTAAAACTGCACTTAAAATCTTATATTTCCCTCTCGGAGTAATTAAAACTTGTGGAAATTTAGGTTTTTGAAATTTAATATCTGTAGGATTGATTGTTTCAATATTAATCAACAATCGAGTTATTGTTGTCGTGAATTCGCAGTCTTCAGGTATAAAATGAAGCCAATCATCGTGGTAATAAGTTAAATTTTCATTTGTATATCTAATTTGAACTTTTGAATTTGTATTTTTCATTCCGGGATAATATAATTCTAAAGGTAATGTTGAAGAAGGTGTGTTTGCTTTAGCCTATATTACTGGTTCAAAAGTGGACTCGTTATTTTCTATGTTATCTTCCTTTTCATTATCATCATCTGCTTCAGGTATACTACTAACAATCAGCTGAAAATAAAATTTTCGACTGATTACGATAGGAGACGACAGATTTTTTTTCTGGATGACAGTATTTAATCCTATTCAACCTTCATAGGCAACTATTCAGAAACCATCATATTTACGACAGAAAATTTTCCTATCGTTTTCTATACGATTCTATCGTTTTTTTTTTTTACAAAAGGACCGCATCCTCTCTACACAGCTCTTTATCCACATACTCCTTACGTGATAATTTCGAAAGAGCAATACCGGTTTATCTCAACACTTCCTAAACGTAATTGTGACAAAAATTTCAAGGTAAAAATGTGTGAACCAAAGACAGTGGAATAGTTAAAAGCCGATATATCGGTATTCAAAGGTGGAAAGGTTAGTGAGTTAACACGTTGCCCAATAAGAATAACAATACGAAGTGAAGTAATCGTGTCACCTTTCAGCCAATATAGCGAATGGCTATTCTACCTTAACGACCAAGAAGAGCTATGGATAATTTGTGAAGATCATCCACCGCAGAGATTAGAATTCGACATAATATCAGATTCTAGTCTCGAACTACATTTGCCAAACCGACAAAGAATATACACGACGGGCAAAAAGCTACCGACACGGATTAGGACGGCAGCTAACAATTATGATATTCATAAATAATAACCACATTTACATCTATCATTAATTATTTAACCAATTTTTTAATTATATATTATATGTGAAAGACATAAAATATGATTTGGGTATTCACCAAACAGGTAGTTTCTTCGAAACTACTGGCCCTTCTGAAATAATCCTTTGTGTATTTCCCACATCGTGCCCTCCCCTTGTAAGAAACACAATCATTTATGTTTCTGCAATAATATTAGTAATTATGGTGACCATTCGTGGAACAATGGACTACTACTGCACTAGAAACGCACCACCTGATAAAGCCGTATGCACCTACTCCGCTTTGGATTTAGACGCTGTACCTTTATACTTTATATTCAATCCAGAAAATTATGATACACCTAGACCAATACCTACGTCTGTTTATCACTCTCCCCATCAGTAAAGTATGACTACTAAAATATATATGAAGCCAACCCAAACTCCTTTCTATCAGTAAAATTTCAAGTTAACGAACACATCATAATTATAACCACCAACAATGCGACTCAGTTTCATCATCAATATGAAAGGGTACGACCTAACTGGGGGATTCATCTGCAAGCAACTTAGTAGCATACAGATGTTCACTGGAGAACACAAAACCACCTTTTACAACGTTGGACCTTTCCAATCATTGACCCAAACCGACACAGAAAATGCACGACTGGCAAGAAGCTACCAACACAGATAAGGATACCGCAATCTAACCCACGAAAAACCACAAACTGATTTACTCCATGAACTAATCCAACTAGGAAGAACAGCAAAACTCGAAGGTGGACTAATAGGTTACTGAGGAGGAAGGAATGAGCTACCGTTCTTTGAAAAACTTGGAATCAGGCACCATATAAACCTAGAGATACTAGAATGCTTTACTTTTGAAGCCCTATACATTGAAGAAATTTTTAACATGTTCAGATCCTTTTAATGATGTGTAGTAATTAATGTTTACTTGTAGGCTTTTAATATTTATTATTGTCCATCATGACATTGGCCATCTTCAAAAGCACTTGCTAGTTCAATCTATTTGATACCCTGAGGTTGTAATGTTGAAGTAGATAGTATAACTTGTGATCTTGATGTAGATGGTATAGCAGGTGATCCATTTCATATTACAATGTATTAATGTGTTTTGAATTTTTTCACTTACATGTTTTAACTTCAATTGTTAATAAAAATTAAATTAAAAAAGTATGTGAAAGTATGGAATGTTACAAATGGTAAATTAGAAAAGAATAGTAACTGTTACAAATGCTAAATTTGTTTTAAAATTTATAATTGTATGGAATGAAAAAATTTCAAATTGGAAGGGATATTATATTGTAATATTAGAGATAAAAAATTTTGTTTTGATGTTAAATTAATGAATTTATCTCTGTAGAACCATTGGAGTTGTATTGCAAGTCTCGCACAATTATATGAAAACTTATATTCTTTAAAGTATGAATGTTTTGCACAGTATTTATAGTTGATGTGGAACATATGATCAAGATTTTTTTCATAAGAAATACCTCCACAATATGCTTTCCATGACATCGACAATATTCAAGTTTATGTGCTGATGTTATTCCTGATGTTCCATATCAAAAAATTGAAATATTAATAATTACTTGATTTGATGATATGAATTTTGAGAAACAATCTTTTTGTGAACCATCTCTAACATAAGCGTATGTTACATTTTGTATTATGTTTGATATAATTTTTTTCATTTGATCATGTGGAACTTTATCACAATCCCAAATCATTCCATGAATAGCATCAGTATCCCATTCAACTTGATTTCGGGAATTGATTGTTAAGGATAAAAAACCTTTAGGTGGTTGAAACACTGAACGTTCATATGATATTTCTTGAAAATTACTTAATGCTATAACAGAAAATTCTTTGACAGAATTAATTTTTTTTCTGTAAATGTAGAATAAAGGATCTAATGTGAATTAATGTTCAGAACTAACTAACAAATTTTTTATATTCAATGAAAATGACTTTGAAATGAATTTCAAAATTTGTTTGTGAAAGTAAATTTGAATCAATACATTTTATTACATCGAGCCCGCTCAAAACAACAAAGATGTCTATAAGATAGACCTACTAGCAAATGCTAAAGTTCAAATCGAACCGCCAAGGAAGAAAAACGAGATTGTACAGTGCACTCGGTGCCAGAGATATGGACACACAAAAAAATATTGCCGTAGAGAGTATAGATGTGTAAAATGTGGGGAAGAGCATAGCTCGGAGTCATGTAAAAAAACCAAAGACACCCCGGCAACTTGCGTACTCTGCGAAGGTAGTCATACAGCTAATTATAAGGGCTGTCAGGTTGACAGAAACATAATCGAAAAAAGAAACGCTGCTGTACAAAGACCACATTGGCACAGAACAAGACCAACACAAAACCAAGACCTGAATAATCACCAGTTCGAAGCAACACAAATGCCAAGAGCATCCACCAATAGCCACAGCTATTCACAAGCAGTAAGGGGGAACACAGACACAAACCTAAACCAATCAACATCAGCCATGGAAAAGATATTCAATGAGTTTAAAACAATACTAAGTCAACAAACAGAATTATTGAACACCCTAATCCAACTAGTCAACGTAGTCCTAGCCAAGTCAATGCAAACAAAATGACTCATTTCTACCATATTGTTCTGTGGAACGCCAACGGCTTGACCCAGCATAGCCGAGACCTAACCACCTACCTCCACATAAACAAAATAGACGTAATGATGATCGCAGAAACCCATTTTACTCCAAAAAACTACATTAAAATTCAAGGATACAAAGGATACAAAGTATACAACACCCAACACCCAGATGGGACAGCCCACGGGGGCACTGCAATCATCATTAAAAGCACAATCAAACACTACGAATACTCTCACTACACAAAAAATTACCTACAAGCAACAGCAGTGGTGATTGAAGACTGGAAACATGGGCCCATAGTTGTGTCAGCCGTATACTGTCCACCAAGATACAATATCAAAAAAGAGAACTTTGAAGATTTTTTTTAAACTCTTGGAGCTCGTTTTATAGCAGGAGGGGACTTTAACGCGAAAAACACTTACTGGGGTTCGCGACTATCAACAACGAAAGGAAGAGAACTATTAAAGGCCATAAAAGATCGGAACTACGACTTCTTATCCACTGGCCAGCCAACCTACTGGCCAACAGATCCAAACAAAATACCAGATGTACTCGATTTTTTCGTTACTAAAGGAATTAACAAGAACTAACTACTCACATGGAATCAAGCCTGGACCTTGCATCAGACCACACGCCGGTAAAACTCACACTAAGCTCAGGAGTAATCTTCAAACAAGAAAATACCAAGGTGTACAGCAACAAAACGGACTGGGACAAGTTTAGAAAGAGTGTCGACCAGGAAATCCAACTCAATATTCCCCTAAAAACAAGCCATGACATAGAAGAAGCTGCTAAAAACTTCACCCAGCTGCTATTGAAGTCGATAGGTACGGCCACCCCAGCAAAAAACGACGAAAAACACATAGTCAACTATCCAATGGAAATTAAAAGGAAAGTTGCTGAGAGAAGGAAGCTACGACGAATATGGCAGACGAGTAGAAATAGTATAGACAGAAGCAACTTCAATCGCGTCTCCAACGAGCTAAAAAAAACCATAAAAGAGTTCACGAATGAATCTATCGAATTTAACCTCTTACCTCTTCTCCAATTAAAAAGAGCAATGGACAGTGGGCAAAAAGTGACGAGGATAAGGCAGAACTATTTGCAGAACACCTGGCAAAAGTATTTACCCCGTTACCAGCCACCGTAGACGAAACAGAAATATTAGAATTCCTAAGAAGTCCCCTACCAATGTCACTACCCATACGCCATGTCTCACCAAAAGAGGTGATGAGAGCTATAGGAAGAATCAACAACAAAAAATCCCCAGGTCATGATCTTATCTCAGGTAAAATTTTGAAAGAAATATCTCGTAAAGGTATTGTATACATCACATCCCTGTGTAATGCCATCATTAGAGTCCAATTCGTGCCTGAACACTGGAAAATGGCACAAATAATAATGATACCAGAACCAGGTAAACCACCAAATGAGGTAACATCGTACAGGCCAATCAGTCTGCTACCTATTATCTCAAAATTGTTTGAAAAACTCATATTGAACAGGATAAAGCCAATGATGGAAGAGGAAGAGGTGATTCCAAACCATCAATTTGGATTTAGAAATAAACACTCGACTGTAGAACAAGTCCACAGAGTTTTCAACACGATCTCCAATGCAATAGAGTCCAAACAATACTGCTCAACGGTTTTTCTTGACATACAGCAAGCTTTCGACAAAGTGTGGCACGAAGGACTATTGTACAAAATAAAAATGCGCCTACCACAATACTACCTACTGCTCCGTTCGTACCTCAGTAATAGAAAATTCCAAGTCAAATATGGACAGAGCTTGTCATCGTTGCACGCCATCAACTCTGGTGTACCACACGGTAGCGTTCTTGGACCAGTGCTATACACCATCTACACAGCAGACTTGTCCACCAGGAGCAACGTCACCATCGCAACATTTGCTGACGACACAGCAGTACTGGCGGTACACAACAACCCAGAGATGGCTTCGAAAATACTCCAAAAAGAACTAAACGAAATCCAAGCATGGCTGACCAAATGGAGGATAAAGGCTAGCGAAACCAAATCTGTACACATGACCTTCACAACAAGAACCAGAAGATATCCAACAGTGTCCCTCTACGAACAAGAACTACCAACCGTAAACGAGGTTAGATACCTAGGCCTACACCTAGACGAAAGAATGACGTGGAGGAAGCACATACGTAAGAAAAGAGCAGAATTGAAGACAAGACTTAAAAAGATGTACTGGCTCATCAACAGAAGATCTAAACTCTCATTATACAACAAAATAATTATATACAAGGTCATCATTAAACCTATTTGGACCTACGGGATTCAACTATGGGGCACAGCCAGCACATCTAATATCGAAATCATCCAGCGTTTTCAATCAAAGGCCCTCAGAACCATCGTCAACGCCCCATCGTATGTTTCTAATGCCAACATTCACAAAGACCTGGAGATGGAAACAGTCCAAGAAGCCATAAAGAAGTTGAGCACCAACTACAAAACAAGAATGAGCACCCATCCTAACTCACTTACAGCTGACCTTCTCAACGAGCAGCAAATCACCAGAAGGCTGAAGAAATTCAAACCAGTGGACCTCATCAACCGATTCAAGAAATAAAAACAAAGCAAACCAAAAGTCCTAATCCTAGGCTGGACTACCGTACCTTGACTTACACACTAAACATAACGGTATTTCTCAGTCTCTATTTCTATCTATAAGTTCTTTTCTTTTATATATATTTGTTTTATTATTTTTTCTTCTTACTCGCTATTTAATCACCAACGAATTCCATAAAACAAATAAACAACACGGAGTGACTCACTGGAGGATCCCCTGAATAAACCTATTCATGTTATCGATCATATAAATCAGAACAATTACTTATTGTTAAAACATAACAGATTGTAATTAACTCTTCCAATAATAAAAAAAAAAATTTTATTACATAGTTATATTCATTAAATTAGTAATAATTTTGCTGAGACTAACATCAATCTAATTATTAGTGAAAAACGTACTGGCTCCATAGAGTTGTCTTATTTTTTCATCTAAAAGGGATTTGGAATGTTCTTTGATGTGAGCACGAGCTGTACCCTCACTTTCATGACGTTTTAGTTCTTCATTAGTAAGAATATTTGATAATGATGAAGAATCAACGTTGAGATACTTTATTATATAATCCGAAACAGAATCATCTTCCATTGGTATTTCAAGTATCAGTATAATCATTTTTAAAGCTGCATGTGCTGAAGCTTCATGTGCCGCTCTAGCATAATTAATTGAATTTTCTTCATCAGAATTATGTACTGGAGAGAATTCACTTAGTCCTAGTGCTTAAAGAGTTGCATCTTCAATATTCATGATCATTGATAAACAACAATTGTTTTGTGTTTTCACCACTACCAAAAATAAATGTAGGTCTATCTTTTTCATAACATAGTGCATTTAATTTAGTTATGTAGCACGCTTTTAAACTACACACATTACACCATTTAAACAACCATGAACTCATTTTTCCTTTATCATATCTAAAGTGTATATCTTCTTCCAAATGTTTATCTGGATATTCATCAAAGTATGATTGTAGTGTGCGTATACCTTTGAAAAGATGATTTATATCATCAGCAAGTGATACTTTAGGATGCTTTTCATCTTTAAATCTACCATTCCACTTAATAAGTAATTTTTCAGCTGCATAAGCCATAGCAGTATAAATATCTTCATCTCTATTAAACTCATTTGTAAATCTGCTCACACCTACTTGTGTAAATTTATTACAATGCTCATCAATGCAAAGGTGTACAAAATACATATTCACATTTACAGTATAATGATACCATTCAACACGCACATTTTCAATATCTTTCCATGTTGAGTTAATAATTCACTTAAATGAGTATAATAACTGTTAAGAATCATAGTTCATTATTAATAATATTATATTGTCAAAAGCATCCAAATCCATGTGATGTCTTTCGGTTATAAGTATTTCAAATAGTCAATCTTTTCATTTATTTTTTATTAGTTTTTTTTGATGAAAAAAAACGGCTTGACCGAATTTGTTCAAGTTTTTTTCAGATCTTTTTTGTAATAATATCTTTTGAATAAATTTTGGTTGAAGTCGATATCTCGATTCGTTCGTAAGATGTCGGAAACCAAAAAAATGCTGACATATATACATACATGCGTACTTACACACATGTAACGTACCTACACACAGACATCATTCTCAAAATTAGTCAGTATACATGCAAATATATTGAGACGTGGAGATATGATGGAAATTAAATGTTTACCGATCGACCCTTTACAATAACTCTCTAATGCGATATTGAAGAAACACGTATCTTATCATTTTTGATGTGATTATTATAACTTACTATTACTTTGTCGCAGCTGGTTTAACACTGAGTAAAGGAAACATTTTCTTAATTGCATAACGATCGTACTGTTACTGGTATCAAAGTTGGTTTGAGGATTAAGTACGGACTACATTTTTGGCAGCGTTGAAAGTTTCAAGTGTTTTTTAATCCCTAATTGTTTCATCAAGGCTTGAAACCCTAGTACCGCTCTACCTTAGAAAATCGCAATGCTTTTAATTTATGTTGATCTACAATTTCTTTAACTGTTTGGAAAAACTGCTTTTGAATCATGTATGAAAAATGTTTCTAAGTGTCTAGATGTTAAAACTGCACTTAGAATTTTATGTTTCCATCTTGGGGTAATTAATATTTGTGGGAATTCAGGTTTTTGAAATTTAATATCTGCTAGGTCAATTGTTTTAATATCGATGAGCAATCGTCCCTCATGGATTTATGTCAACTGTTGAACGAGAATTGCAATTAGGTTGATAGTGAACTTTTACTTAGCATTTACTTTGAGTGTTTAATGATATTAGATTTTAACTGATATAAAAATAAGAAAAATTTGAATTAAAATAAAATAAAATTGCCAATTGATTATGTAGTAAAACTGAGACATTTAGTAATTTTCATATCAACCAGTTTAGCCAGCAGATGTTGCTAGATGAACATCATAGAGATTTGAGAAAATCTCATCAATTGTAAATGTGGTTGTTTACGTGGTTGACATGTTTCAACTTTCAATCAATTGCGAATCTAGATCAAGGTATAAGTCAGCAGAAATTATGAATAATTTCGTTGAAGTCCATATTGACTTCCTCAAGAATGTGACTTATACGCAATTGATCTAGGAATTTTAAAAGAATCAAGGCTCTGCTTGATTCGAACAATAAAAACTTGACTCACCACTTTGTTAAGGTTTGAACCTAGCAATGTGATCTATTTCTAATGACCAGTTGACCAGGATAATCAGCGTTCTTAATCCAATCTAAAACTGGACACACTATCAACTTGCTTAACAAACGACACAGTGCATTCGTTGGTACTTTCTGAAAGACTGACTCATTTTCTCTAAGATGTAGGTGATAGAGAACCAAACTTCTTTGTCCTGATTATGCGTCGATCATAGACTCATGTGCTGGTACAATTATCAGAAAAGCAATAAAAGTATCGACAGACGAACGTAAACTGATACTTAAGTTTACATGAGAGTACTTGAAAGATACTCTGAACGAAACCTCATACAAAATGTTGGTTAAAAATCTAAGTTGTAATAGAATAATTTTATTAAAATAAGAAGATGGCTTAAGTTTAACAATACAAAATTATTATTTTAAACATTGAGATATTTTAGGGTAACTTTACTAATAACTATAATTCAACCGTCAGAATGTGCAATTTATTAACTATGAATTAACTATCCATAAACGGTTGCTTGATAGTTGACCATTGGTCAATTTAACGTCATATTAACTCATGATGAGTTGTTTTTATAAGAGTTTTTTTTCAGGACTATTGCTTTATATCGTTAAAAAAAAAAGAAAGGTTGCTTTCGGATTAACATTTGACTGAACGTTTGCTTACAGACGTGAATCGTATGATGTATCAAGAGCAATGAAAAATGAAAAGCATTAAAATGTTGTTATTTGATAATGATGATTTAATTTATAAAACAGAAATAGATATATATTAGGTGTACAAAGAAGTTTTGAGGGGCTTTCAGAAGACGGCATCACTAGTACTACATCGCATCAGACTATCTTGAAACTTCCGTATCCATGTTAAAACATAACCATTTTCCTCTCATAGTACGTTTTATTTCGTTGAACTGTAGATGATACGCATTTTTGTGCTCCAACTATGCCAACTTTTGTGCCAACTGAACAACATTTGCTTCAACTTGAAGAAAAGTGCAGTTGAAAGCATATTTTGGATGATATAAATTGTACCGGTTTTTTTCAATAATAATTCAAAATTTAAAAAAAAAACCCTCTAAAAACTTATTTGTACACCAAATATATTGTATGATTGTGGATGAAAGACTGTTTTTTATGATGATCATTATGATACATGTGAAGTAGTTGAGACACCTATTGAAAAATATTCTTTGATTAATGTTAATAATATTTTAGAAAATAATATTCTAATAACACGTAAAATTGGATTAGATGATAAGTTATATATTCCAAAATTATGGATAAAATTAATAATTAGTGATGTATAGACATATAATTTAAATGTAAATATGTAAATGTAATATAATGTAAAAAAATATAATCTAAATTATTATTGTTTCAAAATATAATTAATAAATTTGATTATAAATTTAAAAATAAACCACTTATTTTTTCCAATCAATGAGAAGTTTTTCATCGACAGTGAAAATATTTTTTATATAACACAGGCATGATAAACGTAACTTATTATGCCTGTAGAGAGGGACCTAAGTTGCCAATTATCGACCGGTGAAGTAAAGTGGGACCTAAGTAATATTTACTTAAATTCCTAGTTACTTAAGTACGCGAAAACGTAATAATGATTAATTCCAGATAAACACCAAATTTTTTTCAGGTTTTTAGAACAAATAATGACGGACTAAGTAAATCGTTGGAAAATCCTATGACGTTATGTAATTTTGTTTGTTTACAAAAACTGTACAGGAACCTTTTTTACCGTGTCGCTAATTGGGTACTTAGATTCCTCTCTACGGCGAGAATAAGTTACGCTTATCATAACCTTTTTTATATAAAGTTCCGTGTGCACCACGGGACCTAACCTATCATCGCCTCGGACACGATGACGTTAGCACGAGTCGGGCGGGTACGCACTCGCCTACGGCTCATGCGCCACACGCGTCGGTTAACGTCACCGGCCCGAGACAATAATAGGGTACTTAGGTCCCTTGATACACAAGGTACTATTAAAACAAAATTTTCTATGGGAAAAAAAGGATGGACTGTAGTAGTTTCTCCTATGGTTTATAGTACTTTCAGACTCCGGTTAGTTAACAATTTTATCCTTCACGGATTTTACTATGGGACACAGTATAAAGCATTACAAAAGTAGAATTGGTCCAGCATTACTACAGCCCATGGCGCTTGAACGAATATTCCAAAATATTTTGATGATATTTCGAAAAATGCAAAAGGGTTACCCAGAGTTAGCCGTAAGTTAGGATAGGTAAATTTTTTTCCAGCGAACACAGCCAGAGAATTCACTGGGCAGGAAGCATAGAAATCAAAATTGTATGTATTCAGTCCAGTAACCTGTTTGTTTTATCTAGTTTTACGTCATCTACGAGATGGTGGGTCTCATCCATGTCTGGTACGCCGTAGTCTTTAAGTTTTACGTTCTAGGATTTACGCAAGCCAAAACATCCCTTAGAAGATTTCAGCACACCGTAACAAAATATTTAATGACTAATTCAAATGTATTTTCATGAATTTTAAAATAAAATCTGCAATTTAGTCAAAAATATTTTTAATTTAATTCATTAATAAAATAAGAATCGTAATGAGAGTGATGAATGAAGTTAAAATGGAAACAAAATCTATGAAACAATTTAAATTCGATATTTTTTAACCCTTAAGGTTATTGAAATTTCAATGCATGATTATTATTTACGTACTCATTTCATTTCATTTATTACGCACTTTGTTTTTATGCACTTGAAAATAATACAACATGTTAAGAATTAATTAATTCTCAATTCGAATAATCAGCTGAGAGGAACTTCGGTGGCCATCTTGGCACTGGATCGATAACCAATCGATAAATTCTCAAATACTAGCCACTCAATTGACTGAAATCTGGTGTCAAGTTTGACTAGCGAAGTTCCTGTCATCGGCTTCTTTTTCCTGTTCTCAAGACATTCAGACGCCAGTAATTTATAGCCATTCATTAAAATCTAATTCTTTTGAGTCAATCTGTGAAGTTTGTGACATTCATAATGACAAAAATCATTCATCTATTCATTCTGCAACTAAATCAACCGATAGTTCTTGACAATCCACAGTGTTTTGTATTTATTAAATAAAAAGTAGATTCTCTTTCGTTCTCGTTCACGCGGCCATTTTGTATGTTTTCACGAAATCCACTATTTCTAAGATAATCTTCCAAGTCAGTGACAATCTGAATACACTAAGACATTCACCAAATCATTCTGAAGGTCAATCAATAAATATTTCTTGACAAAATGAAACTATTCTGTAAATTCAAACAACATTCAATCTTGCATTGCATGATAGACTACCCTGCTTAAACTGTCCTATTGAATATTTTCTAAGTCATATTTTCCTTTTCGATCTATTCATTTCCTATAAAGACCTGACAAAATTACATTTATCAAATGATACTAAAACTTGTTTTAGCATGTTGAAACAAGAAAATATATTGAGCCTATTTGAATGTTCAAAGTCTTATTAAAGTATCGAAAACTGACACTCCAACCGACACCCAAGTGTTTAAGAGCTAAACACTTAAAGTGTTTGCAATATTAAACATCATAAACGAACTATTGCAATTTTGTAGACGACTCTTAAATGCTTCTCGCCGTTTACCGAAATGCTATAGTTTTATCGATGGTGTTGAACATTGTAAACACTTAGGCGATTAATTATAAAACACTTTAAGTGACTAATCACTAAACACTTGAATTTTTTCGGATGTGCAGTGGAGAAAATATTTTCTATACGTTATATTCTTTTTCGTCATATTTTCTTTTTGAATCTATTGATTTCTAACAGAAATTGGTCTAATATTCTTCTTTCAAATAACATAAAATCCTATCATGGGAAATTGCGATAAAGATATAATTTCTAAGTTGCATTTCACTTGTCATATTTTTACAAATGACGATTATTCTTTCTCTCGTTTGAAATACTTGCTAGAAAGCAAACTTGATTAAGTATAATTCTTATGTAGTATCTCCCTGTTAAAAAAGTCTATTTCCTTTTGAAACGCTTCCAACGTCTTCCCATAGCAATGGCAGGAATCCTATTGAAGAATACTTTAGTGAAATTATAATTCTTATGTAGTATTTCCCTGTTAAAAAAGTCTATTTCCTTTTGAAAATCCTATTAAAAAATACTGCAATAATAAAAAAATTTCGATGTACTGAATCCTGTTCAGAATTTTTTATTCACGTTTCTTCAATAATCTATCAATATCAGCTACAACTCACCTATTAATATAGTAACAGTTGCCATTGTAACCGTTGCTATGGTAAGAGTTGTCATAGCTACCTTTGCTATGGTAATGGTAGTCATAATAACTGTTGTCACGTGTCGGGCTCGACCAACGGTCAAAAGACGCTGTTAAACCACTTTGGGCTTCCTGCTTTATCCATGAGTGGAACTAATGCCCGTGATACAAGTTTCAGTCACTACCACTAGTCGATGCAGTCATGGAAATCGGTAGGGAAAACGTCACCCCTAAAAGTACTGGAAGAGGAAACGCACAGCCACGAGAGAAGACGCCGGCCTGAGAGACGCCACTCAGCTCTTGGCTATTACGCTCTACGCACCTAACGCATCGATATCAATTACGATTGTTTTTCTTGAATAATTATTCACTTTGCTAGAACTTGTCATTTTTATAAGTCAATTAAGTCTAGTAGTAGTCTAGTAAGACAAATAGTCATTATTTCACGAGTCAAAACCTCTCATAAAAGTCCTTACAAATATTGGCGTGACTTTAAACTTTGGGTTCATCTACAGTTCAGGATCATTAAGCTGCTTCATCAAACTAGCGAGAGTCCAGGAGCCAAAGTCAAATAAGTCCACAGAGCAGAGACAACGGTTATCCCGCTCCAGAAAGTCCTGAAGTACAAAACGCAGTATCCAGAGCAGATTACCAGAGAACCACGAGCTTCACAGAAACCCAGCAAGACATGTAAATCCAGCCAATTATCTTGTACGACTGAGTGAGACTGTGAAAACCTAAACGAGCTACTTAAAGTCGAAAATTGCAATCTAAGGGTCATAGTCAAACTATAAAATTGTATTAAATTATAAGAAAATATTCAATTAATAGACTAAATTATCGAATCAAACTTGAAAAAGTAATATCTAATTTCATTGAAATATAATTCATGAATATATTATAATATAGCTAAAGAAAGTAATCTGAAGCACTATAAAAATTGTTTATTACTTTTAACATTGTATCGAGTCAATCCATAGCAAGTCTATGAGTCTAATTATTGTAAAAGTCATTGTAATTCAGAAGTCAATCTAAGATATATCTCTTTCAATTTAAATTACAATAGAATTCAATCTTTAATGTTAATCAATGCTTTATAATTTCTAAGGGAATATCACTTATAATTTCCCCTATATTATTAGTTCTTTTGAATAAATTACTCGATTCATTTGAGTAGAAGTAATATTCATTCAAGTCAAATAGTCGATATAATAAAAGTAGGAGTCTGATCTCAGCCTTACAGTTGATACAAACTTTAATAAACCGTTAGGATAGCAGACGATCTTTTGAATCGTACATCCAATACTTATTTCAGGGATTACCCTCGAAAATCACAAAAACCCCTAGGAAAAATGTAACAGTTGGTACGATAAACATTATTCATTATTATTTATTATATTCTTATAAACCATCGTCCACAGATTTCTCCTTGATTCCTACAGAACTTACTGCATCTATCCATTAGATTCTCATAGATTCTCATAAACCGTCGTCTACAGATTTCTCCGATAAATTCTCATAAAAAGAAAAAAAATAGAATCTATGGGATTGAATCTAAATAATGCATCAGAAAATTGACTTTTCGTATAAGAATCTATGAGAAATTTCCTTATAGATTCTCATAAAACAAGTTCAATTTCTGATGCATTTTTCGGATTCATTCCCATAGATTTTTTTCTTATCGGTTTCTATGGGATTGTTTAACCAGGGTATAGAATGCGGACTTATGCTGAGGTCTTTAGAATCACATCAAGATCTTATTAACACGGAATTGGTATCCCCGTTCATCCTGAATTGATGCTGAAGATTTTGAATATTGTCAGGATATTCAGGGTCAAATTAAATACGGAAATTTCACCTCGGATATTCCCGTCCTCTCTATCTTAGATTCAACCTGTTTATCCTAATATTATTCTGTTTCATTTTTTAAGTAGATAAAAATTAGGATGATAAAGCCTCGTTTAACTTTCTGATCTTAATACTACTTTTATCCTTTTGAAGTTGGTAAAAATTAGGATATAGACAAAATAGTCTGATTTCAACTTCATAAATTGATTTGCTTATATCTAGTAGTACTTATAGAAATAGTTGGAATAACTCCTATTACATTCATACTTGTTTAATAATACATATAATTTTAATGCTGATGGACAGCTCAATGAGAATTAAAATAAAATTAATGTTTATAGAAAAGTAAGGTTTTGTTAAAGTAAAATTACTTGAATCTCAAATAAAATTAGATTGGAACCAGGAAAAGTATAAAATAAAAGTAGGATGAACCTACGGTAGAAGAAAAATAAAATTAGGATAAAGCTAGGATAAAATTAGTATGAGTTCAGGATAGAATTGAAACGTTTTCGGCCTACGGAAATACTGATTGGTTGCGTATTCCAACTTTAATTAGGATTTGTTCATCATAAGTTAAACCTGAAGAAAGGATAGTCTTAGGATGAAAATAGGTTTTATATTTTGACTCGAGATGAAACGCAGATTACACACGTGGATGTAGTAATTTGCTCTTAAAATATTTTTTCCATGTAGACGTAATGTCTAGTCTCATCGACGAACGAAATTCGGTAGGACTTCGTTAATGTTTTCTCAAGTATTTTTTTTTTAAATTTATTTTTTAAGTAAAACGATTGAATGAAAGTTTCGTTTTATAATTCCTGGTCTGTGATAAAAAAAAAATTCAATGTCATCGATGATTTAAATTTGTTTGAATTTAAGTAAAAATAATAGTTCATTGTACTTTCAATAAATAGATATTTGGATATGTAGAGATTCGGTTATTAGCTTTAATAAAATTTATTTATATCTCATCAAACTTTATCACCCCTTGTAGCTAGCTTTGAAGTCCTACACTTACGTATCTCGACAAAATGTTCCTTTCCTGCACTGACGCCGACAGTATGCAAATGAAAATTTAAAACTTACCACTTACAAGAGGTAATCCAAAAGTATGGACGATATACTCGATTGTTTATTTCAATTTAAAATCACGTGAAATGAACCGACGCCGGTCAATGTATTAGCGTATTCGATTTCTGACACGAAGCTGCTCAGGGCAGAGCCGGAAACGCCCGAATATTGACGAACCAAATTTAAAATTTTTTTCTTTTCATTGCTATTCTTCTAGTTATTGAAAAAAATTCATCATCGATTGATTCATGACGATCGTCATCAGATAATGACATTAATAAGTCTAAAGCGATTCTTATGTTTATTTCTAATCACTAAACTTCAGTAAACTCATCGATAGAAAAAAAGGGAAACTTTTCATGTTAACACTAACAAATTAACCTCGTCTTTTTCATAGAATAATATCAACATATAATCGGAGCAGTTCATCAATGCTCGGGTGTTTTCGGGTCTGCCCTGGGCAGGTTCGGGTCAGAAACCGAATACGCTAAATGCAAAACTAACGCCATATCGTTTATTTACAGAACACAATAAAGCACATTACATTCCTTTGGCCGATACACGGCATCCTATGAGAGAAGCTGTTGAATTCTCGCCGTTACACTAACACCAACTGCTAAATCTCTAGTAACTTTTAGTGACTTTTACTTCCTAATGTTGGCACCAGTGGGAATAACTGACACCAGCAGCGCAGGCCACTACGATTCTCTTCATAGCGTTAAGTTTTTTCGCCATATTAGGACGTAAAAATTTTTTCATAGTCAGAAGCGTTTAAAAAATTTTTGAGTTCTTTTAAGTAAGGTGAGCTACGATTGTGATTGGACTCATAGTTCAGCTGTAGTTCTTTTCAATCAAGACGGATAAAGACTTGATCTCAGCAGACAATTCTGGAGGTGAAGATTCTTCAGACAGGTTAGATGAACGGCCTATTGACAACAATGTGCAAGATGGCGGCCCGCCAAACAAGAAAAGAAAGATGAATGATGGCACCTATATTAGGGGTTTAGAAGAAAAAGTAGACTTTTTAGCACACATGGTTTTACAAGATAAAGATGTAAAGGATAACGTTGAGAACCGTCCAGTGTTGGTTAACTTATCTGACCTTGGAGAATTTAAGACTGATGTGGATGAGAAAAAAGTACTTCGTCCAGCATCTCAGGATAGGTTATTAGTTTTAAATTCTTTACAAAGATTTGGCTTGCCAGATTGGAAAGAAGTTAGATATACTAATACTTTAAAAGAGTTTTTAGCCTCACCAGGTTTTACGGATCTCAAGGTAAATGCAGAACTATGCTATTTAGAGAAAGGCAAAGGCCAGATGAAGAATACTGAACGGGTTATGGCAGGTTTGGCTAATGCTCTCCTGAAACAACGAGAGTTACTACAGGAGGTTTTAGGACAGTTAATAGCTTGGTGTCAGAGTGAAGAAGAAGAAATATCTGCAGACTCCCTTAGTGAGGTCATAATCTTAAATCTAGGTCCTGGATCAGAGTACTTCAAGATCACGAATCAGATGCTACAGGTAGTATGTAGTGAGCGAGCAGAATGTGTGGAAGCTAGACGAGATCGTTTACTATCAGAAATCTCAAATAAGAATGTACAAGCAGCCTTGCGTATGATTTCACCTAGTTCTGACTACCTGTTTAATAAAGAAAATTTGTCTAGTCTTATACAGTCATTAGGTGGTGCCCAGACTTGGCTCAATACACCAGCGTACGTAACTTCGAATAAGCCTGTGCAGAAAAAAGAGTTTGTTCAGACTAAATCTGGTCGAACATTTCAATTACCAGTCAGGACAGGTAATTATTCTAGGTCTAATGCAGAGTCACGTCAATCTCATAGTAATTTTGGATCTAAGGGCAACAGCCAGAGCCAAAATAATAATAATAAGAAAAAGTTGCCAGGATGTAGATCGTCAAATTTTTTTCGTAAGGGACCAGGTAGATGACTGTATGAAACCAAGAGTTTTTTCAGAAGGGCAGCTAGTAAGATTTCAGGAGAGATGGGGAGAGATAGGAGCTCCTGCTAAAATTCTGAAGATAATTTCAGGCTGCCTCATTACTTTTACAAAAAGACCTATTCTAAGGGTCAACTGGTTCACCTCCAAATTCGTAACAAAGGAGTCACCTCAAATGTCAAATCAGTTAAAAGACTTGAAGGAACAAAAGATTTTCGAAGTTCCTCGAGAATCTGGCCCCAGTTTTATTTCAAGAGTGTTTTGATCAAGAAGAAGGAGGAAGGACCAATTGTCGACCTCCGAGGTCTCAACAGTTTTATAGATCTATAAAACTGTTCGAACCAAAGACTTTTCACTTAATTTCTCATTTCAGAGTCCCAGATTTTCCTCAAGCAAAAGATTGGATGACAAAGTTGGACCTTCTCAAGCTTATTTCCATATTCCAATTGCAGAATCTCACAGAAGGTTTCTGCAAATAATTTACAACAATCAGTTGTTCCAGCTGACGAGTCTGCCCTTCGGCCTCTCAGCGGCACCTTATCTTTTTGCAACAGTATCGAATTAGATCGTAAAGATCCTTCATGCAAAGAAGATAAGAGTGATCGTCTATCTAGACGACTTCCTGTTAGTCTCACAAGACAAGGTCAAGTTGAAAACTCAAACAACCGAAGCTACAGAGTTATTGGAATATCTAGGGTGGCAGATAAACAGACAGAAATGTGTAATGGAGCCCTGTCATGAGCTGGAATTCCTGGGCATAGTTTGGAACACTCAGATGAATATTATGAAACTTCCAGAGGCCAAGGTCAGCATAATCAAGGATTTGATTGTGGAGATAAAGAGATTAAAGAGTTGTACTCTGCATCAGATACAACAGTTTCTGGGCCATCTGAATTTTGCAAACTTCGTTATATTCAGAGGTCAGCTCCATTGCCGCTACCTTCAACGTTTGATCAGAGAATTCAAACAAAATCGTCCTCGCGAGAGACAAGTAGAAAATGGTCAAGTATTGAGAGAACTAGACTGGTGGCTCGGAGCCTCAGTTGGGACCAATTGTATTCACAAGCCCCCATTGACCCACTTTTTAACAACGGACGCTGCAGACAAAGGGTGGGGAGCTCAATTGGAAGATGTACTGATGTCGGGACTCTGGTCCAGAAGTCAGGAGTCATGGCACTCAAACAAGAAGGAGTTATTCGCAGTATTGGCAGCAATCAGCAGACAGTCACATCGACTTCACAATGCTTATGTTCTTTTACAGTCCGACAATCGGTCGGTGATGGCGTACATCAGAAAAGAGGGAGGTACGATAGAGCTGCTTTTAGACAATCAGGTTGGAGATTATTGAAACATCCTAACATTCGAGCATGTCCAATCATGTGGATTAAAGTTCTGCTGAAGATGTCTCAATCAAGAAGACAAGATAGTAGTGTTGACAGTCTCTTTATTACTTTAACGGGTCAAGTAAGACCAGCTTCAAGTACGGTAATTGCTGGATGGATTAGATCAGTATTAAGAGAGGCTGGTATGGAGTCAACCCCAGGTAGTGTACGTCTTTGGAGCAGGGCTCCTCTAAGTTATTGTTCCAGAATTTTAAGACTGTGGGGTAATTTGTTAAGTGTTCACGATACCAAAGTGAGTCTGAACATAAAAAAGAAACTGTCCTTGTCTCTGTTTTTTGCTCTCAGTATTAAGAGCTTAGGCTTCCAATAATATAAGATTTAATAATTCCAAAGTTTATTAAGGGAATGTTTTGTGATTAATAAAGTTTATCTTTCCGATATAAAATAATCGATATCCTTTGAGATAAGATTCCTGCTTCCCTTCTTAGTCATTACAGCTTAGAGAATTCTTTTCCAGCTTCATAAAAATCTACATCATCACATAGCGTTGAATCACCAGCAGAAAACGAACACGTCTCTCATAGGATGCCATGTATCGGCCAAAGGAGTGTAATGCTAGTGTTTTGACCTCCAACAAAATACGTATTATCCTCCGAAGCCGATACACGGCATCCACAGGAGCACTAGCTGGATGAGAGATGCTATGAAGAGAATCGCAGTGGCCTGCGCTGCTGGTGTCAGTTATTCCCACTGGTGCCAACATTAGGAAGTAAAAGTCACTAAAAGTTACTAGAGATTTAGCAGTTGGTGTTAGTGTAACGGCGAGAATTCAACAGCTTCTCTCATAGGATGCCGTGTATCGGTTTCGGAGTATGATACGTGTTTGTCTTACAACTAAAGTTCTGGAGAGTGGAAGAGTGAAGATTGAATGTTGATATACTTTCAATTAGAGGCTAAACGAATTACGATAGTGAATTAAGTTAAAAAGTCAAAAAGCGAGTGAGTTTGATAATTAAGGAGCAGTGGTTACCCTCGTGATATAAATCTGAGGTGTAATTTAGAATGTCGGTGTCTATTCCCGAATCGAACAACCTGAGTGAAGAGACGCCATCGGATCCTATGGATCTGAATAAGTGTGGTGTGAATAATAATGACCATGATTTCGTGCAAGTTGAAGATAGGAAGACGAAAAAAAGGAAATCAGACAAGAATAAAGAAAAAGATGGGGCAGGACCTAAGAACTTAAAGATTACCGAAGATCAGCATTCCGCCAAGGATAATCTACCGGGCACACCTGTTGTACCCCCTCCTCCCCCTGTTCCTCCTGATCCTAAAAAGATGGCGTCGGTTGACAGGAGGTCTAGAGCGGCTGCCGCACCACCAAACCAGTATTCCAAGGAGCACTCGGGGTCGTTTCAAGTCAACATTAGGTCGACGGTCGGTAAAATAACTCACCCTATTCAAATGGGTAAAAAAATTTTTTCTCTTTTAGATTCTCTTAACCTTAAAATCAAATTAATAGAAGCGAAACGACGGGGTAACATCTTTTGTATTTTTTTAAATGATAGAGAGGTAGCGAACTCGCTTGTCAACCACAATAGATTTAAGGAAAAAAGTCTGGAGGCGTCTATACCTGGTTTTAAAATTTTCAGGGAGGGAGTTATTTCTGGAGTAGAGGTTGATGCTTCTGATGATGAAATTAAGATAGGATTACTTTCTTCAATCAAGGTTTTTAAATTTTTTCGCTGCAAACGCAGAGATAAAAGAACCAAGGCGCTTGTTTCTTCTGAAACGATCAGGATTTGGTTTCATAGTCATCTTCCGCCGGCTGTTTCCATCTGGGGCGCATCTTATCGTGTGAGACCTTTCGTGGCACAGGTCAAAAGGTGTAACAGATGCTTGGCTCTTGGACACTTTGGATTCGAATGTGCGAAAAAAGATAAATGTTTACTCTGCCTTGGAGATCTTCACCCCGAAGATACGTCTTGCGCTAATGCTGTTAAATGCGTGAACTGTGGCGGACCTCACCAGTCGTTGGACACTTCCTGTCCTAAGCTCCTTAGGCTCAAATTCATCTATGAGAGAGCTGCATATCTGAATGTCTCCTACGCAGAGGTGAGTAAGATGGCTCCTAGTACAGCTCATAATTACCCTCCTCCTCCTTCCAATCTGAGTTACACTGAATTCCCTCCTCTTAGTCATTCCTTCAACTTCTATACCCCTACCTCCTCCGTATCAACTCCTATTTCTTCCCAACCCCTTTGTCCCTAACCGAGTACAAGTATCTTCCTCTCTTTCCCAACCATCAGCTTTTGCCTCATCCTCGTTTAGGTCTTATGGACCTTTTCACTCAATGAAAAGCCCTCACGAAGTAGCCAAAGGCTCAGATTCACACTTCTCCAGAACAGGAATGTCTCAAGAACATAGAGACTTACTCATATCCCCCTTTGGGAACTATCCCACCAGCCCTCACCCTTTAACTCTTCAAAATCACCATGTAAATCCTTCTTCCCCGCCACCTTCTCTCCAAGGGAGTCCTGACCCTCAGTTGATTCTTGGCCAAGTTAATATAAATATGTTAGCTAGCTTTCTTACGGGAATTTCACAACATTTAAAGAACCTGGCGTTAAGTTCGTTGTCAAACTCACCTGACTCTAATGCTCACCTTGAGAATCTTCTCCATACTTGCGACATTCTTAGTTCCTGTGTCAGACAATCGATCCCATTGTCTGCCACGCTTTCGTAATCGCCTTCGCCCCTTCCGATTTTAACCTGAAAATCCTTCAATGGAACTGTCGGAGTATTAGGGATAAGCGAGAAGATCTTATTTCAGTTTGTTCTGACTACGATATCATTCTCCTTTTGGAGACCTGGCTTAACATCGACTTGAGCTTTCGTCTTCCGGGGTTCAATATTGTTCGAAAGGACAGAGAGGGTAAATCAAGTGGTGGTGTGCTTATAGCCATCAAAAAGACTCGTCTCTTTAAGCCGTAGCTAAATTTTATTACTTTTCCAGATCAGCTGGAGACAGTTGTCATTAGGATTCCTCTGGATACAGGTGATTTCCTGGTTGTATCAGTATACAAGATTCCTGGAATACCATTTGACATATCGATTTGGAAGTCTCTCTTCAGCTCCATTTCCAGCTACCCCATGGTTTTCTTGGGGGGTGATTTAAATGCGAGACACCCCTGTTGGGGTTCACCTGACTCTTGTTGGAATGGAGAGGTGTTCTTCGAATTGGTCATGGACCACGAAATGGTTGTGCTGAATGATGGTTCGCCCACAAGGAGAATCAGGCTGACTCAGAATCTATCTATGATAGATCTCTTTGGTTACTGCTAACCTTGCTACTATGACTTCGTGGGAGATCATGGGGGACTCTTTAGGGAGCGATCATTTTCCCATTTCCGCTGCCTTGGGAGTAGTACCTAAGGATTTTAAAATGTTTAGTCATAAAATCAATTTTTCATTGGTAGACTGGGATATATTCAAGAAGGAAATTAAGCAAGTCGAGTCCAAGCTCAACCTCTGTGAAGTCGACCCCAGTAGCCTCCTGTTATATAGAGATATGGTGGAAACAATAAAGTCGACGATAGCATCCTCGTTCAAGAGATCCCGTAGAGGTCGTGGTTCGGTTCCTGGGACTAAGACTCGTCGCTCTCCTCCAGCTCCTTGGTGGAACGAACATTGTACTCAGGCGGTGAACCTACGTTGTGAAGCCCAAAGATCTTTCAGAAAATCTCCTTCCTGGTGTAACTACGAATGTCTCAAAAAACAAGAAGCGGTGACTCGGCGTACTCTGAAAAAATATGAAAGGGAGGGTTGGTTAAAATTCTGCAGGACGATAAGTCCATCCACTCCCCTGGGCCTGATTTGGCAGAAAGTTAAGGTGTTCAAAAGTCGACGTCTTGGCACCCCGGCTGTTCCTCAGAATTTGAGTAATACCCGTGCGATGTCATCTTTTGTTCACGATTTTCTATCCATCGCCAGTGTGCATGAATCCATGGTTACATTTGACTCACTTCCCTGCTCTCGGGTTGAGTTTACCGGGAGATTTATCTTTTATAACTCTCCTTTTGATAAAAATAAATTGCGTCTCGCCATTAAGGAAACTAAGTCTAGGTCCAGCCCTGGTTTGGATCAAATCACTTACTCTATCATCAAAAAGCTTTCAGATCCCTTTATGGATGCTATCTCGCACTGTTACAATAGTTTTTTTAGTTCTGGTGTCTACCCGAGTTCATGGTCGGACTTTATTGTCTATTTATTACCCAAACCGGCTTCTAAGAAATATCGCCCTATCACCCTAGCTTCATGTTTTCTAAAATTAATGGAGAAAATGGTTATGAGGAGAGTCTCTTGGGGGGCGGAAAATTCAGGAGTTCTTCCGAATGCTCAGTTCGGCTTCAGGAGAGGAAGAAGTACAGCAGATGTTTTAGCGGTTATTACAGCCGATGCCCTTAATGCTTTTGTTAACAAACAGTACATAGTGGTGGTCAGTCTAGACATGGTGGGGGCGTTTGATCATGTGGTCCCGTCCATCCTAATCAGCGACCTCATTGCTAAGGGGCTTCCTACTAATTACTGCAAATTTTTTTTCAATTTAATAAATGAACGCAACCTTCAATTTGTTGTAGGCGGCGAGTTGTTTTCCACAAAAAGACTTAATCGAGGTGCTGGCCAAGGGCTGATATCTGCGCCGTACCTTTTTGACTTCTACGTGGCTGGAGCTGTTAAAAAGATTCACCCGCAATGCAAGCTGCTCAAATTTGCAGATGATTTTTACCTAGTATCTACGAGCTCATCTATTGAAGATGCTGTGAATAATGTTCAATTTTCCTTAAATAAACTTGTTCCCTTTTTGAAAAATAGAAACTTATCGATCTCGGCTCAAAAAACGCAGTTTATTATTTTTACTCGTAGAATGGTCCCGGCAGGCATGAATCTAAAAATCAATGGTGAGTTAATTTTTCCACAGCAGTCAGTTAAGTTTCTGGGTGTCATCTTTAACCCCAAGCTGACCTTTGCCCCTCATCTGGAGCATGTGATTATTAAAGCTAAGAATTTTCTGTCGGTCATTAAATTTCTGAGGTCTACCTGGTGGGGTGCTGACCCCTCAGTTCTATTAAACATTAATAGGTCACTCATAAGAAGCTAGTGGGAATACAGCTCTCATGTGATCTCTGTCGGTAACCAAACATGCTTCTCCAAATTAGAGAGGGTACAATACCAAGCTATCAGACTGGCGCTCTGTTACAGAACTTCTACACCAACGAACATCTTATTAGAAGAAGCTAAGGAACCGCCCATTAAATTCCGGGTCCACGAGCTCCCATGTAGATACATACTTCCTTAGAGCCGCTTCTCTTACTAATCACTTAGCTATTGAGTCTAGCTTCGATCTCTACACGTCGCTGTACACGAACCGTAACAGGGTAATGGTCGAGAGCATTTATAACGACTATGTTCTTCCTAATGCTTACCGGCGAAGCCGGGTCTACAAAAGCAGTGTTTTTGATGATCTGGCTCCCACGTGCTACCTCTTCCCACTAGAGCTTCTTTCTCTGGAGGTAAACATCAACTTAGTTTTGGGTAGGGAATTCTAACGCCAGCCTCACCAACTGGTGGCAAGCGAGTTCGCATGCTTGATTAGAGAGAAATCCTCTTCTTTTAATATTTTCTACACAGATGGCTCCAAGGCCGATCCAGGACAATATGTTGGTCTTTCAGTTTATTGTCCAGATCTTGAGATCAGATTAAAATTTAGAATGTCCTCGTATCCTTCAATTTTTACCGCGGAGGCGTCTGCGATCCTCCAGGCCCTCCACACAGCGCTACGCCTCAGCCTCTAGAAGGTCCTTATTCTTTCAGACTCCAAAAGTACGCTAGAAGCATTACGCAATATCAACCCTAACCAGCGTTCTCTTTTTCCTTACTACATTCTCCAAGCCTATAAACGACTAGTTGATTCAGGATCAGAAGTCCTCCTCTGCTGGATCCCCGGCCACTCTGGAATTCAAGACAACGAAGTGGCTGATGCCTTAGCTAACCAAGCAAGATCCTCGGGTGTTTATCTAGACCTGGTTTTACCGTATACGGATTTTTACGTCAACTTAAAAAACAGAACTCACGAGAAAACAGAGAGATTCTTAAAAGCTCAGTCTGCTCATAAGGGAACAGACTACTTTGGATCCTTCTACATCAATAGTATGAAACCTTGGTTTCATCATCTTCGTCTAGAAAGAAGGGAAATTACTACCATCAATCAGATTCGTAGCAACCACTACAACCTGAACTCTAGTCTCCAACGCATAAAGATTGTGGACGTACCGTCTTGTAAATGTGGCCATGTGTATCAAGACTTGGAACATGTCTTATGGTCCTGCCCGCTATTCGATCCTCTTCGCTCTACGTTTATTTCAGCCCTTAAAAAAGTCACACCTACATCCTATAAGAATCTTGCTAATCTATTAAAAGCTCCCAACAGCAGAGTCATCCATATGATTTGTAACTTCCTCAAGAAAGCAAATCTCTTCATCTAAACTGTGCTATTCTGAACTTAGATCCATCACGGCTTGTGTGGACTATATATAGCGCTCGTAACGCTCCATCCGAAGCCTTCATATACAATAATAATAATAATAATAATACGTGTTTTGTTGGAGTTCAAAACAATAGCATTTTTTATCTGTTACATTGAATCCAGTATAAATGTGTATTAAATACTGCACTACGATACTATAATAATAAAAAAAATTATCATAATCACTACCTACTATTAATTTTTGAGTTCTATCATTAACATTAATACATTCACTCACTGACTAAATTACATCATTTAACCTGTAGAACTATTTAAATTCACTTTATGATGATTTAAACAATAACATAAGCATTAAATATACCGTTAGCTATTGTCAATTGTTATTAATTAATGAAAAAATCAATTTACCTATAGCCCAATTAAGAGGCTGTTGAGGACGGCAAATTAGCCAAAATTTTAAGCAGGATTTTTTGATACATAATAAATTTATATCCAAACAATTCGTGTTTCATGTGATTCGTAATTGAATTTTGGATCGCATGACACTCGAATTATTTGAATATAAATTTATTATATATCGAAAAATCCTGCTCGAAATTTTGGCTAATTTGCCGTCCTTAATAGCTCCTTAACTCATGTATCTTTACAATCCACAAAACTGAGCGAAACTGAATAATACATTCTTTCTGCGTAGTGAAGTGCACAAAAACAATTGACGGATTAAAATCGAAAAAGAATGAATAATCTTATTTTGTAATAAAAATAGCCATTTTCACAAGAAAAAATTTTTTTTATTAAAAGTTTGTAATTTAAGTACTCAAACATAGAAATATCTAAAATATGTAGTAAGTACATGCTAACGCTAATGAAAGTGTTGATAAATCACCATCAGTTGAAAACTAGTGAAGTTAAATTGTCTCTCAAGAAATATTTATAACAAATAAAGTTTTATGGAGTTTGAATGTAATCATCGTCATTACTAACAATTTCAAGCTTAACTTTTTCTGATATACTTGAGAACCAGTAAGAATACAAGGGCTGCAGCTCATACATGGAAATAAAAATTTGCGATTCTACATAGGAGCAAGATTAGTTCAATGTCGGTTTTTTTCTTACGAGAAAAGGTGCATTAGGCTACGACTTATCTATCTTCAATCTACAGAGTAAATAGATCAAGCTGAAAAGAGTTCAGAAAGATAACGAATTCTTACTCAAATAGATTTTCGAAAAATTTCTATGGTGATAATTTTTGATAAGATATATTATGAAAGAGTTTATCTGAAATATTTAAAAAACATCTTAAATTTTAGATTGCAACAAAATAAACGTGTTTCTATGTATACAATATAGTAATATAACAGTAATGTTATCAAGGAAAAAATAATGATGCTTTATCAAGCATAACTAAAATTTCAACGATTTATTATTAATGAAAACAATTTTCTCTTCTAAAATATATCATTCTTCATGTTAGTTTCAAGTAATTTTTTTGAATTTAGAAAAAAGAATAAATAAGAATTTTAATAAAATATCATTTATTTAATCTCGAATGAATTTAAATGCCATATTACACGCTAATGTTCCAGAATTCTTGAAATTTTTTGAATTCAATGGTCAATGACGAGATAAAAAAAATTAACTCTTAACCAGGTGCATGGGGTGATGAAACTGGTGTATTTTTAAAACTGCATAAACAAAAAAATGTTTATATATGCTGCCATTTTCTGTACTTTCAAGCTAACTATTTTCAAAGCAATCTAATTTAGTTCCACGCGTTTTCAATCATTATTGCTCAAGTTCTCAATGTTTAAAAACTGCCTGAGGTGATGAAATATCCCACGCGCCCATTCATGTGACAATATTTCTCTAGTTAAGTACTAGTATTTTTTCTATTTAAAACTAGTATTTAACCAGAAAATGAAAATTTTTTTATCTTAACTGGCAATTATCATTTATTGACCTCTTTTCTTCGATAATATCAATGGCAAGCATAATTTTAATTACAATTACTACTTATAAATCTTCATTATTTAAAAACTTAAAACAGTCCGAAGTCTTTAGCCAACTTTTCTTTAAAATATTTATAATTGAGTCAATTTTAATGTATTGTCATTTTTTATAATTGAAATCGTAAAAGAAATGGTTAAAGAAATTTACTATAGAAAAAAAAAAAATTTTTTATCCATTTTTGTTCAAACTAAAACATTAATTAGACTGGAATGATGAAACGACCCACACGCCTAGTTAAGAGTTAATGAAAAAGTTATCTAATAAACAATGATTAAAAAAGTATCAATACTTTTATCATGATAATTTTAATAATGAAATTACAAAAATGCTTCATCATCAGGACTTAACGGTCTCTCAGTATTCGATTGATTTATTAAAACATTTGTTTTAGGATTGATCGTAGTAACTTGAGCAACAGATGTTGTATTAGCATGACTAGTATTAGCCATACAAACGACCACCAACTTAGATGAATTACTCTGAACCTGAGTTTTTTGAATATTTGGATTATTAGTGACAACTTTGATCTGCTGTGGTTGAACTTGTTGCTGTTGCGATTGAGTGGTCTGCTGCTGAATGGCAGAAGTCGTTTGAGAAGTTGGAGTTTGTGATCTTGATTGTAAAATAACAAATTTCTGTCCTCCTCCAGTTGAAGCAACACTTGTATTCCGATTCGTACCAACGACAATAGTACGTTGTTGACTTGTATTCGTGTTAATTACTGGAATATGTTCTATTCAGGCAATTATTGTAGTAAAAATTAGACTATTTATTCAATAGATTACTAATTTAAATTACCATTTTGTACAAGGCCTCGATTATTAGTCGTAACTGGACCTTGTTGTTGAGTTGTTGTCAAATTCGAAGTGGTTGATACATTCGTGGACGCTGATTGACTACGTGCTTTTGCTACTGCGGAACACAATATTGGTCCAATATACCCATAGTCTAGTTTGTATTCTTCTACAAAGTCTGGTGGTGATCTTATCGTTTTTAGAACTGGTGCTACTGCTTTCTATATCGATTAAATAAATTATCAACTCATTTATTAATTGTTATTTGCTAAAATTTATATTATTATATAATAACTACTTCAATCAGTAACTCTACTAAAAATAACAACTTCCTTTATCAAAAATTTCACGTCTTGAAATAAATCAATTAACAACAAATGAAACATAATGAATAGCAGATTAAAGTACAGTCAGCAAAATCATGAAATCAGGATCTTTCAGCATGACTGAATTCTCAGAAAGTAATATTCGGGTTATAGAAAACAAAAAAAAAATCGAATTGACTATTTCTTAGAAAACTTCTGTAAAATAGAGTTATTATTTCTCGATCAATCGGACAATGATGATATGAGAAAAGCGATTTGAGTCCATTAAAAAATGTTGTAATTCTTTTTCAGTAGTATATGATGGCATAAAAATAAAAATTTACCACTAAAACAGATTTAATATGACCAGCTGCATTTTTATCAACACTCGACAGTGTTGGGTCTTCAAGACAAATTTCTATTCTTTCAGAAATAGACTTTATTTTTGGTATCACTAAGGCTTTGATAACTTCTGGTCCTAACTCACATAATCCACATATTGCTCCATAGAGAGTTGCCACAGGAGTCTGAAAAAAAATTATTCGATAAATTTAAGTCAATGTTTATTCAAAAATATTAAATAAATAATTTTAGAGTTCAATATGAAATCATAACGCTCAAAGTGGTCTATGAGCATATTATATATTGACACAAGATAGATCACTTTAGTTTTTAAAGCTTCATAATCATCCTTTAGATGTCAACAAAATAGGTTTACTATTGTTTAATAATAAAAACAATAAACAATCTAACTTAATTTTATGCATTAATAAATGTTAAAAAAGTAGATAATAAAGTATTTCTTAGCAAATTAAATTTTGAAGAAAAAACGAATAAACTTATAAATAATTTAAACAAATACTGCTTTAGAATAAATTTTTAAAATATTATTTACTTGATTATGTTTCGTTAAAGCATGGTTAAACATCCTCGTAACTCTCGTTTGCACGTTATTAGTAGAAGTATTGAAATTTCGACATATCTGGCTCATTAATTTGGATCCGAAATCTCTTAATGCCCAATGATTATCAAACTCCGGCCTCATACAGAGCTGCTTCGATACAATGCACGTAATAATCGATGGAATCAACTCGTGTAAATATTTTTCTAAATATAAACTTGGATTATCTAGAAGAGCTTTGACCATTCTCATCAAGTATATCAATAATGCTAAATTTTTTTGCACTACATTCACTCGCACTCCTTCAGCAATGAAGGTACACATTCGTGCTAACATTTCATGAAGTCCAGGGTCTGCTGCTAAAGATTGAAGTGCTTCAGCTCGTCGAGCTTCATCAGAACCAACACAAGCTTCAGTGATTTCTTTATAGTAAAGCTGTTGTTCAACACTTAGTTCATGAGTCGCCAGTTGTTTAACATGAACTGTTTCAACATTTCGAAGTTTCTGACTTTTTCCACCAGCTCCGGGCTTTCCTACGGCGACATTGGTTGTTTTTGATGTCAATTTTGCTGTTGGATCTACACTTTCAAGCTTTTGAACGTCTGTAAGTTGATAAAAAAAACTATTTACAACCGGTTTTGTCTAGTATTTTAATGATTATTGGTGATAAAAATGCTTACCTTTGGACACTGGAGGTGGATTTTCAGGTATAGTTGGTTGAACTCCATCAATACACAACCAGTGAGCTCTTAGAGAAATATCCAGAGGTAGTTTTGGCCAAGATGAACCACCAGCCATTGATATTAAGTCGTTTAAATCTATCTCTTTCTCTTCAACAAAATGCAATTCTCTTCCTCCGCCTGAGGCAAATCTAAATGGGATGTGATCTTTTGAGAAAAAGCCATAAGTTGGCTCAATATTTTTCACTTTTAGAGCATGGTCTATATCGTGGGTAGTTAATCTTTGTCTTTTACCATGTCTCATGAATTTTGCTGCATCCTAAAGGCATAAAAAGAAAATCAACAGTATATCAATATAACCTACAAAACATCTATGTTTTGAATGAATGATAAACTACATTTTTAACGAATTTTTAATGTAAAATTGATGATTCATAATTGATAAATTTATTGTAGATTAATTCAATACCTGAATTATTTCTTTAAGTCTATAACTAACATCTTCAGCGAGATCTTTAGCGGCTTCATCAGGAAGATTCCCAACACCGATGCTCTCAGCAATAACTTTCATCGACTCCTGAGACAACGTAGTGCCATAAACTGAATCGCTTTCACTCATTATTGCAATTATTTTATTAACTACTGATTATTTATAAATATTTCTTCTTTCTTTTATCGCTAATTATACATTTTTTTCATAAACATCAACAAGATGTCATCAAAACAATCGTATCGAAAATACTCTTGAGTTCTCAAAATGGCCGCTAATGACGCAAATGATAACCACTCAACGATCGGTATACAAAACTGTCGATAAACGTTGCTGACAAAGTAGATTCCAAAGATATTGAGGCTAGGTGGCATGTATGAATCATTTAAAATCCCGCCATTTGACAGATGCTTAACGTCTGTAGCATTAACCGGTGTTTTGCAGAGTTTCTTTATGATATTTATTATTTATAAAATAAGTTTTAAGTTTTGTGCACTAATAAATATTCAAAATGACTGAAGGTAAAATATTTTTGTTATCCAAGTATCATTCTGATTATTATTCTGTTTATATTGACATAAAATGTGCAAATATTCGCCTCAAAGTGAGGTTAATTCTGAAAAAATGTCAGAATGTTTAAACAATGGATAAAAATGCAATTAAATAGCAGTGTATGTATTATTACGTAAGAAATGGAGTTGTTAAAACATTCATTAAACCTGTTTTAGCTGATCAATCCAGCAGTGAAGATTGCTGGACTCCTTATAAACAGCTCCAAAGCCTCGTGGAACGTTATGTGATTTTAACACCATCAACCCCAGACCCTCAATACCATGAATTTATGGAAGCTCTTCGAATTCACCGGCAAAATTTTCTAACCTTAATGAAGAACTCGGTAAATTTTATTATCAAAAATGGTAAAATCATTTAATTATTGTTTTTAATTAAATCTATTGCTTATTTTTAGCCAAAAAATGCCAAAAGTCGTGAAGAAATACAAAAAGGAGTGACCGAAGGAATAACTCTTTCAGATTTAGGTCATCATATTTTATCAAAAGAACTCGTGGACGAGACAATAATCATCTCTGACATGTACGACCTCAACGAGTACATGGCTCTAGACCTTTTGTGCACAGCTCAGCTTCAGATGCCACATCATCCAGGCTTAACTCGTGGATTGACAGCTATTCTTCTCTACTATGATGGAAGAAAAGCATTAACATCAGCTTTAAGAACTCTAGTTCAAGCTAGAATAGGTCATAGTTGGGTTCTCGATACTCCAGTAACATTAACTAAAAAAATAACAGAGTATACAAATAAATTACAAGAAGACGGATTACTTGATAGTGTCTTATCACTTCTGGAACAGATGGATCCAACAAAAGAACAAGATTTATTGCAACAAAACCGTGCTCTTGGTGGACCGGAACATCATCACATGGTGATGAAACTGTACAATGAAACTAGACAAGATTTAGCTGATATTTTATATCTGTGGGCGGCACAAACATCATTGCCAACTAAAATTATCTTTAGACTTCTTGCTATGCTGAAAGACAAACAACCAGAGTCTGAATGTGGTAATGGAGGCCCTGATAAAGTAACGCTATCATTAATTATGGCTTTATTATATGCTATTAACTTAAGTTCTCTTCATAATCGTGAAGATGGTGAACTTATTGTCAAATCAATTCCTCTTATAGCAGAGTTTAGTGTGTTTGAGAAGTTTATTCAAGAACTGATGAATCCAAACTCATGGAAAAATAATGGTCTCTGGGGTTTAATTCAACTGGCAACATCCATCGCTATAGCAACTATTAAATCAGCTTCTAACATGTCTCTGAGTCAGAACATCATCAAAGAAGATGAAATTCTAGTAGAAGCAGCGCTTTCTAATCGAGCTTTTCATTTTATCACATCTATGATATTTAAAAGTGATGACATTTATTACGAAGAGTTTTACATTCGATATTTTCATAGCTTTATTTCGGATTTTATTACTCTGATGCCAATGAAGGTGAAGGAATTACGATCACGAGCTGATGAATCGATGAGATTCATTGCTGCTTATCAACAGGAAGGTGTAGAACCTCCGTTGAATCTTGATGACCATTTTGAATATCTTATGCTAATGGTAGCGGAGCTTTATAAAAAAGATCCACTGAAATTAAATCTAGTACTTGATTACTGGTATCAGCATAACGAAAATCATATATCAGTACATTCTAGACTACCAGCAAGACAAGTAGCTTTGTTTAAATTCGTTAGATTGGCTGGAGAAATTCTTCCAGCTGGACTTTTTGTACCCTATTTAAAGATGATTGCATCACTGGCTTCATCACCACAAGCTGCAAGACATGCTTTCAATTTTTTAAAACCAAATGGCTCTTCAGGATCTACTATATCATGGGACCACTTTTTTAATTCATTGAATAGGTATTATTATAACTTGAGACAAGAATTGCCACCAAGTCAGGATACTATTTATCGCCAGAGAAATCATCCTAAAGGAATAACTCCTCATGAAGTAAAAGGCCTTGAAGCAGTACTAAATGTGGTCCAAGTGGTAGCGAAGTATGACGAGATGTCTAGAGTTGCTATTTGTGATCATCCGGGCTGGAAAGTGATACCATCATTAATCGGTCTTGTTGGTTGTGCTATGCCAATCCCTTTAAAAGGTGTTCTAGTACGTACTTTGGCTGCTTTAGCTAAATCTCCTGAGTCTTCTTACACCATTTGGCAAAGTTTAGAAGCAGCACAGATTCTCTGCACTATTCCTACTACTAGCAGTTATCAACCTCGTGGAGTGCAAACAGAATTAGAGGAAATCGAATCCAGGAATGAAGAATATCCACTTACTAGAGCTATGCTTGAACTTCTAGACTCTCTTACTGATTACCCAATACCAAGATTGCTTGGAGTTGGCCAAAGAAATCCAGGTTTTGATCCTTATCTGCAGTTCATCATCAACACCGTTTTCTTGCGATTCAACACAAGGTCGTATAAGAATCCTGGAGAAAAGTGGCAGGTTGCTGACTTATGTTTGAACATTTTTTACAAGCTGCTTACTCAGTATGAACCGAATGTTGAAGACTTCGTGGGTTGTAAAGTGGAAATTCAAGGTGGAGAGTCAACTTTAGTAAACCCTGAACCAGGATATCACTTAATGACTCAACTTCATTCAAACTCTGAGCTTCTTCATGTCATTTTGTACATCCTGGACGAAGGAAGACATCAGTTTGAGACATATGAACCCATCGCTGGTAAGAAACACCTAGAAAATAGCACTTTAAACTGTCTGAGGATCTTAGAGCACACTCTAAAGATGCAGCAATACTACATGGCTCAGCTAACAATCGCCACGACGTCTAATAAAATTCTAACTGGTTTATCAAAGCTACTTTTAGGTGTGAATCCAAGAACTGGCAAACCAGATCATATGATAAATATCGCGATGTTTGTGGTATTTAATTCCTGGCTTAAGAAACATGCATACGTTGCTCTAGGAGTGATTCAAGGTGTTGCAAGTGAACCAGGAGCTGATTCCGAGCTCTTAGCAACCTTTACATCAACTCCTACGCTTGCTTTAACCATCAGACATGGTTTTGTCGAGTGTTTAGACTCGGATGAAATCATTTCTGAGGAGGAAGATGATAATCAGACACCAGGCAACTGTAAAGATAGGATTTTATTTTTGTTGATTCAGAATATTTCCAGACCAACTCCTAATCTTGCTCATTACTTACTTGGCTTCGACATCACTAAAGACATCAGAAAAACTGTCATTCAACAACCTGGTATGCTTGGATTTCCACGGACTTGTCTTCATTCCATCCTAGGGATTTTGGAGTTGTCTTTGGAGAGAGGCAGAGATAAAATCACAGAAGCTTGTTACAGATTTTTGCATATTCTTGCCGCCAATGCTAAAACGTCAGTTCCTGTTTTGAGGTTTTTACGAACATCAACCAATCAGGATTTCGTTCAAAGACATTTGTCCAAGCTTCCTTTCCAAGGACCCAATCGTGCGACAGAACTTGCGTGTATGTCTTGGCTGCTCAAAATAGCCGCGATTGAACTTCATATTGCTGGGGGCTCTCTTCAGAACAGTTTGGTACGAAGACTTGTGGGAAATGTGCTTCAAGATGGAACAGTTTTTCCACTTTCTCAGAAACTACTAATGGATCTTTTGCATTACATCGACTTTGAAATCCAATTGGAACCAACGAAATCCTGGGAATTTTTTGATCCTTCTCAAGTGGAAATGGTACTGAATAAATGTAGTGTCCCTATGATTGCTAATGGAGGTCCACAGTTGATCGATATCAGAAGACTTCATGCTTTGATCAAAGAAGAACTCGCAGTAACTCAAAGCTCTGCCACAGCAACACAACGGAAATTAATGGAACAAGAATTGCAGTCAATTTTAGCTTATGCTCTGAAGAGAAATCAAACTAAAACTCTTTCCTATGCTACAGTGAAGTTTGTTGAAGGTTGGTGTCAAGCAACAGAGATGCTTTTCTCCATTGCTACTACTCAGCAATTGCCTACAAGCCTTCGTCAGAGTCTACTTCTCAATCTCTCGCATGATTTACTACAAAAAATGACATCTTGCGAGGCAATCAGTGAAATAAAAACCCTAGTTTCTAGTACAGTTTTAATTTTACTAGTGAATTTAAAGAATACTTTTGCTGTGCCAGATGCAGAAAACTCGGAAGTTTTAATCTCTTCATCACCATCCTATACTACAACTATGAAAATCATTTTAAATCATATTTTACAATGGATCATCAACTCTGGAGCATCTTCTCAGAAGGTCAGAACTCATCTCTACGGAGCTTTGCTCAATTTCCTGTGTGTTGTTGGTCTAGAGAAATCAGAATCAACTGGAGTTAATTACAATTATGTTTCCCAATTGGATCATTCTCTTTACCGTTCACTTACAATTCACGAAAAGTCACATAGATACTCGACAATTCAAGTAATCAATGCTTTCGGTGATAAACTGATGGACATTGTGGCTCACAATTGTTCTGGTGGTCATGATGTCTGTAAAATGCTAGCCTTATCCTGCCTAGATAAAATCCTAGAACTGGACTGTGATAATTCTTGGATAATTTACTTGACAAGTCGAGGATACCTGAAACATATGATCGACAGTCTTTTAGAATCTGATAATCTTCTTCGTAGCATCCTCCAACCTGAACCATCAACACTAAGACCTTTGTATCTCTATGAGGCTAAAATAGCAACCTTTTGTCGTATGGCAGCATCAAGACTCGGTGCTGAAAGTCTGTTGGAAAGTAAAATTTTATCTTGTTTATCATCAATGTCAGTTTTTGATCAACATCCAGACATTCAAATTAGTTTTGAAGAAAGTACTGAGAGTTTTCTTCCATCACTTGGCCAACGTTACCAACAAATTTTTCTTCCAGCTCTCTATCTATGTGATGCTTTGCTCACAACATTAGGTACTGAAAACCAATCCTGTGCAATCCAAGTTTGCGGATTTATTCAAAGTCATCGCGATGCCGTGGAAATTATTTTAAGAAATGCAATGCCAAATTCTAATAATTTGTTTCTTAATCAAGTCTCCTGTCTCACTGGAGTGATCGCAAGATCAGCAAACATTGACATGTACCAATTGGTAGAAAAAGAACTCAACGTCGACATCTCCAAGCAAGACAGCTTTCCAGATAACACTGGAATGCGAGAATTGCGTGCTCATTTATTCAGACTTCAAAAGCTAATGGTTTCCTTACTATCAAAGTTTAGTGACAATAAACCTCTGTTAGGTTCAAGTGTTTTAGAACGTGATCATCAGCTTGAAGTTCACTATTCATCAATAAAAATAGCTGCAAATGTTTTATTATACGCTAGAAACCAAATGCAACATACTCATATGAACCAGAAGATCAGAAATTTATTGTTTGAACCATTTTTAAATAAATCCAACATGAGAGACATCGCAAGACGTGATGGAAGTGGTGTTACAATTGGTGCGATAGTCAACATGCTGATATCAACGACAAATTTACTTTATTCTGAACTTCCTAATCTAGATTCTTTGATCAAAAAAGCTGAAATGGCAAAAGAAATGAATGCAACGGACTTGAAAAAATATTTAGTTGAAGAAGAGTTGGAGTTAAATATGATAAAACAACGAGTTATTGTAACAAAGAGATTAGAAAAACAAGCTAATGATAAAAAACAGAATATTAGATACTGTTCGTTCATTGTTGAACATTCTCTTTACATTTTATGGAGTCATTTAGATTATTATGTCATGAATGCAACATCAAAGTATAGTAGAACACAGATTTCTGATGTTGATGAAAATCATACCATCAGCAATGAAATTTTAGCTGATTTAAAACAAGGTCTTGTTGGAGTATTTAGTGATACTTTTGTGGCACAACTTCTAGACTTAGGTCATCATGAATTCTCCATGGTGGAACAGTCTTTTATAGAAGCATTGATTAGAAGGATAAAAAGACTTTTACAATTTGTTATTATTAAATAATTTCTTATTGTTTAATTTTGTTTGTTTTTTTTTTTTATCAGTCAAGAAGTTTTTGTCATTTCTACGTCAAGTGTTTCACTGCCAAGTTCTTAAATAATCTGTAAATTTTATACAAGACTTTGCTAATTAAAGTTAATTTCATTTTTTAAAGAAATTAAAATAATAATAAAAATTTAATGGAAAATTTTAGATTTATCTTTTTCTTCTTTATGTTAAACTGATGAATAATTCAATTGTTCAATAAAATATCTATTCACAATGTCATTATTTCTCATAAATGTATTTGAATGTTTGAAACAGTAAACAATTAAACAAATATTTTTGTAAAATATTAAATTTCTATAATAAATATTACGTGATTTACAAATTTTAGTTTATTTATTATTAAATTATTTTTTAATCACAGCTTCATCCCAAGGACCATAAATATTATCTTTATATTTTTGCCATCTGATGTACCAATATGGACAAATGACATCAACAAAAATAGTAACAACAATAAAAACTAATGACAATATATCCGACACTACAACTAAAAAATACAAAGTCATGACTGTGAAAATAAGAGAAATAAAAATCATCTTATCAGCTTTCTTAATTAATAAAAAAGGAAGTAAAACAAAACACTGTACAGCAATTGTAAGTAAAGTAAAAGCATGAAAGGGTGATGCTAGACGAGATGCTAGCATTAAAGATCCAAATATTGACGACGTGATGGAGAGTGAATCTGACAGTGACACTGGTGGGATGCCATATTTACTAAAAATTAAATGAATGAAGAACATAAAAATGGTCATAGCGTAAATGGTGTCTGTACTGATGGTTTCAGTTAGGGTTTTTAATACTGGCGACAAAATGTAACCAAAAACTAGGAAAATAAGTGCTGTCCTGCAGTCTTTTGGAACTCTAGCTGCTAAACTGGGCAACATACTGATGTAAAATAAATATCCTATGATAGTTAAAGCTGAACTTGATATAAAAATAGTATTTGGTGATATCCATTCGTTATTTAACCAGATGAAAACTATGACAAAAAGTATAACGATGCTTAATTGAGTAGAAATACTGGCTCCAAGAGTTATAGCACTTTCTATCGTAACATTATTGGGTTTAATGTTTTTCCTTAATTCATGTAGAAATGATTCATCGGTATAATTATCAGGAAATCCTCTGTTTTCATATAGGTTCTTTTTCCAAAAGCTTTTAGAACGTTTAGAAGTATGATGAAATGCCATTGTCCAATTCTTGTCTTGTTATTTGTTGACAAACTAGATGATCATAACCTATAATTTGAAGATTATATTTGATAAGAAATAGACACGTAACCTTAGTTAATAATTTGTAAATAATCGAATATGATTTTACTTACATTATAATGACAAATTAATAACGATATTATAAATATTTATCATATTTAAAATTTATTTTCAATAAAAAATGATCAATGCTCCGAAATAAAGTCATTTAGTACAAGAAAATGCCGCAATAGCGCCACTACCGCAATATTTAAAAACAAAAAATGACTGCAGACAGCGCTGTAAACACAAAAAAAAATTAAATTGATCATCGCATGTAAAAAAACAATCATACAATACGTCATTTATTCATTAATGTGTTCGTAGACAAAGCAAAATTAATGTTGAGTAACATTTTTTTACCAAAATCCATACGTTTAGGACGGCTAAGATGCTACAAATTGTTCAAAATCACTCAATATGAGGAAAAAATCTACTGGCACTAATGAATCAGGAATAAGCAGGTATTTATCAAATGAAAATGGAGTATTATTTATCACAAAAAAAAACATTCTCTCAGATGTCAAAGAAATATTTTATAATATTTTTAGGTCATAAAATTAATTTAATAATCATTTATTGTTAATTAAAAAAGCATTATTTATTTTTTTTTTCAAAGATATTCCGCATACCATAGAGGAATTCCAAAAGACAGTTCACCTCATTATGTTTTTTTATATTCTGACGATGAATATGGTGACGAAAACATACCATTGCAGCCTCAGAAACCTAAAAAATCAGTTCCGAGGAAAGTGGAGGTGATTAATGTGACATTAAAAGCTGAAGATACACTCCAAGCTTTAGCTTTAAAATATCGATGCACTGTAAGTACTTTATTCCTCGAAAAAAGATCCTTCTTGAAAAACAAATTAAATCATCAACGATAGTTATAATGATTTATTGCATAAGTTAATTATTTTTAATCATCAAAAGAATGTTTTTTGCTAGATATCCGAGTTGAAACGTATCAACAATATCCACAAGGAGAACGAAATCTACGCTCGAAGGACAATAAAGGTACCAGTGCAGCCATATTCGATATTTACTGAAATAAATGAAGAAAATGGATCATCAAATAACAATTTAGATCCAGGAACTAGTAAATTAATAGATTTAAGTGATGCAAAAGAGACTCAAGATAGTACTGCATCAATTGCAGCATCAAATATAGAGCAATGTAATTTATTAACTCCAATTAATGCTTCTCTTTCATCAACAAGTCAATCTCAATCTCTAGATATCAATAATTTAATACTCAATTCTGTCTGTGAGCCATCAGCACCAAAGGATAACATTAACATTGCTGGTGATAGTGAAAATGATGAGTTATTGATAAATAAAGAATATGATAAAGATTCAACACCAGAAGCACAAGTTATTCAATCATTTAAATGCAGTGGAGCTGATTGGGGATTATCTTGGATTCATCTTCTAGGAGTTTCTATTCTCTTGGGCTTTGTTCTTCCGATTATTTATATTTTTTATGTTGCTGAAAATAATAATAAGCATCATGAAGTTGATATTAAGGAAACAAGATTACCATTAAATCCTTTGTATGATAAAAATATTGAATCTTTAAAGGACAATGTTTAATAAATCAACTAAATAACGGATTTTATTTTGAAAAATGGTGGTTTTAAGAGAACAATAACAGTGATTATTAAAAAAATAAGGTAAAAAGTGGTGAAGACTAAAATATTTGTTGTTTATAAATCAAAATTAAATTTAATTGACTGGTTTTTAATAAAATGATCAGTGATTTGATAAAATCTTGATGCTTATTGGCCAGTTTAAAATTTAATAACATGTTGGAATAATGATAATTAAAGGAAATTTATGTAAATTTATATATGTGCCTTCACGTACCTGATGTTGATGGCAGATAAATATTTAGATAAGTAAAGGAATAAATAATGAAATATTTTGATAATAATACGTTTTCATAAGATATTAACCAAGTTTTTGAATTTTTATTTATTTATTTAAATCGTTGGAAGAAATAATAACATTTATTACGATAAAAATAAAATCTAATTATTTTTTCTTATTGTTTTGCAAATTTTATTTTTAAATATAAAAGAAGTATGTTTTTAATTAAGTCAAGTGTTTTTTGATTACAGAAATATCTTTTCTAGTTCATGTTTGAATTCAATTTTATGTCAAAGTAAGCTTGATATCACGATTGATGGTTTTTAATCATTTGTTTATGATTTTATCGAAGTCAGAAGTCGTTAGAATTCAGTAAAAGTAAGGTTTGTAATTCTTACAACATTAAAAATCTACAAAAATGCTGATAAAATCCTTACTATATTATCTTCTGGTTGTCTTCAACAATATGGTATAATTGTAATTTTGTTTTAATATGAGGTTATTGTTAAAATATTAATTTTAAAAAGTTATAGAGTTTGTGGATTTATTAATAGTGATTTGACAGTTTTTATTTAAACTAAAATATTAAAACAGAATAAAAAGTCTATGAATTTAAAAAGAAATATCTAACAAACATTTATTTTTGATGTATAAAAATTATTTATTTTTTATCCATTTGAAAAAGATATTTTTTGGCTACTTTGAATTACTATTTTTTTTTAATAGAACACATTTTAAAAGTGTGAAAGATAGAATTGTTGGTCATGTGACTAATATTGGTCATCCTAATTTACAATTATATAAATAATGATATAATCATGACAATAAGTCTAACAAATCTTATTCTTTTATTCTTAGAAAAAAAGTTGAACTAGTGTTTGTTTACTTATATAAAACAATGAGTATTAATCATTTTTTTTTAAATAAAAATTGAGTGGCTAACAATAGAACTTTCTATTTTTTTTCTCGTTCAGCTGTGTTTAATGAAAATTTTCTCATAAAATAAACTCTCAAATTTTTAAAAAACTATTCAATACTACTGAACTGTTATTTAATTGGCAAATGATAATATTCCATTGCATGTTAAATATTCACTATATTTTTGAAAAATATTCTAATAGTGTAATTCAATCCATTACATCACAATTGAGTAGTTTTTTTTCCTTATCAAGATCACGAATGCTGACGACTTGGAAACAATTAGAAACCTACTGGCATTTGATTATAAATCTGGATTACCTTGGAAAGTAAATCCCAATGCTTCAAAAATCAACCTTCAAGATGCTGAATATGATTGTTCACTATATCCAACATCAGATACGACTTTTATGCGATCAAAACCTTGTGCCTATTACGAGCCATTTTCTCAACTAAGTGGTGTATTTTGGTATTGGGATAATAGTGTTAAATCACGTAATTGGAGTTTATTTTTTAATGTTTCATTTGATTATACGATATTTTCTCGAGAAAAATGGTACAAATCAGCTGCTGATATTGATAAATTAATTTTTGAAAACTTTAATGAATAAATTAAATTAAAAATTAATAATAAAACTTTTATATTTACTTTATGTAAATCAATTTATTGTTGTTGACAATCAATTTAAAACGATTAAAGCATTTTTTAAATCATTGATACCGTTCTTGATGTGTATTAATGATTGAAGAAATGTTCTCCATGCTTTCATGTTGAACCTAGAATAGATGAATTTTTTCATTAGTTTACTAAATTAACAATACATTATTTAGACAGAATTTTGTTATTTTTTTAATAATAATTAGCATTTAAATTTGATAACAATTTTTAAAATATAGATTTGAGTCAGAAGACGATAAAATGTCGTTCAATTTGTATTCAGAAGACCGTCGTCAAATTCATCATTCAAATATTGTTTTTATTTTAATGAACCCTAAAAGAATAACTCTAAAAATCTTGGTTCTTTTTCATAACTAAGAATAATATTTTATATACTGATTTCAACACATAAATTTCATAAAAAATCCCAAAAATATTAAGAATATATTCATTCTTTCAGTTTCATGACTAAATAAATAGATTTGTGTTGTTAATAAAATAAAATTCTAATTCAATACTAAATCGTTTAACATGAAAATAAAATTTACAAAATAAATTACCATTCTAGGGTTAATATTTGTTTGTATATTAATTTAATAACAATTTGAGAAAAATAAATTCTGTAATTTTTGTGTTAAGAAATTGGATAACAATTATTAAATAAAATTTTACCTGTATCGAGATGTTTTTTAGAATTTTTTGAAGGCTTTCTTTGATCCTGTTCCTTTGGAAACCTTAAGGACATTAAATCTAACGGTTTTACTTAACGGACGACATTCTCCAATAGTCACTACATCCCCTATTTCAACATCTCTGCACAAACAAAATACAAATTGATTGTTAAAAAAGCTTTTACTAATATATTTCAATGATTAATTATTAGAAATACAAAATCAGTTGACGAAATGACTTCACTTTGTAATCAGAAGACCGTCGTCAATATCATCATTTAAGAGATAAAAATGTATCCACAAAAATTATTAAACTTTAAAAAAAAAATGAGGTTATATTATGTTCCTCATAATTTTATATACTGTTATTATCAACAAAGACATATCAATCCAGAGAATGGAAATAAAATTAAAGTTTTGATATCGAAAACTGAAAGTTCAATGTTTATTTCGTGAATTATTAAAAATATATTTTTTTGAAATACAAACCTGAAACAAGGACTCAAGTGTACACTCATATTTCTATGTCTCTTTTCAAAACGATTATATTTTCGAATATAATGAAGATAATCACGTCGAATGACAATAGTTCTCTGCATTTTCATTTTTTGTACAACTCCAGTAAGAATTCGTCCTCTTATCGATACATTTCCAGTAAAAGGACATTTTTTGTCGATGTAGGTACCTTCAATTGCCTATAAAAAATTATCAATTACAATATTAAAAAACATATAATTAATAAATAATAGATATGTCGTATAGATAACATTTTTTTAAAGGTATAGAACACATGAATTACCTCTCTTGGAGTTTTGAAGCCTAATCCAACATTCCTGGTGTATCTACTGGGTTTACGGGACTTGGTTCCAACTCCCTTTTTACGGTTTAAAAAGACTGTGGGTTGTTTTTGGAATGCACGCTCGGTCTAGAAATAATAATTTATCAATTTAATAACATTTAGATTACTTAAAAGCCAATTCCAAATTTACTTCAAATGTGCAACAATGACGAACAACTGGACCTCATATTGGCAACTAAATTAATAAATTTTAGAAAACAATTATGCAAATTACTCTCTATAATTAAATATTACAGTTATATTTAACAACAGTTTAAGCAAAATCGACTTTATGATATATAGTAAGAATAAAATAGCGATTTCTTATTAACAAATAAAGCTACCAACGCTGTCACCACGTGTGAAGTTAAAGTATCGTTTTTTTTACATAAATAAATCAGTCTTATATTTATTTTATAGATAATTATTATTGTTTAATTATTAAAGAAGATTTCAAAAGAATGTTTTCAATTAATTTCACATTTAATATAATTATTTTGTTAATTTATTTAATATTGAACACAGTAAGGTTACCTGATCCGCCATTTTGCGTTATAAAAGACCGACCAATTCCGAATGATTTTGGGAATTGACGGAAACAACCGGCGGCAGAACGCAGTGACGCCTCCTCAGTCACCATCGGTTAATTTTGGTACTAAACCTCAATTTGCAATACCAAATAAAAAATTAAAAAATTTGTTTATGATCATTTAATCAATTAACAAATCAATTTACAATGTTGAAATTTCAATTTATTGATTCATTATTTAAAAATTTTCTAACCTCCAAAAAATCAGTATCATCGTCATTAGTTCGACAGTTGTGTAATGAAATCAAAAAGGATCAAAACTCTCAAACAGAAATTACTAACGATAAAAATACAATAAATACAATAGAAAGTGGTGTCATAGCTGAAAAATTAACTGATAATAATGAGAATAATCAACAAAATGATGTCAAATTAACTGGATTTGCTAAAGCATTTGATAAATTCAATGAACCTGAACCTAAAATTGTTGAAAAAGAGCTCACATTTGCAGCTCTACTGCGTCATTCTCCATTAATTGATGTACGTATCTATTCTTTAACTATTTTAAAATAATAATATTTAATCAAATTATTAATAAAGACATCTTATTTTAAACAGTTGGGTGATCCCAAAGACAAAGTAGTTCCAGGGACAATCTTTCATGTCGTTGGAGATGATTTATATATTGATTTTGGCTGGAAATTCTATTGTGTGTGTCCTAGACCTTTTAAAAATGGAAAGTAAGATTCAAAGATGATGATAATATTTCTATAAAATTTTTAACAAATAATTATAAATAATTGAAATGCTTTTTAGACAATATATAAAAGGAGCAACAGTGAAACTACGAATAAAAGAATTGGAATTATCAACTTTGTTTTTAGGTGCAAGCAAAGATTTGACTATTTTAGAAGCTGATTGTACATTAATCGGACTAATAGATTCACCGATGAAAAATGTTACTGCTAGCAAATTACAATAAACGTACAATTTTACAAATATTAGTGTGTGATGCAAGTAATGATTACTGCAGTGTTCAAAAAATACGCTTCATAGAGCTTTATAAAAGCTTTTTATAGTCAATTAACTAACAATAATCAATGATGATCAATAACAAATATTTATTTATTAACAATACCCAGGATTAATAATAATTATATTAAACAATTTGATATAATAACCACTACCTATCGGAATGTTTCAATAAGTAATTGATAATATTTCTAATAACTCTGTTATTATCATTGGTATCTGTATTTTCATCTTCTTGGTCTAATGAGCCACCATGAAAGCTTTTCTTTAATGTTTTAATATTTTTATCATTAGTATTAATATTAAGCTGTAATGTTACATCTACGTCCATTTTTTCTCCTTTACATTTTGGCAAGGGTGTTAATTCAGTTGAAGATGCTGGTGATACACTCGTTGGAACTAATTCATCAACAATAGTTAAATTATACTGAACCATTTCTGTTGAACTACTATTCAACTCAGGAACTCTATTTAACAATGTTACCAACAAAGGTGCTGATGTTGTTGATGTGTTCACATTCACAACTGTAGTATCTTGATCAATATATTGCTCAGTAACTGACCCTATCGTAGTTTTATTATTATTAGATACATTTAAATTTGAAAGTGAATCATTTTGATTAGAATATGCTTCAATAATTGATTGAGTAATGACTTCGTTGTTACGGAATGTGTTGATGTCCAGAACTGGATGATCCTGGCTGGAATATTGCTCCATTCTTGGCACTGCAGGAGTGTCAGTATTGATAAAATTGCTTGATGATGATTCTTCTTTGATTTTTGACGAACGCAATCGTTTAGATCGCTTAAGAGACGATAAATTCTTTTCTAAAGCTAATACTTTTAGGTCTGTTAATGTCTTATCTGGCATGAGAGTTAAAACAACATCATCAGACGTTCGTACTACTACTTGATCACGAGATAGAGCTGCTTCGTCACTTTGTTCGAAGTCCATAGTTTCATTATCGAGAACATTCGATTGTCTTTTTCTTTCGTTAAAAGACTTCGGAATGTCAATATTAAAACGTTCTTGACGTTTCTCACGATCTACTATGTCTTCAATAGCAGGACTCACTGCTGACACATTCAAATGATTTTGTTGATGTAATTCTGAACTCACTGTCGATTCAAATAAATCGGTAGTAGACACATCTGTATGACTGGGAACAGTAGTATCGACGAGAACGTAATTATCATGTGTTTGTTGATATTTGACAGTCAATGATTCTACTGTTGTTGATGGTAAACCATCTTTTTTTAACCTGAGGTAACTATTCTCTTCTTCGAAAGTATTTACTTGATTTTCTCTTACCCGAGATTCGAAACTTGAAGATTGTACAGCTACATCTCCAGTACTTGGAAGGGTAGTATCAACAGGAACGTAATTATCATGTGTTTGTTGATATTTGTCAGTCAATGATTCTACTGTTGTTGATAGTAAATTATTTTTTTTGAGCTTGAGATAACTATTCTCTTCTTCCAGAGTATTTACTTGATCTTCTCTTACCCGAGATTCGAAACTTGAAGATTTTACAGCTACATCTCCAGTACTTGGAACGGTAGTATCAACAGGAACGTAATTATCATGTGTTTGTTGATATTTGTCAGTCAATGATTCTACTGTTGTTGATAGTGAATCATCTTTTTTGAGCTTGAGATAAGTATTCTCTTGTTCTAGTGTACTCACTTGATCTTCTCTTACCCGAGATTCGAAACTTGAAGATTTTACAGCTACATCTCCAGTACTTGGAACGGTAGTATCAACAGGAACGTAATTATCATGTGTTTGTTGATATTTGTCAGTCAATGATTCTACTGTTGTTGATAGCAAATCAGCTTTCTTGAGCTTGAGGTGAGTACTCTCTTCTTCCAGAGTATTTACTTGATCTTCTCTTACCCGAGATTCGAAACTTGAAGATTGTACAGCTACATCTCCAGTACTTGGAACGGTAGTATCAACAGGAACGTAATTATCATGTGTTTGTTGATATTTGTCAGTCAATGATTCTACTGTTGTTGATAGTAAATCATTTTTTTTGAGCTTGAGATAACTATTCTCTTCTTCGAGAGTATTTACTTGATCTTCTCTTACCCGAGATTCGAAACTTGAAGATTTTACAGCTACATCTCCAGTACTTGGAACGGTAGTATCAACAGGAACGTAATTATCATGTGTTTGTTGATATTTGTCAATCAATGATTCTACTGTTGTTGATAGCAAATCATTTTTTTTGAGCTTGAGGTGAGTATTCTCTTGTTCTAGTGTACTTACTTGATCTTCTCTTACCCGAGATTCGAAACTTGAAGATTGTACAGCTACATCTCCAGTACTTGGAACGGTAGTATCAACAGGAACGTAATTATCATGTGTTTGTTGATATTTGTCAGTCAATGATTCTACTGTTGTTGATAGTAAATTATTTTTTTTGAGCTTGAGATAACTATTCTCTTCTTCCAGAGTATTTACTTGATCTTCTCTTACCCGAGATTCGAAACTTGAAGATTTTACAGCTACATCTCCAGTACTTGGAAGGGTAGTATCAACAGGAACGTAATTATCATGTGTTTGTTGATATTTGTCAGTCAATGATTCTACTGTTGTTGATAGTGAATCATTTTTTTTGAGCTTGAGATAAGTATTCTCTTGTTCTAGTGTACTTACTTGATTTTCTCTTACCCGAGATTCGAAACTTGAAGATTGTACAGCTACATCTCCAGTACTTGGAACGGTAGTATCAACAGGAACGTAATTATCATGTGTTTGTTGATATTTGTCAGTCAATGATTCTACTGTTGTTGATAGTAAATCATTTTTTTTGAGCTTGAGATAAGTATTCTCTTGTTCTAGTGTACTTACTTGATTTTCTCTTACCCGAGATTCGAAACTTGAAGATTTTACAGCTACATCTCCAGTACTTGGAAGGGTAGTATCAACAGGAACGTAATTATCATGTATTTGTTGATATTTGTCAGTCAATGATTCTACTGTTGTTGATAGTAAATTATTTTTTTTGAGCTTGAGATAACTATTCTCTTCTTCCAGAGTATTTACTTGATCTTCTCTTACCCGAGATTCGAAACTTGAAGATTTTACAGCTACATCTCCAGTACTTGGAACGGTAGTATCAACAGGAACGTAATTATCATGTGTTTGTTGATATTTGTCAGTCAATGATTCTACTGTTGTTGATAGTAAATTATTTTTTTTGAGCTTGAGATAACTATTCTCTTCTTCCAGAGTATTTACTTGATCTTCTCTTACCCGAGATTCGAAACTTGAAGATTTTACAGCTACATCTCCAGTACTGGGAAGGGTAGTATCAACAGGAACGTAATTATCATGTGTTTGTTGATATTTGTCAGTCAATGATTCTACTGTTGTTGATAGTAAATTATTTTTTTTGAGCTTGAGATAACTATTCTCTTCTTCCAGAGTATTTACTTGATCTTCTCTTACCCGAGATTCGAAACTTGAAGATTTTACAGCTACATCTCCAGTACTTGGAAGGGTAGTATCAACAGGAACGTAATTATCATGTGTTTGTTGATATTTGTCAGTCAATGATTCTACTGTTGTTGATAGCAAATCATTTTTTTTGAGCTTGAGATAAGTATTCTCTTCTTCGAGAGTATTTACTTGATCTTCTCTTACCCGAGATTCGAAACTTGAAGATTTTACAGCTACATCTCCAGTACTTGGAACGGTAGTATCAACAGGAACGTAATTATCATGTGTTTGTTGATATTTGTCAGTCAATGATTCTACTGTTGTTGATAGCAAATCATTTTTTTTGAGCTTGAGATAAGTATTCTCTTCTTCGAGAGTATTTACTTGATCTTCTCTTACCCGAGATTCGAAACTTGAAGATTTTACAGCTACATCTCCAGTACTTGGAACGGTAGTATCAACAGGAACGTAATTATCATGTGTTTGTTGATATTTGTCAGTCAATGATTCTACTGTTGTTGATAGTGAATCATTTTTTTTGAGCTTGAGATAACTATTCTCTTCTTCCAGAGTATTTACTTGATCTTCTCTTACCCGAGATTCGAAACTTGAAGATTTTACAGCTACATCTCCAGTACTCGGAACGGTAGTATCAACAGGAACGTAATTATCATGTGTTTGTTGATATTTGTCAGTTAATGATTCTACTGTTGTTGATAGTAAATCATTTTTTTTGAGCTTGAGATAAGTATTCTCTTGTTCTAGTGTACTTACTTGATTTTCTCTTACCCGAGATTCGAAACTTGAAGATTGTACAGCTACATCTCCAGTACTTGGAAGGGTAGTATCAACAGGAACGTAATTATCATGTATTTGTTGATATTTGTCAGTCAATGATTCTACTGTTGTTGATAGTAAATTATTTTTTTTGAGCTTGAGATAACTATTCTCTTCTTCCAGAGTATTTACTTGATTTTCTCTCACCCGAGATTCGAAACTTGAAGATTGTACAGCTACATCTCCAGTACTTGGAAGGGTAGTATCAACAGGAACGTAATTGTCATGTGTTTGTTGATATTTGTCAGTCAATGATTCTACTGTTGTTGATAGTAAATTATTTTTTTTGAGCTTGAGATAACTATTCTCTTCTTCCAGAGTATTTACTTGATTTTCTCTCACCCGAGATTCGAAACTTGAAGATTTTACAGCTACATCTCCAGTACTTGGAACGGTAGTATCAACAGGAACGTAATTATCATGTGTTTGTTGATATTTGTCAGTCAATGATTCTACTGTTGTTGATAGTAAATTATTTTTTTTGAGCTTGAGATAACTATTCTCTTCTTCCAGAGTATTTACTTGATCTTCTCTTACCCGAGATTCGAAACTTGAAGATTTTACAGCTACATCTCCAGTACTTGGAACGGTAGTATCAACAGGAACGTAATTATCATGTGTTTGTTGATATTTGTCAGTCAATGATTCTACTGTTGTTGATAGTGAATCATTTTTTTTGAGCTTGAGATAACTATTCTCTTCTTCCAGAGTATTTACTTGATCTTCTCTTACCCGAGATTCGAAACTTGAAGATTTTACAGCTACATCTCCAGTACTTGGAACGGTAGTATCAACAGGAACGTAATTATCATGTGTTTGTTGATATTTGTCAGTCAATGATTCTACTGTTGTTGATAGTAAATCATTTTTTTCTAACCTGAGGTGAGTACTCTCTTCTTCCAGAGTATTTACTTGATTTTCTCTCACCCGAGATTCGAAACTTGAAGATTGTACAGCTACATCTCCAGTACTTGGAAGGGTAGTATCAACAGGAACGTAATTGTCATGTGTTTGTTGATATTTGTCAGTCAATGATTCTACTGTTGTTGATAGTAAATCATTTTTTTCTAACCTGAGGTGAGTACTCTCTTCTTCCAGAGTATTTACTTGATTTTCTCTCACCCGAGATTCGAAACTTGAAGATTGTACAGCTACATCTCCAGTACTTGGAAGGGTAGTATCAACAGGAACGTAATTGTCATGTGTTTGTTGATATTTGTCAGTCAATGATTCTACTGTTGTTGATAGTAAATTATTTTTTTTGAGCTTGAGATAACTATTCTCTTCTTCCAGAGTATTTACTTGATCTTCTCTTACCCGAGATTCGAAACTTGAAGATTTTACAGCTACATCTCCAGTACTTGGAACGGTAGTATCAACAGGAACGTAATTATCATGTATTTGTTGATATTTGTCAGTCAATGATTCTACTGTTGTTGATAGTAAATCATTTTTTTTGAGCTTGAGATAACTATTCTCTTCTTCGAGAGTATTTACTTGATTTTCTCTTACTCGAGATTCGAAACTTGAAGATTTAACTGCTTTATCTTTATCAATAAAACCGTCCGAAGGAAGCTTTGCCTCGAAGTAATGTTTACGGGTCGGAATCAGACTAGTGTCATTAACTGTATTATTCTCGGATGAAGGTTCTATTGGGAGCGATACACTAGGACTTGAAATTGTGTTGATATTATCTTGGGACCTTTCAAAATAATTACTCGATGAAGCATCTTCTGTGGAGTGCATACTAGGGTTCAATTTGGTAGGGAGATTATCTGAATGAACTACTGAATTAGTAAAGTCTTGTTGTAAATTAACTTTGTTCCTGTTCATTTTAGGTAGTTGCACAGTATCTTCAGGTGTTGTTTCAGCTATTTTAGGTAGCGATGCTGGCGTGGTCATGAAATCAATTCGGTCAGATGTAGATGCTTCTGAAATTTGTAATTGTTGTTGTAAATCAGCAATAGAATTATTGATTTTAGATATTTTATCGGAAAGTTCAAGATCATATCCAATTATATTAGATAAGAATGGTTTTTCGGTCATACTTAAATCGATTTGTTGAGATGAAGATGCTTTTGAGATCGTGATTTTTTGCTGTAAACCAACATTATCATCACTGACTTCAGGCGTTCGTTGAGTTACTTCGGGTAAAAATGCTTCTGTGCTGATGATTGAATTAGTTGTTCCATATAAAAAGGGTTCTGTCGTACTTATTACATCAATTTTTTCATCTTTTCTGTCTGTGTTTTTGCTAAATAACCACTTATTTAAACTACCCAACCACCCTTCTGATGGCTTTGGTGGCTCGGTTGGTATCACTTGGTCACTCTCTTTTTTTAAAATATATTTGGGAAAATTCTTTAAAGCTTCAGCTTTTGGTGATCTAAAAAAAATAGTTTAATTTAAAAATAATATCTTAGTTGATATTATATTAATAAAAAATAATAATGCTGACTCTAAATAGTGAGTAACTTTTTTTCGAGTACATGTTGACCAAGATAGAGAAAATTTTCCACGACGATAATATTCTTCCATAATTCCTGGACATTTTTTCTGCTCTTTTTTCCGCGTGAATTCTCCAGTGAACCTAATTAAAATTATTTTTGGACCAAATAAGTATTATTAATTTTTTTCTCCTTTAATAACTTCAATTCAAGTTAAGAATTTAATAAATAATGATGTCTCACATAAATCCAATTTTTTGAGCAGCATTTGTGAAAGAAGATATTTGATTATCAAAATGAATTATTGCTGCAGAATCAACTACTTCACGTTCATCATCAAATTTATTTGTTATATCTGGTCTTGCTTCAGAAAAACCTACAATATTATGATCATTTAAAGCTAAAACATTCTTTTTCAGTTTAATTTAATAACTAAATAAAATAACAAACCATTGATACAATTCATCACAGGATTTGCTCTGGTAGGTCTCACACACAGTTTTGCCCTTGAAAAAAGAATAATATGAAAATGCTACTTTGTAAAAATTGTTTTTTAAGTTTCACAGTGTTTGTTTACCTTGTCATAGCAACAATAATGTTATAATCAATAGATATTTGGTCCCGATATTTGTAAAAAAGTTCCTGAACTCCTTCAATAGCATCATAAAAGTCAACGTATTTAGTTCCAGGATCATTTTCTAGGAATGGAAATGCATATTTGCTCTAAAAAACAAAAACAAAATTAAATCATTAACAATCACTGGTGGTGATCTGTTAATAATCATTCAGTACAGTCGACATTCACTAATACCAAGCCGATTCACAAGTCTACAACTATTGAAAGCAAGTTTAAGAAGTCTATCACTCTACATAAATAATAAAGAATTGTGTTTAATGAAAGAATGTGCTAGATACTAATGAGAGTTTCGCTATTAATGAACTTGCCATCAACAAGCCATTCATTGTAAGTAAGTTTTTACCGATGGCAGAATAAACGCTGCAATATTGAGATGTATTTCTGGAGATTTCATCGAAATAAATAGCATGTCAACAGCATTCCAATAAACCAATTGTTTTTTGATCACCTCAATTTTCGATATATTTCTACATAGAAAATGAACATTAATTAATGAATTAATTAGTTTAAACTTCAAAAATTAATTAATAGATCTCATTAATCGATCATCTTACACAATTAAATTATAATCCAAGACAATAAGAAGCTCAGGATAATAAGCACCAACATTTTGAACTACATTATTTAATGCTGACAAAGTAGTTTCATCTAGACTTTCAATATTCGAATTGGACTCTCGAATGAAATGTGCCTGTGATCTTTTTGATACATTATTCAAGTAATTTACTGGGAATCGATTTAATCTAAATGAATCGCCAATAATTCCATCCTGTAAAAATGAGAAATAATTATTCCAAGGTTGTTGATTAATTAGTTTAAATAAATGATACAAACAATTTAAAAAAGTTATCTTTTTTTAGTTGAAGTTGTAAAGAACCTATAAACTTACTAGATAAAGCCCATTACTATCAGAAAATAAAACTGCCGATGCTTTGTTATCAATGTCGTGATAGAATGAAAAATTGCCAATTCCTGGCATAACCTTGAAATAAAAATTTTTTTCAAAGTCTAAATGTTTGAGAATAAATTTTATTTAATATAAAATAATTTTACCTCATAATCAGGATAAAATTTAATATGTTTTTCTTTATTTTTAATATCATCAATATATTTTATTATTGGAGTTTTAGAAGTTGCTAAAATTCCTTTTGTTATTTTCAATTTCAATTGATATAACACAGTTCCATCTGTTTTTTTGATGTCAATTCTCAGTAAATCTGGATTTATTTCTTTAGGTATGATATTTTCGATAATTAAAGATAGTTTTTTTTTTGATTTGGATTCTGTAAAAATGATAGATAAATTGAAAATAATTGTGAAATAATACCAAAAATTCCACGTCATTGTTGTCAACTGCTATTGTTAGATATAATATTTATAATAATTAAAATCTAATTATAAAGTATGAAGAATAAATTATTAACCCAACTATGAATAATGAAATAAATTCTAAGGAAAATGAATATTTATACCATTTTTAATCAGCAATTTGCGTCAATTGAAGAAGTTACAGAATTATCATCCATATATTTTGCAGTATTTAAATAATTTAATGGTTCTTCGTGCATTCTCCTTTGATTAGTCAATCATAAAAACTTCTTATCATCAACAATAAAATAGATACTGTGAATTTGTGGATACTTTTACTTCCTGATTCCATAAAAATAATAAACATGATGCCAAACGCTCACTGATAGTTAGAAAACGCTTTACTTTGTTTAAATAGGCGCCACGTTCCGTCGGTAAAAATATCTCCCTTATCATATGAGCATTTAAAATGCCAACGACTTCAGCAGTACCGGAAAAATAAGTCAAATGTCTAACTTCCTGTCTCTCTATGATGAGTCCACATGTGTAGTATATAATTTTTTGCACGTTTTCATAAGAAAAATGAGTGAATAAATAAAAATAAAGTGATTAATAATAATTTAATGATACAGAGAGATAGTTTTCATTAAAATCTTCAATATGGTATGTAAAAATCGGTGTTTAAAATTGTTTTTAATTGTCAATTTTATAAATTTGGGGTACCTAACCTCAATTTTCTATATAATGCCAAGCGCTAAAATCATATAAACAAAAGAAAATAATTTATTTGGAGTTCATTAATATTTAGTTTGTGATAATTAAGTGAAATTTTTGTTACTTATTTATACTTTCTAGTAAAAATGTCATTAATATGTCAATAAAATATGATTTATTTATTTTTCAGGCAAAATTATCTGTTTTGTACGAGCATGCAGCTGGCTATGCAGTATTTGCAGTCAAAGAATTCGAAGAAGTGGGTATGCTTTTACCCCAAGTGGAGGCTTCAGTCACAGATCTATCAAGATTCAATGGAATAGTCAAACTAACTGGCTTTTCTCCATTTAAAAATGCTCTAGCAGCCTTGGAAAGCATCAACAGCATATCTGAGGGTGTTCTTCCCGAGGATCTAAAATTCTTTTTGGATTCGTGTATTCCCAAAAAAAGTTCAAAGTATGTCCTTGGAGTATCAGATCCGAAGTTAGGTGCTTCTATAACTGAAGCTTTAGGTATAAAATGTGATCACACGGGTGTCGTTCCTGAACTAATTCGTGGCATTCGTTTTCATTTTGCCAATCTGATAAAAGGTTTCACTCCAAAAAGCTCAGCAGTTGCTCAATTGGGTCTTGGTCACAGCTACTCACGTGCTAAAGTCAAGTTTAATGTTCATCGTGTTGATAATATGATCATTCAAAGTATTGCATTGTTGGACCAACTTGATAAAGACATCAACACATTCAGTATGAGAATTCGAGAATGGTACAGTTATCATTTCCCGGAGTTGATGAAAATCGTTCCTGAGAATTATATGTTTGCCAAGGTGACTAAGTTCATTAAAAATAGGAAAACTTTAAATGATGAAAAATTAGAAGACTTGGAAGAAATTGTCATGGATAGTGCAAAAGCTCAAGCTATTATTGATGCATCAAAGTCATCAATGGGTATGGACATCAGTCCAGTGGATTTGATCAACATTGAAATGTTTGCTAGTCGGGTGATAGCTTTGGCTGATTACCGAAAACAATTGGCAGAATATTTGCGATGCAAAATGGCAGGTGTGGCACCAAATTTAGCCGCTTTAATTGGAGATCAAGTTGGTGCTAGGTTAATAGCTCATGCTGGATCATTGACCAACCTTGCAAAGTATCCAGCATCCACTGTACAAATCTTGGGAGCTGAAAAAGCTTTGTTTAGAGCTTTAAAGACGCGTGGTAATACACCCAAGTATGGATTACTTTTCCACTCGACGTTCATTGGCCGTGCCGGTGCTAAAAATAAAGGCCGGATTTCGAGATATCTGGCGAACAAATGCTCAATAGCTTCCAGAATTGATTGTTTCGCTGATGTTCCTGTGAAAATTTTTGGTGAAATGTTGAAGCAACAGGTGGAGGATCGGCTTAAGTTCTACGAGACTGGGGATATTCCTAAAAAGAATATTGAGGTCATGAAGGAAGCATTGGAAGAAGCAAAGAAAGTAACGAAAACAGAACCAAGTAATGGAATTGAATTTGAGGAGATAAATGGAAATGTAGAAGAAAGTGAGACGAAGAAAAAAAAGAAAAAGAAGGGAAAGAAAAGAAAAATTGATGAGATTAATGGAGACGACAATGGTGCTTCTGAAGATGGCGTCAATGGTGTTGAAGAAAATGGTGATGCTGAAGCGCCTAAAAAGAAAAAGAAGAAGAAGAAAAAGTCTGAAGCTGATGATGAATAAATTTAGTCTTGAGAATAAGATAAAATTTGTATCGAACTGACATTAAATGTAAATTTTGTTTACATTATATTTTTTTACACGTTCGATATTTAATTGATCGATTATTAAAAGATATTCCTTTTTTTCTACTTTTTTGTAAATATTATCAAATGTATACATAAATTGTTAATTATGTATGCAGTTTTCATACTATTTTACAGAATAATGAACACTTCATGGCGCAATGATAAGTTAGTTAGGTTACATTTATTATCCAAATTGAAAAAATTTTCAATTTCAACATTAAAACAGTGTTTTGTTGGGATTTATAATCACTTATTACTGAAAAATAGTCTAAATAATTGTATAATTATTATAAGTAAATATATTCTAAAATATAATAAAAATTTCTTCTCGAATGAATTTTTTTTTAATTTAATCCAAAACATAAAATACATTTGGAGTTTTATATTTTTTCATTAAGTATGATAGTTTGTATGCAAATAATGATGTTTTTGGATTTTTTAAAATTAAATTAAGAATGAATAAAAGATTTAAAAAAGATGGAATTTATGCAAACAAATTTGAGGTTAAAAACTAAAAGTTAAGATTTAAAACAGGATGATTGAATCGAAAAAGACATTTTTGAAGAAATACAGGTAATTATTATTCAAGAATACTCTATTATCAAAATTACAGATAAGAAATGAATATTGATTTCAAAGAATCGATTGTTAAATAAACAATAATTATTGTTTATTTTGATTGAGAAGTTACAGAAAAAGTATTATTCATTTTTTTCTTTACGATGTAATGGTCTACCATGAAAGCATGCATCATTGTTCATTAATAAATATTGATTTAACAATAAATAATTAATGAAATATCAATAAATAAAATAATTTATTTTGGCAGCTGTAACATTTTTTGTTTTAATAACATAAGAATAGATTGTTAACAATAGTTTATTAAGAAATGATATTACAAGTAATCAATCAATAAGTGTAACTAATAGATGAAAACTTACGGTTTTATCTCTTTTTTATTTGTTTTTCATTGTTGAAAAGAGAATGATTATTATATTGTCAAAAATTTTTTTATAAAATAATGTATAAATAACTGGACATAACGTCAAATTACAATAAATAAGAGAAATTACTTAATGATTTAAAATTTAATTGCTTTTCTTAACATCTCTGAAAACATGAATGAGATTGACTGCCTTATTTGCACAATACAAATTCCAAATTAATTATTTTTATTAGTTTTATAATATTTTTCTCGATTGTAGATAAATAAAGAAATAGTTAACAAATGATTAGTCACAATAATTACAAAGAAAGTAAGTGTTCACTATGATTAATTAATAAAAATGAAATGTATATAGTTTCTTATATACTTGTTTTAACTCATTTTTCGGCTTTGAAAACGGATTTTCGTCGAATAAGTATTCGGAGTACAGAAAACACAAAGAAGTTAATCAAGATTTTTTAAGGGGGCGTAAACATTTCAAGTTATAATCACGTGACAATCATGATTGGCAGTTAAACATCAAGGAAAAATTGCAATTGGCTGACTGAAACATCGAATTCACATCAGAACAAATCAGAATATTCTGCCCGCCAGTTAACTTAAGGCCAACCCACAACGGTAGCTCAGTGATAGAGCACTTGGGTTTCAAAGCCTGAGATCGTCTTCTGCCCTGGGTTCGAATCCCGGAGAAATAGAAATATTTGTCTGCCGATTTTATGTAAATTTATTATCTCAATTACAGTTATAAGAACTGTGGAACTATTTCAAGATATTTTTTTACTAAAAAAGCGGTCTAGGTGCGACCCGAAAGGTCCACATGACTAACTTCCCAGCGGAAAGAATGATAAGATTTAGCTAGTTTACCGTTTTTCCAGTTTTTTGATTCTGCATAAAAAATGGCTGGACCGATTTCGCTAAAAATTTTATCAGTTCTAAGTTACATAATTATGCGTTGAATAAAACTGGCCCCATGTCAATATCATTTGTTCTCGAGATACACGAGACGAAAATTGAATCCGAACATATATACATACATGTGCACACACGGACATCCTCTTAAAAACCATACCATTCGACTTTAAAGGCCGTGAAACGTGGAGATATGTCAAAATTTTTTCAATTGGCAAAATCGAACCCATTACAATAACTTCCCACTGGGAAGTTAAAAATCAAATATTTTTCTTTCATGAGTATTGATATAATGTAGAATTACATAAAAAAATATGTCTGAGCACACTTGGTCTACACGACAAAATTCTTATTATTAATTGTTTGCAATAAATTCACATTGTTATAAACAATACGTCATATTTTGTTATAAATAACATTATTTTGTTGAAAGCATCCAAATTCATGTGATGTACGCATAAGTTACTCGATAAATACAATTTTTAATTGTTTGTAACAAATGCATATTTTTATAAACAATTTATAATGGTTAAGAGTTATATCTCGTCGTAAATAACATCATTTTGTTAGAAGCATCCAAATCGCGCTTAAAAGTATTTTTAATAGTTTCACTGTAAATCCAAAGTGTGTTACAATTGTAGACTAGAATTTATGAGGGGGCATGCCTTATATAGCGTGTGGGCCTCATGTGGCAAATGGGGGGCATGCCGATTAAGGGATTTCCCCGCAACTTCCTCATGAGCTCCCCACGGAAAAAATCAGAAATATTGATATTTCGTATATACCCGGAAATTGATTTAGTCAAGGCATTTCCATTAGATTCCATGCATCTGCTTTTCCTTGAAATAATGAAAAAATTATTGGGATGTTGGGTAGACGGTGACGTCAGAGAACTTAAACTTAGTAGCAGGTTTAAGTCACTATTGACTGATATGTTATCAAAAATAAAAGTGTCTAATGAATTCCAGAGGGCTACGAGATCTTTAACTGAATTTCATAATAAACCTGAATTTGTTATAGGAAATGTGCATAACCTTTATCACTTACCCAGAAAACCAAGTATGCTGGCAGGTTATGCTAGCAACACCGTAGACTTCTGTGACCGCATCTACGGGCAATATGCAAGCATGGCCTGCTCAGAAAATGTTGCAGACATCTTGTCAACTTTCCGTGCTTGTGTATTGGCGGCAATATTCGATCCGTAAAATGCAAGCATTATCTGCGCAACAAACCATGCTACAATCATGCATGCGATTTATGCTAGCGTATTGCCAGTACGGAGTGTTGGTATGTTGACACCATATAAATATAATAAAAACTTTGGCAGCTTGTGCTCGCATTTATCTACCATAAAACCGGGTAATGTTGAAACAAATTTTTCTCAGTAAAATGCCACCATGATAATTATTTATTATTAAATATAAATTAAATTCAAAAAAACTTTGGCAGCTTGTGCTTGCATTTATCTACCATAAAACCGAGTAAAATTGAAACAAATTTTTCTTAGCGAAATGCCGCCATGATAATTATTGTTAAATACAAATGAAATTCGAAAAAATTATATATTAATAATTATTAAATTTAACTCTATATCAGTATGGATTTTTTCGGGAGTTATATTCGTGAAAAAGGATATAACGATAAACTTTTTTTTATTTGCAGTTTCATAATATGACAAAATAAATTACATAATGAAAATATTATTCTTATATATTATATTATTTATAGTTTAACAAAAATATTATAGATTTTAGCCTTCATAAATATCCATATCTGAATCGTTCTCTTCCAATTGATTCTCGCTTCTGGCCTTCTTTTTGTCAGCTGATCTTTTCCTCTTTGGCAGATTTTAATCCAGCGCTGATGTATCCCTGAAGCTCTTTTCTAGTTATTTTTCCGAACCGATTTCTGTATGATAATCCAGCTGAAAGAAATATATATTTCAATTATTTTAAAATATATGATTTTTTTTTAGTCAAAATAAAATTTTTGTTCCATTTTATTAACTCACCGTAACACGCGCGATACAGCCTACTTTTGTTTACTGCATTTTCCAGTTGTTTTACACCATTCTTCCCGATTCCGGTCCATGTTAGATTTTTTGCCAGGGCTGGATCGATGGCTTCAGAAAGCATCAGATTGATGCTTTCATTTGGAGATCGTCCTCCCAGGCTAATAAAGTAGTTTACCTGTAATAACATGTAATATAATAAATATGAATATTATTAGTTTCTTTAGTTTTAAATATTGGCATACGTACAATTTTTCGATATTCCGCTTTATCCGTAGTATTGTTGAATATCTTCCACTCCTCAATATTTTTCAGGGGGAAGGCGGCCGGTAATGGCGGCAAATCTTACGGTGGTTCCATTTCAGCTTTCATTTCCATTATTTCTCCTCTTAACTTTTGCACCGTCTCGGTCATCATGTCCAGTTGCTTACATTTCATGCTAACAAGATAATGCAAAATGAAATAAAAGAATTTGATTCTATTTTGTCTTCAACATAAATTATTTTCGCTTCATGGTTTTACATACCTTACTATAGCCGATGATGTCGCATATTTTAATTGTCCTCTATATGAAATATCTTCGTATCCATTTGAAAATGCTCTAGGAAAAATGAAAAAACTTATTAGAAATGGCAATAATCCTCTTTCCCAGTTGTGTCGGAGATTCAATGAAATTTTTTACGTTTGGAATGAACCAACAGGTATGCCTCCCAATGTTGTTATAAAAAGACAACTGAAACCAAATTCATCAGGTCGAACTATTATAAAACAGCTTGAATTTAAAGGAGTGTTACTAACTACAAAAGAGCCAAATAACACCATATTACTAATTATACGTTTAGGTTCGGAAATTACTTCAAAAAGTCAATTGACGTTTACCCACAACTAGGAATTTTGGCGAACTATTAAGATATTGTGTATCTCGCGATGTACACTGAGAGAAATAAATAGTTGGATTTACTATTAATAGTTCATGTTCGCTCCAGTTAAGACTTCAAAAAAAAGAATCACATGTATTCGAGAGTACGTGTCTTTTTAAAGTTATAAAAGGTTAGTGAAATTAATGTTCAAGTTTCACAAAATGAATATAAATAATTAATAAATATTGTATTTAATATTTATAATTATCCTAAATTAATGTTTTCTTTTTAGCAACGCTCAGAAAAGTTTTTTCGAAACCAGGCGAAGATGTCCCAGACCAAAATATTCTTGATGCTACGGCTTCAGCTCTACATAATTGTAAAGACTGGGACGGTGGACGAACTGCTCGTTTCAAGAAATCTGCTGAAGCTAATAGTGAAATAGACAATGAGCATTTAGACTAGTATTTTAGATTAGTATTCTTAATTTTGTAACTTTTTTATATAAAATAATATATACATTATGTAGTTTATCCCGTGCATTATATTGTATTTTGAAAATTCCATTTAAAAAATAGTTCTTTATTACTTATTGTATTGTAGGATTGTAATGACTATGAATGTATTGTTTGTAATTAATATATCTATATATATTTTAATATACATTATTTTTAAATGTTACCAATGAAATTCGGTTAATTTTCCTGAAAATTTTCAAATAGGGTAACAGTTAGTTTTCTTTATTAGGGCCACATGCGGTATACATAATGATGCACGAATGAGGCAAGACGTTATATACCCTTTATACGCCCTATGAGGCAGCATCATGAGGTCCCCACAAGGCAATGGGTACTTTCCATTTAAGAACACAACGAGGCACTGTCTTACAATGTGTGAACACAGTGTTTTTCTCTAGACTCATTGGACCATTGCTTGTGTATCTAAATGGAACACCGTATTAGACACTGTGTCTCGTTGTGTTCCTGAATGGAAAGCACCCAATGTGGCTAGCCTCATGAGGGTCCTAGCTGAACCTCTCCCAAAATTCTAGTTGGGATCAATTGGAGCCATCACTCTCATCAATTTCTACATTACATATATTAGTATGTACAGATGAGACAACCCTTTGTAGGTCTACAGCCATTTTATAAACGTATGCGTTTCTTGAACTGAACTAAACGATTAAGAATCGTGCGCCCCCTTGGGGTCTAAAAAACTGCTGATCTTTCAGTGACTTATCGAATCGCTGAAGAAACCAGTGAAAATTCCACTGATTTAGTTTAAGAGAGTACTGCGTTTTATTGTATGTAATGACTTTATTTATAATATAGAAGGTGGCAAGGATGTCGGCAGATAACTTTTTCCAGCGAAAAATTTGTAAAAAAAGAATAATTAATTATTTTCTCTTGAATGCCATGAAACATGAAAAATCTAGTAATAATTCAATGACTATTTTTTTTCTAATTAAATTTTATTAAAATATAAATTAATAAAATAAAAATGTTTAACAGTGACATTCTACATGAAATAGGCTTTATTTTGATACTAAAATCAGTGGATATAATTGCAAATTGGCTAATAAATTAGTTATTTCCCGACTCCTTAGACCTTTCTAGGGGGAAATTGAAGTAAAGCCCGGCCTTAAGTTAACTGGCGGGCAGAATATTCTGATTTGTTCTGATGTGAATTCGATGTTTCAGTCAGCCAATTGCAATTTTTCCTTGATGTTTAACTGCCAATCATGATTGTCACGTGATTATAACTTGAAATGTTTACGCCCCCTTAAAAAATCTTGATTAACTTCTTTGTGTTTTCTGTACTCCGAATACTTATTCGACGAAAATCCGTTTTCAAAGCCGAAAAATGAGTTAAAACAAGTATATAAGAAACTATATACATTTCATTTTTATTAATTAATCATAGTGAACACTTACTTTCTTTGTAATTATTGTGACTAATCATTTGTTAACTATTTCTTTATTTACCTACAATCGAGAAAAATATTATAAAACTAATAAAAATAATTAATTTGTGCGAATAAAACAATTTCACGATCATGTATGGTTATGTATGATCACAGGTAATTATCTCAAATAATAAATAATTTATCAAAATTTTAAAAAATGTAATAATGGCCATTCGTTGTTATTTATTTAATAAATTAATTAAGATAAAATCATGATTGTGGGTTAATTATTTTTAACAATAATTCATTGATTAATCTGGAAAGTACAATTTTATATCATTGATGTAATTGGAATTAATAATCAGGAATGAATTAGTGAATAATTAATTAACAAATATGAAGTATTTATTGCAAAATGAATTCATAAAAAGTTTAAATGGGCATATCGTTATAATTTATTTATGAATAATAACGTTAATACTTATCTTAAGGGTCTCACCAATCAAAATATCATGATAAACCATGGTTAATTACAATTAGTTTATAAACATTACACTGAAGAAAAAATTCACTCTGTGATAATTTTAACATTCGGCTAAGTATTTACTATAAACCGTTTATTCATTACTATATAAGTTTATGGAAGAATTAGGAAATCAAAGCTTTCAAGAAACTGTTTAAAAAAATAATAATGATAACGTAAATGCTTGCTCTGAAATTAAATTTTACAATTTACAATCTTTTAAGGATCAATCTCGAGATTGAAATGTTAACAAACAATAAACATTGATATTTGAAATACAAAGCAGAAAGCATTATAAAATTTTATATAATTAAAGAGAGAGAGAGAGATGCAATTATCTTTTTGAATCAAAATATCGGTCAACAATAATGCTACTCAATTCTTCTGAATACTTTTAATATAATTAGTAATTAAAAAATAATAATAAGTAAATCAGCTGGATGATTATCTTATTTATATTATTGTTTACTCAGCTTGTGTATTAACTCCAAATTATTCATTGTTATTAAAATTACAGGATTCTCATTTAATTTTTTAATAAAAATTCGAACCATCTATTTTTATATTCAACTTTTTTTCAGTGTATTTTTCAAGTATAAGTTTTTAAACATAATTAAACGATTCATTTTCTTTAGAAATTATAAAATAATTAAAAAATTTCTTCTTATTACAATAAAAATTGTTAATTCATTATATGATTAGGATTAAAGAACATTTCTATCAATTTTGATGTATGAAAATTGATTAATAATTAATGATTAAATCAAAAAAACATTCTATTAAAATCAATGTAATGATTGACTCTAATTATTCGATAAAACCTTGTTTTGTTTCCAAGGAAATTATTTTCTCAGTGTAAAAAAAATATATTTTATTATTTTAGAAGGATTAAACCCATCTTAGGTTTTCAAAACATATAAATAATATTTAACTTCATTAATCAATGACACAAATGCATTATAATTATGCAGAACCTCATTATTATTTCCTTTTTTTTTAAATCAATTGATATGTTTACATTTATCCTATCATTAAAATACATGCTGTAATATATTATCAACAATAATAACATGATTAATATAATTAATTTTCAATTAATTATCATTTTTAATGTTACTTGCTGCCACTTTAGATGAATGATTTTTATTTTATCCATTTTTTCTGCACATATTCTGATCACCTTAGATTACATATTTAATATTCTAAGTATTTACACATGCCACTCACAATGTTTAAAAAAATTTTCATTGTTCATTGGAATGATTGAAATGGGATTTTTATATTATATAAAAATCAATTTTAGTAACAAATTAAACAAATAAAAATCGACAATTTCACAAATATTCTATTTTTTTTTTAATATCTCCCATTGTTTACTTTTTAACATTAATTATTGCATCGTTTGTGCTTTATTAGCTAATTCATTTATTAACTACTTAAAATTTATAACAAAATTATTGAAAACATTCATTACTTAAATTTTAAATTATCATAAAAGTATCGGTTTTTTTAAAATCTTTTCTTTTCATTAAAAATATTTTTATCAAACTTAACTTTAAAAAAAATAAAAGTATTTATTATAAATCCAATTAAATGTTTTTCTAGCTAAGTAAAATATCAATAATAGCAGTATTGAGGCTGTTTTCTTTTATCAATTAATGAGTAACTAATTTTTTAATTATTACTGTTGACTATAAATCATATTCTGCTTGTTTTTTAAATTTAATATCTCCTGAACATGGTGTGAACTTAGTTTTCGAAGATTTCACGATCTTATTATTAAAATATCTCATAATTCGTGTCGAGGAAGCACACGGTATTGTCAGGTTATGACTAATATCATTTTAAAATCGACTTTGAATCAAAAATTATCAATATTGATACTATCGATTTTCATCTACATAACAATTATTTTGTTTTTAAAGACTTTTCTTGAAGTTTATTTCAAGAAGTTCTCCACCATTATGGTTTATATCTTGAATCGTTGAATTTTGATGAAAAATTAAAAAATGCTCTCAATATGGAGAATAAGTTTTATACATTTCATAATTAGGATTATTTATTCATTATTCTGTATTTCATTGAAATGGCGAAAAGATGTTTTGACTGGTTTGTTGAGCTGCCATTGGTTGCATTTTCATTGTTGGAGCTAAAAAAATAATTTTTAAAATTAGTTTATTTCTTTCAATGTTTTTTTTAAACATTCATTCATTAAGTTTAACTCCATTGCAATTAAATATCTAACCAATTATTCGGGGTTGATGTTGCGGGCTAGTTGATGCCAGCTGATTCATTGATGGCGCTGGACCTGATTGTTTATTTTTACTTCCCATTAAATTATCCAAATCAATTTTCAATCCTGCTCCCGCCCATGTCGAACCAATCTGCGTTGTGGTTCCAGTAGTAGTTCCGGTCGTTCGATCAGTAACTGGAATTGGTGACAACAGTCCTTTACTTTTATCTTCATTCCCAAGAAAAAAAAAAGAAAAAAAATTTATCACCAGCCTACATTATCATTTCAACTCTTAAAGGTATTAAACTCACCTGTATTGTTATTAGAATTGAAAAGATTTGCATTATTAGCTTGAGAATTGGCATTGAACGCATTAAATCCATCAAAATCAGTTAGTAAATCAGTTGCTGAAATAATAAAATTAGAAATAAGTAAATAAAATAAGAATAAAAATCAATAAAGTAACTGCTAACTAACTTGTACTGTTGTTATTTTTAACAGTTTGGTTCCCAATTAATGTATTATTGCCCATCAAGTCATTTCCGGTGATCGTTGTTGATTGAATTGGATTAATACCGCCAAAATTCCCCTGATTGCCCATTAGATTACCGGAAATAGCTGTTGTTTGCGATGTAACCCAGTTATTATCATTGCTTATCGTCAACTCGGAATTAAAAGCAGACGTAAAATCAGCAAATTCATCATTACTACTAGGATTTTTATTATTTTTTCCACCAAATGCTGACGAAAAATCTCCAAAATTCGAATTTAAGTTGTCAGTTTGTGGGAATGGATTCGTATCACGAGGATTAAAATCATCATCATTATCAATGATTACTCTAGAGTTGTCATTTTTAGCATCGAATATATCATTTAGAAGATCATTTTTGGAAGCTAGTACTCCTGATGCTTGTTTAGTTGAACTTGACAAGTCTTTACCATAATTGGCAGCAGCACCTAAATCAACTTTTTTGACATTTTTTATCGATTTCTGTGGCGAATTATTCCCCGACGTAACCGTAAATTTTTTTAGTTTGTCTAGAGTATCAATTGATTCTCGAATATCTTTATCAAACTTTTTTGGCGATTTATTGTCTTCGTTATCAGAATCTTCTCTTTCACCATCATCACTATTATTAGTATCCTCGAAACCTCGAGTTCTCGATTCTCGGTCCCAATCATTGTAATTTTCCGTTGGTTTTGTAGTCCACTTTGGATTATCTGACCAACGATCAGTTGAAAAATTCATTCCCATCGCTTCACTTGACATTCCAACATATTTATCTTTATTTTTCTTAGCCTTTTTCCTTTCTTCACGTAATTTATCATCATCTTGAATAAAATCAATTAGCTCTCGTACTTTATGTCGAACATTTATTCCCTGATCTTTGCCAATTTCATCAATGTAAGTGTAATTCTCTAGTGATCTTAAATCATAAATATGTTCTCTAGATGATGTTACTACTCTTTCAGAACCATTTCGCACCAAATAATTAAGTAAAAGCAAACTCTATAAAAAATAAAAAATAATTTAGGTTATATTTAATTTATTATTTTGTTTAGGTAATAAATAAAATCATTCACCTTGTATGTTCTACGCCAATTACGTTTATTCTCTTGCAACATTCGTTTCCACAACATGGACATAACTTCTGGAAATTGTTCATACGTAAATGTCGCTTGTGCAAGCTCTTGCATCATAGCACCTGTAAAATGATATCGATTATAATCATTTTAATCTTCAATAATACTATTAAATAATAAAACAAATTTCTATTCAATATTTTCTTCATTTTTCAATTGAATATCAAATTATTTATAATAACTCTTGATAAATATTATCTTTATTTTGGGGATAATAATCTTATTTTAAATTGAAACCTTCAATCATCACAAGACAATAACGACGTTGGAGATAAGAATAGATAAAAATAGATAATTACCCGTAGGACCCCAAGCATCGTCATTCGTTGCTTCTCGAACTTTAGCTTCGGTCTCGGTATAATTCATGACGACATTAGTCCTAAAAGCAGGAAATTATGAGATAACAAAATTATTGGATAACAATGAAAGAATACTAGAGTATTATTTTTCAATTAAAAAAAAAACTAATTTATTAATTAACTTACGCCTTGTCCATAAGCTCCCGCACTTTCCACATGTTCATCATTATGACGACAATATTGTTTATTGTTTAAACAATTAAATTTTTCTAAAATTATATCTGTTTTAAAGTGTTTATCTTGGTGAGGAGGTGTGGATAAGATCAAGTAAAAGAAAGAATTTCGTTGCAACAATGAATTAAAAAATAATTAAAAAAAAAAAAACAATAACGTGTATGATAGTGAAAACAGTAATTATTCCGTGATCAACAACCTGCCGTGAAGGTGAGGAACGTCATCAGAAGGTTGCCATGTTTTTACCTTCCACGTTCCCTGAAAATCCCCCACTAAAATATACTTAGCACGCACTCACACACGTATTCCGAATCCTAGAATGCCACCACACACTTGGAGCAATCAAGAGAACGGTTATGATGAGAAAAGAGTGTATAAAAAGTATAAAATAAATAAAAAAATGGCGGATAATTATAACCTATGAGATACCATATGATTGAATGAAGGATTAACAATGCACGTTTTTGCAACGTTTTTTTTAATTCTATAATAACACTTACAAGGACACAATTTTGGAAAGTTTGTACAAGCGCGGTGACGCTCACTAAATGAGAACTTGATTACACTCGAACCATTTTCAACTGATAATTTGGTATCTTCGGTTGTCCTGCCCCCCTCTTTCAACGCCATGCAATTTGCGGAATGAGAAAATTACTGCCTCGCCATCTGCACATATTGTTTACAACTGCGATGAATGATATTACCGACTAAAACCCCCGCCATATTAAATTTCATGTCGTACATAAAAGAAAAATTGGAGATTTGAAATAAAAAAGTTTTTATGTAATTTTATTAGTTAATATATTATGTCATCATCGATTGTAAGAAACGTATGTATTTTAATATTTATCTGAACAATATTTTATTCATTTTAATAAATTAAATCGTAATTTTTAGTCATTGATTACAATGCTTTATTCCAAATATTGAGGTTATAAAAAAGGCTTTTTAGGATTTTTTTATATAATTTGATATAATTACAGGCACTCTATAAATTTAAAAAACCAACTCGATGGGATAAAGGTATTGGAGCTGAATTGCCAGAGGCTTACAGAAAATTCTGGACGGAATGGAAAATAAAAGAACCAACTGCTGTTCATTACATCAAAGAAGAAGGTAGATGGAAACGAAATGAAGTTACAGGACAACCGTAAGTATTCAAAATATTTACTAGCATGGAAGCATTTATTAATAAACATTATTAACATTTGTCTATAAAAATCTAAGTATTCATTTTAACTTTATGCAATTTATTCATTCCTTTCTTCATACCTTGTGGGTGGCTACTCTCTAATCTTTTGTTCTTTCTATTGCGACAACTGTCATTCTGTTCATTTGTATTTGTTATTTTATTCTTGCCGTTGAATTTAACAAAACTACTAGATATTGATGAAATTAATTCATTTTTCAGCGAACGAGTCGTCAATATTCCTCTTCCCCTCCTTTACCCAAAGGAATTGAATGAAGGGATATGGGGAGGAGAAGCAATCGTCGAAGGTTATATTAGGAAAAGTGAGAAACTTCCAATTGTTCCTAAATTCTTTGTTCCAAGATTATTGAGATCTGTTGTATATAGTGAAGTACTAAATACATATATGAGAACAATCATAACACGTAGAACTATTGATTTAATTCATGAACATTATGGATTTGATCATTATCTATTAAAAGTAAGTTTCAGCTAAGTAATCGATTTCTTAAAAACAATCTTTAATAATAAGTTTTATGATTAAATTAATTTTAAAATCATTTTTCTAGACACCAGCTTGTGATTTACGGTCTCAATTAGCTCTAGGCTTGAAAAGAAAAATACTTATAGCTCTGGCTGATAAAACTCTTTATCCAGATGATCCAGTGAAGCGTGAAGAAGTTTATGAAAAGTATAAAGAATACCTAAAAGCGGTAAGATATTTAACATTAAACTTATAAGTCATCAAAATAGTCTTAATTTCATTGATAATTGGTTTTTTTTATTTTCAGTACACAAGAGAAGAAATTGAATGGTATGGACTAAGTTGGGCAGAAGCATGTGAAAAATACATGAAAGAAAAAGAAAACGCCAAAGTTGTTGAACCTTTAAAGAAGAAATACCGAATCGATTTGATAAATGAATTGAAGAAAATCAAATTAGGAGAACAAAAAGAGGCTGAAAAATTGGCTTCTCAATCATGGCTAGAAAAAGTTAATCCTTTTGCCAGGAGTGAAAAGAGTTAGAAAGATGATTGAGGTATATAATCAGGTGATGCTGACAAAAGTATTTTTTTTTTATCTCGAATAAGAAATTGGCGCTTTAATACCATAAAAATAACTATAAACATGAATAATTATTTATTTCTGAAATAATTATTTGTATTTAAACATCGAATACATCATACAGCTGTCATCTGACTTTCTTGACATAGTTAAGATACTTGGAATGTATGTAAAATATTTAAAAAATAAATCTTTGTTGATATACTTCATACAAAATAAATTAAAATGAATTGTGAAATAACGAAGAAAAATGAATCATTTTGAAATGTTTTTTTTTTAACTTAAGGATCATATTTTGACATCCTGTAAGTCTGTGAGAATTTCTGAATATCCCCAGTAATCAAATCAACGTAATACTTGCATATTTCAATCTACTTTAGGCATTTATGTATGTATCTCGCATTTTTCTGGCTACCAGGGTACAGAAGTTATAGGTTTCGTTATAAAATTTAAAAATTATTTAAGTATTCTACCACAATAATATAATAATTGAGTTAAGAATACTAAAAAACAAGTATCAACTTGTGCTATCATACTAATTTTTGTAATAAGGTGTTATTTTTGTTTTGTAATAAACACACACACACAAATGGTGTGCTGCTTCATGACAAATACATTGTATTTTATTCTTTTTATACTGATTTACTTCTAGGAGAATTTTGTTAAACAAATACATCAAATCAAAAAAACAATGACAACGTTGATGTTAACGAAAACAAAACTTACTGAATAAACTCGATCATCCAGGATTAAAATTTTTATCTGATTTCATGAAACCTTATAAAAATATAAATGCTAACGAAAACTATCTATTAGCAATAAAATAGAAATATTATGCAGAATAGAATCCAAATTTTATTTAGCAAAGTTTAAAAAAGAACAAAATTAACATTAAACAAAGAGACTATTAAGTGTTCTAATCTTCAATTTAATGAGAAATTGATAATTATCATTATCATAAATGCATTAATAATGTTAAAACCTAGAGCCTTCCTCGATTATTGCGTCGTCTGTTAGATAACGTATTTGGCATAGATTGACGAAAATGTTGCGAGTAATATTTCCGCTGTTCCGCAGTCATCGTTGTATTCATGTAATTTGTTACGTTGATGGTCATTCCTTTTAAAATGATAAACCCTCCGTATTGATGATGAGCTCGGTATGCAAGACCAAGACCGTCAAATACTAAAAAATTACCAGGAGCTGTATGTCTAGCATCCATAAAAGGAAGTGTGCTTTAACCAGCATCATCAAAAATCGTTGACTGCTTGATGTACTTATTGGGTTGGAGATGAAGAAGATTTTGTACAGAATTATCTAGATAAAATTTTTCTGCTCCATCTCCTAGTTCTTCCCTGGAAAAAAGAAAATCGAATGCTCAGAATAGTTAATTCACATATTTTGAAGAGTGATAAAATTTTGTTATCTTGGTTTAGCGTATGCTGGTGGCAATTTGGGCTGAATTAGTAACTTAATCCATCTTGATGGATTGTCGTCAGTGGGGGTTAGTTTACCAGTTAAATAATCAAAAAGTGTGACATGGATTTCTAGTTGAATTGGACTTAAATTTCTTAATTTTCCATCTTCACTATACGTAACACTTTCATGATTCAACTTCACTCCTGTTAAGACAAAATTTGGTCCTGCTGATATTTGATCAAGATATAAAGTTTTATGATCTCCTTGAATGAATGTATAATCAACGTCGATATCCAGATAATGGTAATCCAAATTTTCTTTTACTAGCAAAAATAAGCCATCTGCGAACTTGGGAACATATTTAAAGTCCTCAAGAGGAACCCAAGATGATTCATTTTTGTTTAATTGACCAGTTGGAAGCAGTGGTGCTTCTTCAATTTGGATGTGGATCATTTTGTCTTTCAAAACAAACTTAACATCTAATACAACTCTAGAATTATCAACAGGTACATTTAACGTTGCTTCACAAATACTTTCATGGAGATTAATTGAAAGAAATGTACTTGTTTTCATCAATGTTAGTAATTTGCTCTCGTAAACTAAATGTCCTTATGGCTTTAGATTCTTTAAAATTTTCTTCACATTTACATATACACGTATCACAGCTATATATGTCACGTATACCTCCAATCACCTTTTCATAAGTTCCGTTGGGACAGATTGTGTAACTTCCATATCATCCATTGCTGTAAGATCTCACCCATTCATAACGTTTTAACGAACCTTTAGGCTGGTGATTAAAATAAGTCAATCGATTAACATTCTTACATAATAATTTGGAACAACATCTCTGGTTTTTTCATCCACTTACATATTCGCGCATATCAACTTTACCACCAATTCAATCACAACTGTGAATTTTTACTCGGCAAGGATGCTTTATGCAATAATGACTAGCATAATCATAACACAGATCATACGATGTTGGCCAGAGTGTCGGACATGAAGTCACGCAGTTCTTATCTGCTTGATATTCATTTATTACAAAAGCGGTGAACAGCCCTTCGAACTCTAAGTAATTACTTCCTACAAAATTTAAAATGATATTTTAGTCTTATTGAGGTAGCTCGATTATAAATGATAGTATCATGTAGGGAACAATGATGTTGAAATAGGATTGCAAAATAAACATTATGGCTTCCAGCGAAAAAAATGATAACTAAAGCTTACGATCAGTAAGTGATTCAAGATCACAAAGGTAAATTTCTCTCGAATTTTTTCGCATAATCTTTCTGAATTTAACCAAATATTGGTCCAATCTCGTGATGAATTAACTCTTAGCACGTTCTATTTCTCCAATTGATTGACCTGAAAGAAGGTTTTTAGTAGTAATTCAGTACAAACACTAAATTGGTACAATCGAGTTTAAAATGAATATTGACTATTTTTTAACTCCCTTTTCAATTTGAAATCAAACATAGTCATCGCGATAGCTCTCATTTCAGTGATTGATATCAAGTTGTAAATTTGTAGCAATCTATTTTGGAATGAAATAGGCGAACCACACTTCTCTACAGGAGACATCATCTAGGAATAATCAAATTTCCAGAGTAAAACAATTTGTATACAAAGTTTCTTAGTGTTTTTTTCTGTAACATGTTTTCCAAAAAGCTAACCCAAGCTAGTGCCGTTTCTTTAATGGACTATAATAGTGAAAATTCATTTCAGTACATTTGGAATGTTTCCATCACGAGCAGAAGTAACAATATAGACAAAGTCTAAAAGTGTATTATTGTCATATATCGATATATTCTAAGAGTACACCAGAAAGTCGTCATATGTCTCATCAATTCTAGTGATGAGCTGTTGGAGATCACGTATATCAGTGTTGATATTGTCTTCTAATGGAAGTCGGGCAATAACTATTTCCAACAGATCATCTAATTTAGTGTCCAGATTCTCTATCTGTTCAACAACACCATTTATTTCATCCAGTACTGTATTTATTGGATTTACTGTTGGTGAATTCGGTGAATGAAATAAAATCGCAATGATGAAAACAATTTTTATCATTTTGAGCACAATTATATGTAGTTCGTTGAATAACAATTGATAACTATCTTTGACCTAATTCTTAAAGTGAACATTTAACTTATTATTTAGAACAAAAACGTTACATTTAAATGAGCAGCCCATAAATTATACATTTTTATAATCATTCCAATTACTTTGATAAAATGATTGTTTGAATAGCAAGTTGCCTATATAGTTATACTCATACCCATTAAAATAATTAAAATTATTATTGTGTGCTAATTTCCCATTTCCCAGCTCAAAGTTAAGTGTTCTTTTTTAATTAACAACCCTGACACGTGGAGTTAGACTTGGTAAATAATCCAACTCTAGTCTAATTATTTCATTCTTTTTCAATGTAATTAGTTAATTAGTTCTTATGATATTTAATTGTTTAGATATAAAGAATTGTTGCTTTTCAAACAATTGACTATAGTTTATCAGCAAACAATCTTTTTGAAGTTGAGCTTTTTTGATCAGACGCAACATCTATTTCGAATATAAAAAACCAATTGGCATTAACTAGACGTAATAACTGTTTGAGATAAAGAGTGACTTGGTCAATTAGCATTATGAGCTCAATTATGACACGATAGTGGTAGTGTCACAAAATTGTAGCAAATATATCAAGTCTCACTCCGCCATCCCTCTTACGGCCTAAAATTAATAATAATAAATAAATCCACTTAACTTGTACATGTAATGACTAAACACTAACTAAACTAGTATATACACTAGTTTACTGTTTATTTACTTGGTGTCTATTATCCCAAACTATTATGACACTCATGAGCTCAATTAGCTCAATAGCTATTTTTTGCTTCGGGTTACTTCGAATCTTGAGATGTTTAATTTAATTTCAATAGACTACGACCTGGCTTACTGTTGAATCTGATAGAATTGAGTTCAGCAGAAGAAATCTGTCTGGTCAGACTCAAGGCTGGAGCCCTGAGATTCCAGGCCAGAACATCTTCAACAACTCGAAAAAAGCGAAAATTATAATTAAGTTAATAATTCTGATAAATTAAATATTTTTAAAATAAATCAGTTAAAAATAGATAAAATCAAAATTACATACACTCTACTGTTTAATAAGATTCATACACACTGAAAAAAATTGAAATAATTGAAATTACTATGATGTGTTAATTTCCCGTTGGAGGCTAATAGTTAAGTGCCTTGTTGAATTATAAAAAAACTCAACTATAAAATATGAACACATAGACAGAATGAACTCAAGACTAAACTCATCAAATGCTAAAGGATTAATAGGAATTTCGTATTAAGCTTTTATGAAAGGTATTGTGCTTTGGCCAGCATCAGAATAAATCAAATATTAACTGAACATGAAGTAATATTTAATTGAAAAAAAGGATCACTATAAGTATATCATTAATATAACAATCTCTATTGTAATGAGAGCTATACATTAAGTTGTTTGGATAATTGAGACTTATGAGTTACTCATTTCAAAGATCTAGATAATTGATATACATTTAATATCTCTTCTCCAATATAACATCCCGTTAATAATGCTTTGTCTTTCATAGTTTCCAAAATACATCAGCTGTTCCAAGTGAGTTGATATTTTCTTTTAATTACATCGGCCCCGTAATAAGATCTCTACTTTTAAACCTGAAGAAGGTAAGATTGTTTCCTAGACAATCATACAATTTTTACGAAATACTGCACTCAATATCACCATCTCTAGGCAAACAATTCAACAGAGATGCAATCGCACGTGTAATATAAGTCATAGTTCCAAAGCTACCACTTGGTGCACTATCATAAAAGTGCTGGCAAATAAACGCAGCACCACCACACAATAATGTCCCCATAGGAGTGACTTCCCTCTTATCTTTTGGCTTTGCACAGCAAAGTGTCGCATCTCCATCAACTTTCATTTGATCTTCCAGAAAAATAGCATTCGCTTTGTGCACTAGATGTTCAACAGCTATTAAACCTCCCAAGGAAGGCACGACGTTATATTCCGTAACCAGAGTCAAGACCATTAATGCTTCGACGATTAATTGACGATATTCCGGTTGAGGAATAGTATTTAAGACTGTTTCAACAGCCAAAGCGAATTTCAGTTCCCCCGAGGTCATCTCTTGAGTCAAGTTTGGAGGCAAAACTTTTCCTTCTATCACTAGACCTTGACATCTCTCTAGAACCTGCCAAACTCTGGGATAAAAATCCCTTGGTACCCTGTTCAGAGCACCATCAAGCCGTCGTCTTCGCAGCCATTGGCCTTGCCGGTCTGGTTCCATGTCATTGCCATCAGTGCTATCAACATTTAGAAAGCCTCCGATTTGTGATTTCTTGCTAACTCGATTAGACTTACAGCTGATTACTGAGAAGTTACCTCTTCCTACGCTACTGATGGCAAACTCTTTACCACTCATTATATGATGCAGAAGATTCTTCATTTCGAATGGAGATAGATTTAAAAGATGTTCTGAAGCTTCTTCTCCAGTACAAATCAATGTTCGAGACAACTCCGTAGCCATTACTTGGATAATTAGACCAACCCGAAGTCTCAACATCTCATGAAAAAGTTGCGGTTCTGTTCGGATAAACATAGCGAGGTAGACTAGTAATTCTTGGGTTAACATTGCTGTTGATTCGTCGTCTCCATAAGCTAGATGAATTAATGCACGTAGCTCGTTCTCAGGTAGAGGAGCTACAATAGTGTGCTCGTTATTTGGAGGCATTCCAACTGTCACCTGTTTTTGACGAACAAGCAAGTCTGTTACAGCTTTTGCTAGATCTTCAACACGCTTTCCTAGCATTCCTGCGGTGTGGCGGACGAGACCCCACATTTTCTGCTGACAGGCCTTCTCGTACACGCCTTTTAGAAGGTCTTTTACAAGCACTGGGTGTCCATTTTCTAGCATTCCTGTGTTGAACTGGAGACCTTGTGAATCCACCTAATTTAAAATAAAGATATTTTATAATTGAATAGCTATAATAGAATGTTGCTGCTCAATTTTAGAGAATAAAGAAATTAAGAATTAAAAAAATGACTTGAAAAAACAATTAATAGTTCGAAAATTGAATTCGGTCATCAAAACCATAAAATTTAGATTTGTCAGCATGACTCAAAATTTCAAAAAATATTCTTTTAGTTGTTAAAAATAATGAATAATAGTAATAATAGTGCTCCAACATCAGACAAGAGATGAAATGATTAAAAAACTACTCTCAAAACTCAGTTTTTTATAATTACCATGTAAGTTGTAAAAAGTATGAAAAAAATTATAGAATACAAATTAAACATCTTTTAATTCTACATGAAAGAGGTTCTTAGATTTTATTCCATATCTCTAATAGTTAGGAGTAATGTTCGACTAATTTTTTACCCTATGCTCAAAATTGGAGCATTATTTTACAATGGCTAATGAAAGTAATAAAATAATTACATGAGTTTAAAATTTACCAAATATTGCAGAATATCACCCTGTTCTTCAAGGCTTTCAGTTTCTCTTAACATAGCCATCAGTTCTTCCACTTCAGTATCAGCATACTGAGTCTCTGATGCATGTCTGATCCTTGGTTTTGTTGATGACTTCCACACCATCACATCTTCAGTTGTAGCTTCTGGAGATGGTGTCCGTAACGATTGTTCTACTGTTGCAATTGATGTAGGCGCTGTTGTTGCTGAACTTGTATCTGTTACTTCAATAAAAGGATTCACTGTGAGAATTGTTGATGGTCTACGATCTTCTCCAGCCATTCCAAGGATTTCCGCTGCAATTCAATTCCATTTAAACATTCATCTCATTTTCTTTTCATATTAAATAACTTGAATCATTCATTTTTTGTTATCTTTCTTTATCTACAATTAAAACAAAAAGAATTGTCGAGAATTTTGTTTGATTTAAATGACTTGATTAGTTGAAGTAATGAGCAAGAATAAAGCTACTTACGTTCTCGTAAAACGATTGGAACTGCTGCTGCAGAAGCCATGCGCATGCGATCGAAATGATTTATTATTAAATAGTAGGATCAAAAAGATCAGGAAAATAATTATGAATTGATATTTTATTAAATTAATTTTTTCTATTCAAATTAAAAAAATTTTTTTTAATATTCCAACTTACGTTCTACTGCTATAGAGCGTGTTTTTTTGATAGCTCCTTTAACAGACATACGTCGTCGTAAATTTTTTCCACTTTTTACGATTGCACGATTTAAAAGATCAGTACGGTGAGGAAAAGATCTCATCAGGTGCGCTTCTAGGTATTGTTGAACCTTAAATTAATTTTAACAAATTACAGTAATATTATTAATCTTTTCAATGTTCTAATCCAAATGCTATAAATTCACTGCGAATGGGAGCTCTGCTTATTATAAAAAACTGAATGCTTTATTATATTTATTTTATTATTTTTATTCCGTTTTATTATTTTAAACTATCTTATTGTGATTATTATTTAGTTGAAGTTTCCATCATGTTTTAAAGGCATTTAGAACTAAAATCATTATGCTTTGTTATTTTGTGTTGTTTTTTTTAACTTATTTTAACCCTGTGTTATTCCTTACAGTAATCAACATAAGAGCGATTGTGTATTAGTTATTAATTAACTACAGGAAAATTGTTATTCAGCAAATAGAAATTATCAATTATTCGATAAATTTATTATTCTATTATTTATATCAATGATTATTCTATAATTGATATTTTCATCTTCCAAATGATTAATTACAGAATGAGTCTGTATAATACTACAAAAAAAATAGTAATGCCGAATTCTGATTATTAATGGTAAGTCTTATTATTACAATGAATAAATAAATAAAATCCTACCTGTGGATTTAAAGTATCTGGTCTCCCATCCTCCGAACTGCCTAAAAAACTTAAGTTTGTAATGCACGAAGTGCTCAAGAAGTCGTTCATATTTCCCAAAGATACCCTAGTACCATTGATATACCCACTTTTTAATTTTTTCATTGTGGTTATCATGGCGAGAGGTATTTTTCCTTGATCTAAAAGAGAATAAAGTAGATAAATAAATTGTTTATCATGAATAATGAATGAGAAATAAACATTAATTGTTCACTGAAATAGTGCTATTGGATGACAAAAATACAATACAAATTAGAGGGTAGGATATAACAAATAAAATTAGTTGAATGAAGTAGTTAGAATGGTCATACCTAAGTGGTTATGAGTAGCAACAATAGTTATAGTAGGTCTGCCGAGCATTTGCTTCCAATTGATGCCAAGAAATGCCAAATTGGTCGTAAAGGTGCTGACAAGAAAGGCTGCGTCGTTTGTCACGTAGAATTCTTCAGCATCAAAGTTCTAACATGCAAAAGCACATCCCTACGTTTTTTCAAACATGTCATACAAATACACAAAATTCATTATTGCTTCATTTAAACCACTAAACAATCATTATTTCATTAATTAATAACACTCATTGTCACTATTGAGTTCGATTTCATTTGTCTCAGTTATTGTCGCTGTTTCAGAAGCTGTTTTTTATCTCCTAATTTATTTATTTCATAAATTTACGAATTACAAGCAATCAAATCATGATAAATGGATCCATGCAAGTTTGTACTATTTTTTTTAATTTTTGTATTTAAGGTGGGGAATTAATTGTCGTATAGTTTAGAGACTTTTGTTTACCTAAATGTACGCTTTTGATGGGCATTACAACAAGTGGTCGACCTAACATATTCTGCCAGCTAGATTTCAGGAAATTTATTTCACCTTTGAATATGTCGATCATGAGCTCATAATCCGATGCGATGTAGAATCGGGTCATATCAGTTAACTGCATGGATTGGTATTTAGCAATATTGTTTTTTGAGTTTGAAAGATGTTTATTTGAAGAAACTGAGGCAAAGTCAATTAAATCAACATCTTATTTTGCTATTAAATACCAAATTAGTATTATGTAATGAATAACATTAATTTCTAAAACTTTTTTGATCTTTTTTATGAGCATCATTAATATTATACGGACTAGATAAATTAATAAGGAAGATTAATTAACTTTGCCTTTATTTTTTTTTTGCAATTATTTTACTTAATAATCACCTGTGGCGTAAAAGCGAATACTTTGTCATTGAGAGAATAAAGTTTACTTGTACTCAGTATCCCAACATCTCTAGATTTCCTTCCAGACAATCCTAATTTTTTATTTCTTCCTAAAACCAAAAAACAATTCAATATTTTCACTAAAACTATTTATTATAACAATCATAATATTTCTGTTAAATCAGAAACATCAAGACATTACCTAAATATGTGTACAAATGACTTAAAACTTTAGCAGGTTGAACTTCAATGGGTGCCACTTCAGCAATAGTTTGTACATGAATGTCATGTTGCGCAATTTTTTCTCTAATTTCTTCATCCTCAGCCAATATAACCACCTGAACAACAACATCCGGTTTCTTTTCACTGCACAATCTCCTGTTTAGCGGATCCAATTCTCCAACAGCTAGAAAACCTTCCTGCAAAAGCTTCCCAAGGATATAAAGTGACTGAGCCCACTTAAAAGGACACCGTCCTAGAGCTTCTCTAGGCTGACTTCCAGGCTCTGCATATTCAGCTCCAACATTATCAGCACTTACAGCATACAACTCTGGAACTAACTTCATTCCATCCTCAGCTTTAATCATGATACTTTCTAAGGCTTTGGTGTAATCATCAACGGCACTTTTGTTCCCTTGGAAGCAGTAGTCGAGTATGAGATAGCAGAAGAATAAAGGCCATTCGCATTCGATGTTCTCAAACATCCTGAGCTCCCAGGGTTCATAATAAAGTCGATTAGGATCTTCTTTAGGAGTACGATATCCATCTCTAAGGAATCTCTTGCAGCCGTATTTGCCTTGAAGCTTTCTGGTGATCGCCTCGCGTGTAAGTTGGATTAGATTCGGTTCATCTACTGCAAAAGCAGGGAAACTGATGATGGAAAGTAGTCCAGAGTCCAGTTCTTTGGAGTTCGATTCCCGTGGAAGCATTGATTGCAAAACAGCTTGACATTTTTGTGCTTCATCAGCTAGAACGTGGATTACTGATGTGGGACCACCTCTAGCACCAAACAGGTCTAGTTCGTTCATGGCTTCCATTGCTGCTTTAGCCATTCCAATGCTGCTGGCATTCAACTCTGGTAGGCCATGGTTCGTTTTGTCGCCTCTTTCCCAAATACCGTAATCAGGAGTGCAATATGCTGATTCGATGTAAAATACTAGATTCTGTATGAATGCTACCTGGAATAAAATAGGGAATTGGTCTAGTGAGTTACAGTTTCATTAAAGAATACATTCATTTATTTTGAATGTTAGGTTTTAAGAGTGTCTTTAGGTTTATTTAAATGAAATTGACTATTAAAAACCTTCTAAAATGTTGAAACAGTTTTCAAGTTAAACAAATGAGCTAGTTTACTTATAAAATCATTTGAATATTTAAATATTATAGATTGTTTTTGTGAACTTGATAAAATAACAGAATTTTCGGAGTTGAAGTGGTTTGCTTCAGGCTATACGATGGCAGCTTTCTAGAAATGAATTAATAAAATTTTCACTGGTTTGTCTAATGAATTATAATTCTATTAGTAAATGAATTTTTTCAGATCTGTTTACTGATTGAATCAGTGAAGATGATGACGGTTTATTTTGGAGTGATAGTTGATGATTTTGAACATGTCAATATTTTGTTAATTATTTATCGATGTCTAGGATACAGTGAGCATATGTGGAAATAAATCAATAAATTTTTGAAATAAAAATAAAACCAAAAAGAATGCTTCTACCTCAACATGTAAATATCATAAGTGTCGAATTGAAAGAATAGTTGATAGTTTATTAATTATTACTCTAGACCATATATTTTTTTTTAAAGTTTGATCAATAATATGTTGAACTAAATCTCAAATTATTGTCACCTTTAGCAAAACTAAATGAATATTAGCAAATTTATGAGAGCTTTTATCAGCACATTTGATCAGTCAAAATAAGTCTATCTCATTGAATTCAACCAGAAAAATTTTATTAATTACTATAGGTCCATAAAACAATATTGCAATTAGTGATAACATAGAAAATAACTAAACATTCATTGATTCATTTTTAAAGAGTAGCTCTACGCCTAGAAAATTATTAATAAACACATAAACTTTGACATAAGTTAGTATAATGGTTACGAAAGGTTCTTCCTCATGACATTTAAATACTACAGATAGAAAGCAACCCTTTGAATTAAACCCACCTCATCTAAGTTGAACACAATCTGCAGCCCAGACGCAGTCATCTGTGCTAAAACCAACAGATACAAAGACACAGCATCAATTTGCAAGTGTCCCCACTCATGATCTCCAACAACTTTTTGTCCAGTGGCTGAACTGTATTTGGCATGAAGAGAATCTAATGGATTCTGAGTTATTTTAAATTTCTCAACCTTTTCTTTCTGCTGCATCATAGCTGTCAACAATCCTCGCATTAGTTTCACACAGCTTTGCTCTAGCTCGTAGGTTTTTGCGCGATCTTCATCAGCATCAGCTATTTTTTTGTAAGCCATTGATAAACCCCATACTGCTAGAATACAGTAGACATTGTCCCGGATCCAAGCATGGTCCATTTCATTACTGGCTGGAAATAAACCTGTCACTGGATTTTGGTGGTTCATGATGATCTTGTGAACCACTCGTTGATAGTAGTCCAAACGGACTCCTGAATTGCTTCGACTTCTCATGTTTAAAAAGTATTTTTATTTTTGAAAATAAATATTCCACTTCGGTATCTGTTAATTGACGAACCTGCAAACAGCATATATAAAAATAAGATTTATTAACCCAGAAAAAAAAATTTTATGTTTCTACAGCTAACGATTGCTTGAAAAAGACCATTTAAAAACAGAACGTTATTTAAGGTTATAATACTCACCAAGTATTTGCGTAGAAAATAAAAGATTATTGGTTTCTATTATAAATAGTTAAATATCAAACAGCACATTTAATGAATCGATGCCGATTCATTATAAAGATATTAAAAAAATATTTATTTACATCTATATTTAACAATTTATTGTCAATTATTTGTACGTATTATTCGACATAAATCCGCAATGTTAAACGAATGTCAAACGAACTGAGGACAAAAATAACACCGCGTGCGATGCGTGAAGTTGGCGCTGGTTGTTGTCAGCTGATTGGTACTTGTTGATCATTTGAATGTGTTGTGATGAAGTAGTTATTGTAAATAGCTGTTAAATCAGGACAATTAACACAGTGAATAGGGAGTTATTTTAACAAAAAAACGTTGTTGGATAATCTTCAAATGTAGTCGTGTCACAATTGAAAAAAATTAATTACAAATACGTGAAATTAATGACACACACTCGATAGATAATATTTATTTATCATGACATGTTTCTTTATTAATGCTTTTAAAGATTGTTTATGTAAGACTAAAAATATCATGAAGGATTAAAGAGTAATTACAATTGATAGAAGTTTAAGAAAAAGACGAAGTTAAGTTTAAAAGAAGAAAATTCTAAAATATATTGGATTGGCATAAAAGTAACTATAATGAGACACTCTACAAAACTTTATACATTTTTTTTCTTAACTTAATTTCTTTTCTCAAGTTAACTTTGCCAAATAATTAGCAAGAAATCTTAGATGCTAATGGTGATTAAATCATTAACTAAGCTGTTTGTATTGTAATAATAATAAAAAATATAAAACGTAAACCAAGTGTCTCATTACTTTTGTGACAACCCAATATTTGGTTGACTGATTGGGAGTTATACTCTTCTTATTTAGCAGTTATTGATGAGTCCATGTAATGCGTCAAGTCAAGAGTCATTGCTTTAAGAAGAATAAATCCTCCAAATTTTTCATTGCCTCTGTACATGAGACCAAGACCATCGAATGCTATAGGACTAGAAGGTGCTGTGGGTCGAGAATCCATAAAAGGCATTGTGCTCTGACCAACATCAGAATGAATAGAAGATTGTTGGAACTCAATGTACTGATTAGGTTTAACATTAGGTGGACTTGGTGCACTTTCCCACCGATAAGCTTTTTCTCCAATTTTTAATTCTTTCCTAATAAATAATATGATACTTGGATAAATCTGGGTACTTGGGTAATGCAAAAAAATCCCTCACCTTGGATTAGTATATGCTGATGGTAGTTCAGGCTGAGTCAAAGGTGTAAGCCACCTTGATGGATTATCTTCAGTGGGCATCAATTTGCCACTAGTGTAGTCGAATGGTGTGACATGAATCTCTAGCTGAAGAGGACTGATATTTCCTGCTAATGCATCATCGCTATATTTTTCTGATTCATGGCGCAGTCTAACACCTGTCAGGATGAAATTTGGTCCACCTGATATCTCATCAAGATTCAATACTCTCTGATCTCTTCTAATAAATGCAAAATCAGTGTCCCGTGTCATGGTGATATATTTGCCGTCTTCTACTTGAACCCAGCCTCCACCAGTGACGTTGGATAAATACACAAAATCTTCTAAAGGAACCCAAGACGATTCATTTCTGGCTAACTGGCCGAGAGGCAGCAGGGATGCTTCTTCAATTTGGATGTGAATCATTTTGTCTTTCATGGTAAATTTAACGTCGGATACAACTCTACAATCATCAACACATACGATTAATGTTGTTTGGAAAAATATTTTTTTGTGGATTAATTGAAAGAAACGTACTTGTTTTCATCAATGTTAGATATCTGGGGACGTAAACTAAAGGTCCTGATGGCTCTAGATGAACCGTAAGATTCCTCACATCTACACATACACGTATCACATGAATATCCACGCCAGAGACGACCGTTTACTTGGTGGTACGACATGTTCCCAGAACATGGACTCCATTTTCCATACCATCCGTTAGTATATGATCGTACATAATCGTAGCGCTTTAAATAATCTCTATTCTGTTGAATTTATATGCGAACAAAAGATAATATGCTGATTAATGCATATATACATTTATCAAGTTCAGGTGATCAATAAACATATTAGTAAATACAAGTGTTACTATTTTCAATTTACTAACATATTCGCAGATGTCCACGTCACCACCAATCCAACCGCAGTCACGGATCAGTCCTTTGCAAGGATGTTTAGTACAATATTTCGGTCCATTGATATCGTAGCAACGGGGATGGGACCACGAATAAATATCATTGCAGGTTGTAGTGCAAGACCACTCAAATTCCAAATTCATTTCATATTCATTTACAACGTAAGCAGTGAAGAGCCCTTCAAACTCTACGTAAGTTCCTGCTGCAAGTTTTAAATTAATATTTAGCATCATTAAATATATATTTCTGTTGAGTTATACTCCAAAAGCTCTACGGCTTACGATCGGTAAGTGATTTAGGATCGCAGAGGAAAATTTCTCTTGAAGCTTGTAGCATATTCTTCTGAAATTCATCCAAGTATTGGTCCAATCTCTTGATGAAATCATTTTGAGCCCGGTCAAATTCAACACTTGATTTATCTAAATAGGGTTATCAAGTAATAATTATCATGATTAACTAATACTTTTATTTATGTGCTCGGCGTCTATTAGCGCGAATTTTCATATACTTTTGCTGTCTTTCTCATTCCATGGTGAAGCAATGAGCAATTAAAAGAAAACAAAGTGTTTCAAAGATTTTCTTAGCTCAACAAGTTTACACTAACCTTAAAACTAATAAAGTATCCCATAATAAGTTTCATATCAAAAATATTTACCTCTTTGTAACTCATTTTTCATCCTATAAGCTAACGCAGTCATCAAGAAAGCTTTTATTTCGGTAATTGCTATTTGGTTGTAGATCTGTAGAAGTTGATTTTGGTAGGAAACTTGGGTATCACACAGAGTCAAAGGATTCATTAACTAGAAACCAATTAATTTCTGTATACTTGAAGAGCACATTGTGCTGTCAAAAAAATATAGAGTATGTTACTAAAAAACAGTGACAGCCGAGCCCTGCCATAAAGAGCATTTTATAATCAGAGGTTGGCAAACGTAGCTTTTCAAAGCCGCAGTGGCTTCCTGGGTATAATTTTCAGAGCCATTGCTCTCGTGAGTTATACTGAGAGAAGTGTAAGACTTTACTAAGTCCAGAACCAGTAAACTTTTTTACTGGTGCTCTGCAAAAGTCAAAGTTTTCCCATCTCTATTATAAACTTTCTAAATCAAACCTCTTACCTTTCTTCTCTCTGCCAAATTCTTCAAGAAGTTCCTTTGTTTGCTGATTGTCTTTTCAGGTCCAATGATGTTGAAAATCTCGTTAAGGATGTCAGGAATTAGATTAGGCTCGGTAGAAGTAATGACGATAATCATCTCTTCGACTGTATCATTGTCAAGATTCGAAAAATTTTGGGAAAATTGTAAGACTTTATTATATGTATAATTAACATTGGCGATGTACTTTTGGAGATGGTTTATGTCATTTATAAGATTACCTCTCCATGAAAGTTGAGCGATCATTGCTGCGAGTATGGTATTTAATTGTGTATCTTGATTCTCTATTCGCCGGGTGATACTATTAATTTTTCCCATTACGTTGGCTATTATACCCTCTTGAGTAACGAATAAATTCTGAAGTGGAATATTTACTGATACTATATCACCAATATCGTGAGCAAGCCTTATAATATCTTGAATGTTAGTAATGATAGGAATTTCAATAGATTTAACCCAACTCGATGAATAAAATAAAATTGAAATAGTGAAAACAATTTTTATCATTTTGAGCACAGTTCAATTTAATTCTTTGGATAACAATTGGTAACTATTGGTTCACATTTAACCATTAGTTTAAGCAAACAATTTTCAACATTTTTTTTCGCATAGTGAGATATGCTTAGACGGATTTTCTTTATTTTTCGAGGGGAGAACCCGCTAGCTACTGTCGGATGGACAATACCAGAGATTGCCAACTATCCTGACCTTTTGCATGTACAAATTCTAATCTGTGAGACTGCAGTATGACTCCCACTAGACTTGTAAATATAATTACCTTAGAAAGATCAATAGATCACCAACTGAAATCGAATCATCAAGATTCATGTAGCAATAAAATGAGAAGGATATTCAGGTGATGTCCTCTCGTGAATGATAAAGCTTTATATTAAATAAAATATTACATTTATTGAATTTATACTCTGGCAAGAAATATCTGGATTGATCATTGACTTTACAAAGGTTTTACAGAAATAATTAAGTGTAATAAGACTCTATACAGTGGCAAAGTGCAAAATATAGATCTCAGTACGTATCAAAGACTTATGTCGACTTATTGTGACTTTATGACTCTCGACTTTAGTAGCAAAATATAAATAATTATAACGACTTTACTTTTATTGTGCGTTATAGAAAAGCATGCCTCTAGAGGACTTATAATGATTTTTAATATGACTGGTACTCGTCACGAGTGGCAAATAATTACTTTTATATAGATAGCAAATAGATTAATTCAGTCAAGCAACTCAGTCATTCTAAATGATTGGCTGGACTTACTTGTCTCCTCGTTCTCTCCTGGATGTATGTACGTGAATGTATGACCTCTGGATCTCTGACTAAAACCCTGGTTGCAGACGCAGAATAACAGCTCCTTCCAGAAACAGCACTTCTTTGACTGGACTGGAAATCTGGACACCGTTGTCGTTGATCTCGGGATCCTCACGTTGTGGACTGCTTGTCTCGGAGAGACGATAACGCCAAACCCAATGATTTATTGAAGTGAATGACTTATTGACTTGACTGACTATTTTAATGACTATCTGTCTGACTTATTGACTGTTTAATTAAGTAATTGATGACTTGGCTTTGCTCAATGACTGACTAATTAATATAATTGCAAAAAGGCGGCAAGGTTCCCTCCGGAGTGTTATGCCTGGGTTGCCAGTGCGTGAGCCAGCGGCTAAGTGGCGTCGCTTCGCCGGGTGGCTTCCCTCGTGCCGGCGTGGCTCCCCTCCATCACGTGGTAGATGGGGTAAATTTTCCCGCCCTCCTGTTGGCGTTCTGGTGGCAAGCGGCTGAAACTCATCGAATAGGCATTAGTTCCTATCCTTGATAAGGCAGGAAGTCCAAAACAGATCTGACAGTAGTTATTTGACCGTTGGTCGAGCCCAACATGTCACAATAGATTATAATTAACTTGACAACTTACGTAAGTATACATTATTGTTATCACATGAGTTGTTTGTAAAATGTAGATTGCGTGATAAAAAATTGATTAAGGTTTTATTTACGATATGCCAAATTATTTTTACCTCCAATATTTTTGTGTTCAAAAGATACGGAAATGTTGTTATTTATCTCTATAATGCCTTAAAAACAGATTGCATTGTACTTTTCTAGATCCTGACGTCACTGATGACTTTATTACTTGCAATCTTTTGATAAAGGTCCGATGGTATTTTCCATGCAGTAGTTTTCGATTAAAATAGAAAAAAATCCAAAAGTTAAATTAGTTACTGAGCTAATATCAATTGTTTTGAAAAAGCGGTTAAATATTTGTAAGCAATACAAGATATCAGAAATTTCTAATCGTAGAGAACTAAAACTAAACTTCCTTCAATTCTAATAAAAACTTCTACAAATAATATGTTTCATTCTTGAAATATTTATCAAAGAAGACGTGAAAAAAGTCATTCTTTTTCATAAATAACAAAGCTCTATGTTACATATTGTTACAAATGATTTTCTGTATTTTTAAAATATTACTTCTTAACTCTCTCTACTGTACCATGTTTTCCAAGAGACTCATCCGACTGAGTGGCATCTCCTTAGGCACGATAATGATGAAAATCTTGCTAATGATGTCTGGCAAATTATTAGGGTTGATAGAAATGACGATATTGATTAATTCTAGGAGTATATCATCGCCATAATCTGTTATATTTTCAGAACATTCTAAAAAATAATAGTATAGATTCTCAACTCGAGAAACGTGTTCTTGGAGATCACGTATATCGGTGTTAATTCTGTCTCATACAATAAAATGGGAATAATAAAAATAATTTCCATGATTTAAAATATAACGCACTGTAATTTGCTGCATAAACAATAATAACTGTTTTTAACTTTCAACTAGCTGCTCGAGTAAACTGTTTTCAACGATCGCGATAATTTTATTTTGAAGCTAAAAAACACTATTGCTGTTAATAATTTTGATAAGATGTATCACTTTAGGTTGAATAAATAATTTTTTTGCTTATTTTTAAGGTTAACTATGTAATTTTTTTTTTTTTTAAAGATAAAAAGGTAAGTAGAAAAATACAGTAACGGGTAATTGTGACTTTCGCTGCATTTAATTCTAGTGATCCACCAGCTACGGAGCTGTTTACAATATTTTTTTGATATTTTAATAGATTTTTGGTGATAAAAACCGAATTCATAGGTATAGGGGAGAGTGGGGTAAATACGGACGCTGGGTAATCGCGGACATTCATATTTGGCTATGTTAGAAGGGGTGCAAACATTTTCCCAGTGATGCAATCGGAAGTCGATCTGATATGCAAAGCCTGAAAAACAGTAGTAACCCAGTAAACACTGTTATATTGTTGTAATATGGATGTAATGTTACAAATGTGACATACTTATATTACAGCAATGTAACATGGAAGTAACATGGATGTTACTATTTCCTACTCAGCAATGTAACAATGTAACATAACTTTGTGATATTAAAGTGATATATTCGTTACATTGTACTAAAGTTTTTTAGTAATTGATGTTGCTAATATAATTAAATTATACTTGTTTTATTACATTTCTTTACTTTTTAAGTTGAATTGAATTTTTTATTGTAAATAAATTTTTCTTTTACAGGGAGATTCGAACCTACGACCGCTAGCACGCATACGACTTAAACTTACGCCTTAACCCGCTCGGCCATCCGATGACTGGGTATCTAAACAAGAATATAGGCTTACATATCTAAATATTCTTATTGAATTCAATAATTTCGATAACAGAACGAGTTTATTTCACAGAAATAAATTCTTATAGGATCTAATGAGAAACGACCTAATAGTTTCTTATAAATTCATTCAGAAATTTAAAAATATCATTTGCTTACTGCTTCTTCTAAAGTCCTATAGTATTTTTTCTTGCAAAATCTTATCACGTTGGTTAGAAGAAGAAGTTATTACTTTAACGAATAGATTCTTATTGCATCGTGTAATATTTGTCTGATACGTTCTTATAAAACTTATTCAGAAATAACAAAATATTATATACCTATAATTTCCCATTGGAACTTATCATGTTGTTCTAATTCATTCTACCATATACTTATAAAATCAATCAAAAGTTCGGTTGACACAATTATTTACCCATAATCCCTTATTCAATCTAACAGTATCCTCTTTTATAGAATCATATACAATCGGACGGGGAATCAAACGGCGTCATCAACTAATAAATTCTTGAAGGATCTAATGAGAAACGACCTTATAGTTTCTTATAGAAATAGTTGATATGTTGTCGAAATTATTTACCGATAAGTCCTTAATCAATTTGATGACATTTATTCCGATAGAATCTCATAAAAATTTTTGGAAACATGAAGAAATTGGGTCTATTTGATTGTTAAAAGTCTTATTAAGCATCCTGGTAATGAGAAAATATTTTCTCTGCCGTATATTTCTTTTCAGGCTATCCATTCCCTATAGAAAATTGAATAAATCAGACCAATTAAAAAATATGAAATTGTATTAGAATATCCAATAGTTGAGAATTATTCTTTTTGTTGTATTATACTATTAAATCATACTCTTTCTTATGGTAAACTATAAAAATTAGTTCTATAAAAAACATTAAATTCTATTGAAAAATATTGAAACGAGAATTTATTTTTTAAGTCGCATTTTCCTCTTGAATTTACTGATTTTCTACAAAAATATTCTAATATCCTTCTTGTAGATAAAATAAAATTTTATCATGGGACATGAAGATAAAGATATAACTTCTAAGTTGCATTTTATCTGTCATCTCTGTACAAATAACAATTTTTTTTTTCTGCTTTAAGACACTTGCTAAGAAGCAAACTTGATTAATGTTTAAATTATTTTAAATATTCAACTCAAATAGATTAGGCGGAAGCTATGTCTTCATGTTTTAGAATAGCGCAGTTGGCAGCGTACTGGACTGTAGACCCGAGGATACCAGGATCGAATGTCATTGTCTGCAGGATTTTTTCGGACAAAGTTTCTAATAAATTTCATTTTAAGAGTCTATTTGAACAACAAATCCATATAGATTGTAACGAATAAAATTCCCTTAAGACGAATCCTCAAGAAAATTCCCGCCGTACTCTAATATTAAATACCCTTGGGCCAGGATTCACTGGCGGCTTCGTTTCAAAGTGAATAATTCTCAATTAACTACTGAAATAACTGTAAACTCAAGATCTTTCTTAACTCTGTTTTTATTTAAAACCACTGAACTACTAATGTAGCAAATAACATTCTATTTACAAAATATACGAACCAACAATATAAGACATAAACTAAACTAACCAAAATCGTGCTGAATGGATATCATACACCGCTACATACATTTAGTCCACTTGACTGTCCAATCATCTACTTTTACGATGTCTTCTACGCTTTTTAACAATGATCCACGCTATCAATATCCACTAATTATCTTAAAAACCTATCCTCAATGAATCTACTATTCTTTGATTGGCTTACTCGCAGCGACATGACGCAAGAGAGAGAGTAACTATGAATTGTTTGTCAAAATAGTAAATATTCCCATCCAAAGAGGAATGAAAACCCCAATTACTATCTATCAGAGCGAGCTAACCACTCGTCCGGGGGTACTTCAGGAGCTATCGACTCTTGAAGGGAAGGCTACGACCCTCCAAGCAACTTGGCGAGCTACTACTCACCAGGGAAGAGCTATCGACTCTTCCAAAGGTTAGCTGTGAGCTATGACTCTCAGCTTCTGCACTAGACAGTGGCCTACACTGCTTGGACAAGCTAACGACTAGTCCCGGGATACTCCAAGAGCTATCGACTTTTAAGGGAAGGCTACAACCCTCCAAGCAACTCGACGAGCTACGACTCGTCGAGGAAGAGCTATCGACTCTTCAACGGGTCCAAGTTGCGGGCTATCGACCCTCAACTGCTACTCTCTAGTGATCCCTATCACTGTTGGACAAGCTATCGACTCGTCCGGGATACTCTAGGAGATTAGCGACTCCTAGAGGGAAGGCTACAACCTTCCAGGCAACTTGGAGAGCTACGACTCTCCAAGGAAGAGCTATCGACTCTTCAGCTGGACTGAGTTGTGGGCTACGACCCTCAACTGCTACTCTATGAAAGGCTATCGACCCTCCTGATTTGCCCTGGAAGCAATCGACCTCCAGTCCATATGGTGGAGAGCTATCGACTCTCCTGTATTCAAAGGAAGCTATCGACTTCCCTAGCCAGAGCTTATCGACTCTAGATTTTACCCGAGAGCTATCAACTCTCTTCGTTCTCCTTCACCTATTGTGTCGAAGACAGAACTGATTACAAATCCATAATCCGGGCCTATTTATACCAGTAAGCTCCGCCCATTTGCCTATTCTCACACCACTAATGTGGTGGGGACGTTGTTATGACAACAAAAACCATAACATTTATTCTCTCTGTCTATCCTATAGACTTATAGTTCGCTCTCATTCTATTATATATATTTAAATGAATTTAACAGAAAATTGGTAATTCAAATTTCCCGCGACCTTCTATCGGTCGGTAACTTCATTTCTCTTGATTATCTAGCTACTGGATAATTTATTTTTCGCATTTACCGATCTTGGACTGTAACTTCGTTACAAAATAATGAACGTCTAGAGCGAATTAAAATTTCTTTTTATTTGAACTGATTTTTTTTTGTGGTATGACGATAAATTCCAATAAAAAACGATACAAAACATGCTTACAGATTCTCATACAAAGCGATCATAATATTCTCAATAATTTCGTATGAATTCCGATGAAAAACGATACAAATGTTTCTTAAAGATACTGACTATGTTATAAGAATAAATCCGAACATTGCATGAGAAATATTATTTATTTTAGAAGAATTGATAAGAAAATGCTCATGAGTTTTCTTATTGATTATGATAAAGTTATCAGAATAAATCCGAAAATTACATGAGAAATTTAACACTTTTTTTAAGAATCTATAAGAAAATACCCAATGGATTCTTATTAAAAGTGTGATTTTTCTCATGCAATTTTCGGATTTATTCTTATAACTTTTTTTTTATAAGATTATATCGGATTGTTCAACCAGGGTTAGGATTCTAAGAGTCGCAAGTTCGAATCCAGATGGAACAAAAATATTTTGTGTCACTTTTCTCAACATTCTTCTTCAAAAGTTCATGAACATGGTCTTTCTGATGAGTGTAAGTAGAAGAAATAACATAATTGAACGAAAATCGTAGGTTAAATTCATATTAATCTTGAGAAAGGCCATACAATGAAATACACAAGCGAATAACGGTAATAATTTTTATGATAATTTCGTTATTTGTATTGGCTACTGCTATTTTTTCATTATATTTTATTTTTAAATTATTTGTTGATTTTGATTAAATGTAGTTTTACATTTAATCCATTTATTTGTACATAATAAATGAATGTACTACTCATGGATTTATTTAACTTTAATTTGTCAGTTCGAAGGACAAAAACAGACTTAAATATTCCATGGTATCAGGAATAAAACAGAAGTTTTTTAGGACAAATTCAGTCTTCATCAAAGAGTTGTAAAACAGGTGGAATTTTTTGACTCGGGATATGATTCTATGTGGGACATGTACAATCTTATATAGATTATATATGGAACGTATAATATTGTATACGCAACATATGTGTCCGAAAAAAGTAACATACATGTATGTTACTTTTTTCGGTACTGCAGTACTGGTCAAAAGTTTTCGATCACATGTAAAATTTTACAATACACACAAGTATGTATTGAACTGACACTAACGCGCTGGGCGAGTCCTTGCGTCCTGAGGCAGCAAACTACAAAGGTAGCGTATTTATTAGACTACTTTGCCACTTATGCGTTCATTATTAATAAATAATACGAAGTTTTTATGACAATTTTTAGTAAAGAGATAGTTTCAAACATCAACGCTGTTTAGTGATCTGAGTGCAACCCGAAAGGCCCATACTACGAACTTCCCGGTGGAAGGAATGAAAACATTTATAATGTTTTCAAAATCAATCATTATTATCATCATAACTCATACTCCTATTAATTATAATGATCATTAAATATTTAATAGATCGTTGATCTGATTTATTCTGTACTCCACAGCTAATTTAAAAGGTACAATCATGATCTGTATTCTGAGCAGGATCAATATACGTATATAAAAATCAATGGGAAAGAATAAAGTAAAAACATCATTTACCATCATTTATTTATTAGATCTTTGAACATCAAGTAAACTTAAGATCAGCGAAAGGAGCGATAATTTTATTTCTTTAACGAACCCTAGAAACTAATCAGAAAATGATATCTAATGCAGGATATGTGTAAGTCAGACAAAAATACTTACGTCAGGGCTAGATACTAAAGAAATTGAACGAATCTAACTACTGCACATTAACGATTTACTATTTGTTTTTTTTCTTATGTGACGAAACTGGTACAGATTTACGAACATGATTTGCATAGTATTTTTCTTGTTTAGCAGTCATTGATGAGTCCATGTAATGCGTCAAGTCAATGGTCATCGCTTTAAGAAGGACAAATCCTCCAAATTTCTCATGGCCTCTATACATGAGACCAAGACCATCGAATGCTATAGGACTAGAAGGTGCTGTGGGCCGAGAATCCATAAAAGGCATTGTGCTCTGACCAACATCAGAATGAATAGAAGATTGTTGGAACTCAATGTACTGATTAGGTTTAACATTAGGTGGACTTGGTGCACTTTCCCACCGATAAGCTTTTTCTCCTATTTTTAATTCTTTCCTAATAGATAATATGATGTTTGGAATAAATCTGGGTATCTTTGTGGTGCACAAATTTTCGGTAATTATTTAGTTGAGGTTGTATACGCCCGATTTCCTTATAATTTTAATATGTTGTGGAAAAAATTATGCTGATTAATTTAATATGTATGTATAGGGCGCGGAAATAATTCCTTCACATACTTTTTCGAGGTTGAAAATTGAGATAATGACGTATATTAGATTTTATCACAGTAGCACTCTTTCCGACAATAATGAAATCATCGTGCAGGAATTTGCACGATACATCGATTTTTCTGGGGGGTAAAAAGATGGTCTAAATTTGCAACAGCCCCCCCCCCCAACCTCTCCAACATCGAGTATTTGCAAAATATCAACTATTCAAGATAGTGTACATTTTCCAATTTTCAAACCTTAAAAACTATGTGAAGGAATGGTTTCCGTGGCCAACATATATATGTAAATATATCCATCGGTGCATTCGAGGACGTCAGCCATTAAGTGTCTTTAGTCGATGCCGGCCGGCATCGGCGGGAAAAGAGGAATAACCTTGCAATTACCGTGGAGTTTTGCTCTCATTTTTATTCATGACTTTAATAACGTTGAAATTACGTAATGCGCAATACTTCCTTAAAAGCACCATTCTCTGTATGAAAATTTTTAAGGACCGTCCTCAAAAGCACTACGAGTCCTCAAAAGCACGTATCTACCTTCAAAAATGGCCCCAGAAGCACCATTCTCTTAATATATATATATATTCTTTCTCAACATAAAAAACTATATAACGTACTAAAATTTTAAGGAAATCGGGCGTATACAACTTAAACTAAATAATTACTAAATTTTCTTACCTCTGTTTATTATATGCTGGTGGCAATTTAGGTTGACTTAGTGGTGTGATCCATACTGATGGATTTTCTTCAGTTGGTATCAATTTGCCACTAGTGTAGTCGAATGGTGTGACATGAATCTCTAGCTGAAGAGGACTGATATTTCCTGCTGATGCATCATCGCTGTATTTTTCTGATTCATGGCGCAGTCTAACACCTGTCAGGATGAAATTTGGTCCACCTGATATCTCATCAAGATTCAATACTCTCTGATCTCTTCTAATAAATGCAAAATCAGTGTCCCGTGTCATGGTGATATATTTGCCGTCTTTTACTTGGACCCAGCCTCCACCAGTGACGTTGGATAAATACACAAAATCTTCTAAAGGAACCCAAGACGATTCATTTCTGGCTAACTGACCGAGAGGCAGCAGTGATGCTTCTTCAATTTGGATGTGAATCATTTTGTCTTTCATAGTAAATTTAACGTCGGATACAACTCTACAATCATCAACATATACGATTAATGTTGTTTGGAAAAATATTTTTTTGTGGATTAATTGAAAGAAGCGTACTTGTTTTCATCAATGTTGGATATCTGGGGACGTAAACTAAAAGTCCTAATGGCTTTAGATGAACCGTAAGATTCCTCACATTTACATACACACATATCACATGAGTACCAATGATAAAGCTGACTTCTCACTTGTTGGTAAGTCATGTTATTAGAATGACATCTACTCCATTCTCCATACCATCCATTAGAATATGATCGTAAATAATTGTAACGTTTTATTGAATCTTCTTTCTGTTTTCATTTTTTCCATTTCGAATTTTTTACATCAATACAAAATGGTAATTATTATTTAAATCAATAATAAATATTCGAATAAAGTTTTTTAGGATATAAATACATTGATTTAATTTACTAACGTATTCGCAGATGTCCACATCGCCACCAATCCAACCGCAGTCGCGGATCAGACCTTTGCAAGGATGTTTAGGGCAATAATTTTCATTATTGAGTTTATAACAACGATGATGAGTCCATGTCCAGATTTGAGAACAGGTTGTAGAACAAGGATTCATACTTACTTCATATTCATTCAACACGTAAGCATTGAAAAGCCCTTCTAGTTCTACATATGTTTCTTCTACAAAATTAGAAATAATATTAGGTAGTATCAAATATGTATTTTCATTCAATTACACATCGAAAATTCTACAGCTTACGATCGGTAAGTGATTCAGGATCACAAAGAAAAATTTCTCTCGAAGCTGGCAGCATGTTTTTCTTGAACTCTATTAAGTATTGGTCCATTCTCTTAATGAAACTATTTCGGGCTCGGTCAATTTCTCCCTTTGATTTAACTACAAAAGGTGATTGTGGTATTTAAAAATGATTTAAACGGCATCGTGAGTTTTCATAGGACGTTTTTACTCAGTAATTTCAGTTATCTACTAATTCATCTAAACTTAGTCTACGATAAAAGCAACTTATTTGAGCTGTAAAGGAAAATTTTAGTGATCGATAAGCGACATAATGGAACGATTCACTCAATCTGTAATTTTTAACTTCAATTTTATGTTTAATTATTTAACGTACTAGTTAAAAGTCAATTTTTTATGTTTTCCTCTACACATATGATAAGTTACTGCATAAAATAAATATTCACCTCCCTTTAATTCATTTTTCAATTTATAAGCAAACGAAGTCATCAAGAAAGCTTTCATTTCAGTGATTGATACCAGATTGTAAATCTGTAGCAGCCGATTTTGATATGAAACTTGGGGATTACACGTCTCCAAAGGATTCATTATCTGAAAACCAATAAAGTGTTGTTATTAAACCACAAATAATAAAAATATAAAATTTGTAACTATATTGGTATAGCGTCTACTTGAAGAACACATTTTTCTCATAAAAAGTGTCGGTGCTTCTCGTGCGTGCCTAAAAAGTACCAATTTAATAGGATTTTTGGGCTTAATTAAATCTTTTTAATTGATAGCAAAAGCACTCATTGTTAAGCCTTGCTGTCAATCACTTTTTCACTAACTAATGAATTTCGAATTGTTAGGTTTTAGAGAAGAGAAGACCCGTGTAATGTTAATGAAATTTCTTTCCAAAAGAGTACAAAATCATTTTCCACTGAAAAGATCAACACTCATCAGCAGTACTAGGTTTATTGATGCTATAAATGGATTAAAACCCGTGCCGAATCTACAGCGGATACTACAAACTATCTATTGAATACATAGCATAGCTAAAATAATTTAGCCATGTTTTATTGTTCATTAGTTTCATTTGTTTAAATAACTTTGCTGAAAATAAATAAAACATTGATGGAATAAGAGAGTCAAATTTCGGCAAAAATGAAACCATTCGATTTTACGATAAGAATGATAGAAATGAAATGGGTCTGAGCTTAGTTTGCGCCCTGATGACGAACATCTCATTAATTGAAATCCGTGATTTTGTCATTTTTAAGTTTCTTCGTTAAGAGCAAATTACTATTGCTGTAAACAATGTAAAATTTTACGTACATACATACATCCATATTTGAAACAAAACGCGAAGATATAAAACTACGAATTTCAAAACCGACCCCATTTCAATACCTTTCTAATAGGAAGTTAAAATCCCTCGTACGTTAGTTATTGTTGAAAATTATTTTAACCCTAGGTAGGTCACATAGTGACCTCTAACGACATAGGTCACACTATGAGGGAAAAGCCCCAATGACTTCTAAGATGCAACGTTACCACATCGTTTATTAAATTTTTTCTTCAATATTTTTTCTCTATTATAACAATAATAATTATAAAATTAACTTTTTTTTAATGAAAATTAGATAACAAAATTACATTTCTCAACGTTTAGTTCATATAATTTTTATTATAATTTTCTATTCAATATTTTTTGGCAAAATTGCATCGTAATATCTACTATCGCTTTAGGTCGGCTAATGAGAGAAACGCCGTAAACTGATTTTTTTAACTTACAATTATTTATTTATTTTAATCTCCATGATATAGTGATACTTTCTGAAAGCGTTAAAAAATTTTAGAGTTTAAAGAATACACTTGATTTCTTGAGAGCCATTCGGTTGTATTGTTATTTAGTGAAAAAATAGAAAACTATTTTCGCCGGCTTTTCCTTCATAGTGTGACCTATCTAGGGTTAAATGAACAAATAGTAGAGAGTAGAATCAAAATGTTTCAATATTCTAAGCCAAATGTATGGTAGATATCATTGCATTAAAAATTCTGGTATAGCTCCAAATAAAATTGATCTGTTTTTTTTTTATTTGTCAATTTCATTTGTTTGAACGAAATCGTTAAAAAAAAAAAACTAAGAAGTTAGAATTTTTGAAAACAATGCCGCTATTTAATTCTACAGAAAAAAATCATAAAAATAATTAATCTGACTTATTTTTTATCAAATTTCATTCGATTGGTTTGACAAATGCTCAGCAATTTTATGAATAATAGCTCTTACCTTTTTTCTTTGTGCCATATTCTCCAAGAAGCTCACTCGATTGAGTGCTGTCTTTTTAGGCACAATGATGTTAAAAATCTTGTTCAGGATGTCTGGAAGGTTATTAGCCTTCGCAGAAGTAACGATGGTGACAAATTCAGTAAGTGTATCATCACTGAAATTCGACATATTTCTGGAATATGCCAAAAAGTCACTATATATATCGTCAATTCGAGAAATGTATTCTTGGAGATTACGTATATCAGTGTTAATGTTGTCTTCTAATGGAAGACGGGCAATAATTGATGCTAATAAGTCATCCAACTTCACATCGAGGTTTTCTATTTTCTCAGTAATATCATCTAATTTTTTCATTACTTTGGCCATTGGATCCGATTGAGACGTAAATAAATTTTGAAGTGGAATATTTCCAGATAATATATCACCAATATCATGAGCAAGTCCAATGATATCCTGGATTTGGGTGATGACAGGAATATCAAGAGGTTGAACCCAATTTAGAGAATAAAATAAAATGGAAATAATACAAATAATTTTCATGATTTAAAATACAACTCGCTGTAAATTGTTGTATAAAAAATAATAAGCGTTCGTAACTTTTAACTATTTGTTTAAGTGAAATATGTTTAGCTGAAATTTTTAGAATAAAGACATTATAATCAAATTAACAGTGTAAGATAGTGTAAATTGTTGCGATTACTTCTGTTATTTTAATAAGTTATGTTGAGCATAACATAATTGCACATAATTGCATCGATATAATTGGTTATATGAACGGTGGTTGTTTTCGAAACAACTCTCTGCCTTAAAGTTGATATCAATCGTTACCTTGAAATATGTTATTTTCGGGGTCATTCTCCGTATTTTGATATGTATTTGTATAGGTTGCACTCATGCCTCCTTTATATTTTTTTTTTGTTTAACTGTAATTTTTTCATGTTTTATAGCATACAATCTTATGCTTTAATGCCTTCAGCTCATTTTTTTTATCGGTCTAGTGGGTACAAAACTCGTGTTTTTACAGAAGGTTTCACACCTAGACACCAAAAAAAAATTCAATCTTGCAAGTGGATGAAGATCGAGTTCGATAAATCGCAAGTAAATTCGCTTCACCCTAGACGCTACCAGACACTCTGACCTTAGACCCTGGCCAGCTTGTGAGAACCGCGACATCCACTTCAGGGCGTCTCCACTTCAATTTATTTGTTATCAATATGTTTCTCTCTCTCTCGCCACCACATATCCCAAAATCAAGGCCATAGGGGAGTGGTGCATTCGAAGCTAGAATTTTCAAAAATTGTTCATATTTTCTAATGAAATTAAAAAGACGAACTATTATTTTCATCGACATTCAATGATGGTGTTGAGAGCTAAAGTCTCCTTCTATTTTTGCCTTATCTTTTAATAAAATAACTAGCAAATTCCCGTGACTTCGACCACGTAATGTACATAATTACGTTACATAATAACAAACTGATCGGAAAAGTTTTTAAATTTTGGATTCGTAGTTTGAATAAGCCAAAATTTGATTGTTATAAACAATTTACATAATCACAAAATAGCCTATATTACTTCTGACCTCCTCTTTCTCATGTATGAAACAAATATTAATAAACTATTTCTAACTTTCCATGAAGAAGTTATTATAATTGGGTCGATTGGTGAAATATGAATTTTCATCATGCCTCCACGTTTCAAGATATTTCGAGCATACTGACCAATTTTTAGGATGATGTGTGTGTGTATGTGCATCCGAACGTACGTATGTATGTATAGACGTTAGCATTTTTTTCGTTTTCGATATTTCAAGAACGGATTCAGATATCGACTTCAACCAAAATTTATTCGAAAGATATTATTATAAAAAAGATTTGAAAGAAGTTTGAACGAATTCGGTCAAGCCGTTTTTTTTTTAACAAAAAAACTAATAATGAATAAATGACAAGCTATTTAAAATACTTTTAAGCGCAAGACGGCACAATATTATTAATATGAACTATGACTCTTAACAATTATAAATTGTTTATAACAATATGAATTTTTTATAAAAAATCAAAAATTGTATTTATAGAGTAACTTATGCGTCCATCCCATGAATTTAGATGCTTTTAACAAAATAATGTTATTTATGACGAGATATAACTCTTAACAGTTATAAATTGTTTATTACAATGTGAATTTGTTATAAACAATTAACAATAAGAAGTTCGTCGTGTAAGCACATACAAAGTGTGTTCAAACCTATTATTGATAATATGTTTCCACATAAATTATCATTTATGCATGCATTATCGTTATGGCACCAGTCGCTTTGCAAAAAGTGTATTACCTAATCACAAATTGGTTAAATTTTTATTTATATTGTGCTAAATTATCTATCACTTAACTGCTTCTTGTTTTTTTTTTTTGCATTAGTAAAAAAAAAGGATAAAATAAAATTTTCATAGTACACTTTTTTTTGGTACAATGACTTAGTTTAATAATAGTATATTTCGTATCGAGGAAGTAAAATATAGTATTTAATTCGCAAGAAAAATTTTGTCTCGAGCCGAAGGCTAAATCTCGTGGATAAAAGTCCTATATGTTCATTCCCATGATGTAAATACATCTGTTCGTCATATTGTAAGAAAAATTTCGATTTTATTGTTAGTTTAGAGGTAAAGAAGATGTTCTGCTTTGTAAAGAAAGATAACAAGTGTATGGATATGTATACAAATAAATTTTGTCATTCTATTCAAGGAAGAAACGTTCGGCTTTATTGCATTTAAACGGGGATTTTAATTGTCTTGACATACGTAACAGATTGAAACATTTATGTATACATAAAGTATTTATGATAAGTCATTTTTCTAGCTCTTTTTTTGCCTTACAGATGGTGTGTAAGAGACACTTGAACGAAAACCATTCCTGTAATATTTCCGCTGTTCACTAGTCATCGAGGAATCCATATAATGAGATATATCAATAGTCGTTGGTTTAAAAGCTAAAAATCCTCCATAACGAGGATGGCCTCGGTAGATGAGACTAAGACCATCAAATACTAGAGAATTGGAAGGAGCCGTGGGTCTAGAGTCCATATAAGGAACCGTGCTCTGACCAACATCATCATGATTCGCCGTTTGTCGGAACTTTATGAACTGATTAGATTCAATATGAGGAGGATTTTGTACAGACTCATATTTATATGATATATCACCTATTGTGAGTTCAGTCCTAGGAAAAAATCAAATATTAGAAATGATTTAAGATATCGTGAAACACCGTACCACCACGCCATCAATATTTTACCCTTCTAATTTAATAATATTCTTTAACCTTTTTTCAGCATATGTTGATGGTACTTTTGGCTGAGTTAAAGGTGCCAGCCACAAGGATGGATTCTCTTCAGTAGATGTCAGTTTACCACTAGCATAGTCAAACGGAGTGACATGGATTTCTAATTGAACTGGACTCAATTGTTTTCTAGATTCATCATCTGATTCATGATTCAACCTGACTCCTGTTAGAACATAATTTGGTCTTCCTGTTATTGAATCTAGATTTAATATCCTTTGGTCTTTTCTTATGAATGCGTAATCCGTGCCTTCAAACAAGGGGATGTACTTTCCATCTTTGATTTGTTTCCAAGACCCAAAACTACTATTGGATAAATACACAAAATCTTCAAGTGCGATCCAGGATGATTGATTCTTGTCTAACTGACCAAGAGGTAGCATTGGTGCTTCTTCAATTTGGATGTGAATCATTTTGTCTTTCATTGTAAATTTAACGTCGGATACCACTCTAGAATCATCAATGCGTACATTTAATTTCATTTCACAAATACTTCTTTGAAGATTAATTGAAAAAAGTATACTTGTTTTCATCAATGTTGGATATCTGGGGACGTAAACTAAAAGTCCTGATGGCTATGGATTTACCATAGGCATCTTCACATCTACACATACACAGATCACATCTATAAAATCCTGAATATCTACTAGTTATTGCTCGATATCTCCCTTCACACCTTTCACTCTTTCCATACCATCCATTGGAGTAAGACCTCACCCACTGATAGCGTTTTGCTGTACCGTCTGTCTGTAAATGAGAATAAATTCATCAATTAATCTTTGAATATTATTCTATATTATATTTCTTGTTATAAATCTACCCACGTATTCGCAAATATCAACGTCACCACCAATCCAACCGCAGTTGTAAACAAGTCCGCGGCAAGGATTTATTGGGCAATAATGTTGATCAGAGATTGAATAACAATTATCATGTGACCATGCCCGTATTGAAGGACAATTTGCCGAACATGACCCCGAATAAGCTTGCATTTCATTCATCACATAGGCTGTGAAGAGCCCTTCAAGTTCGACATAGGTATCTTCTATAAAATTATGAATGCAATTTTTCTTTGTTAAATATTCTTTTACCAGATTATACTTGAAAAGTACAAAAACGTACTATCTACGAGTGATTCCGAATCACAGAGGAAAATATCTCTTGAAGCTTTCACCATGTTTTGTCTGAACTTTATTAAGTATTGATCCATTCTCAGGATAAATGCACTCTGAGCGTGTCTTATTTCACCCACTAATTTGACTGAAAAAGGTAAATAACGCAATTACAATTTATTGAAATAAGTATTGTACAACTTACAATGATTACTTACCATTTTCAAATTCATTTTTTAACCTATGAGCGAAGCCGGTCATCACAAAAGCTCTCATTTCAGTAATTGATATCAAATTGTAAATTTGGAATAGTCGGTTTTGGAATGAAATTGGCGAACCACACATCTCTAAAGTAGTCATCACCTAGAAATTAATCATTTCTCATTGTATAAAACAATCCTGGCAACATAGTCTACCTTATGGATCACTATAGTACAGAGTGTCCAATAGGTACGTGTAAAAACTAATTCATTGATAAGATATTAGAGAAGAAGGAAAGAAAAATTTAGTTTTCACAAGTTTCTATTGAAGACCCTGTACTTCTGTTGTTGGTCTACCGTATGAATCTCGCGTAGCATTTATTTATAGTACTTATGTGTAACTGATGTATATTGTCTAACGTTAGGTTCTGATGACAGACTTACAATGATCTGTTTATCAGAAGGGAGACTTACGAAAATCTGATGTAAATTTGTTTATAAAGACAGATATATTTTTGTCGTATATAAACTACTGTTACATTTACAACCGGGTTTATACACTAGTGTTTCAAATGTAAATGGACAGGGTAGTTTAGAAAAAAATGTTTATTACAAAGAATCTAATTACTTAATTAAAAAACTGATACACAATAATTAATAAACTGAGATTAGGTCTCATTTATACTCTTTATTTATGTATATTTTTTTCATAACTACCTGCTTTTATATTTTGAATAAATCTTTACATCTTTAGGTGTCTATTTACTTTTGATACGGTCGTGTACTTGATCACACCGAATTTATTATTATACTTTATTCACACCAAATATGTGCTAAGTGGCCAAAGATAGTGGGCACTGGTAAAATATCAAAAAAGTCCCACTGTTTTTTTTTATATACATCTTATATACTAATATGTACGTATTTTAGGCTTATCACTTTTGTTATTTGTTACTGATAATCGGTTTTATTTTTTAAACAAGAAATTGCCAAGATAAAATGAGTTTTAATTCTTTGAGCTTATATTAGAGAAACATACCATTTATGCTGATGTCAAAGACTAGAGAAATAGATAAATAGCAGTAATAAATTGAAAATACAATGTTTTTTACTTTTCTTTTTTGTATCATGTTTTCCAGAAATCCCACTCGAGCTAGTGCTGTTTGTTTCGGCACAATGATGGTGAAGATTGTGTTTAATATATTGGGAATATTTCCTGTCTTCGTAGAAGTAACTTTGGTAGTAAACTCCAAAAGTGTACTATTGCTGAAATCTGATATATTTTGGGAATATGCCAAAAAGTCGTTATACGTCTCGTCAACTCTAGTGATGAGCTGTTGAAGATCACGTATATCAGTATTGATATTGTCTTCCAATGGTAGTCGGGCAATTATTGCTGCCAATACATCATCTAATTTTGTATCTAGATTCTGTATTTGCTGAGTAACACCGTCTATTTGCTTTAGTACCCCATCTAAAGGATTTGCAACTGGAGCAAATAAATTCTTAAATGGAATATTTCCTGATACTATATCACCAACGTCATGGGCAAGCCCTATCATATCCTGAATGTTAGTGATGATGGGAATTTCAAGAAGCTCAACCCGACTCGATAAATGCAATAAAATTGAAAAAATGAAAATTACTTTCATCATCTTGAATACGGTTCAATGTAGTTTGTTGGATAACAATTGGTAACTGATTACTACCTTCAGCGAAATCGCAAAAAAAATCCAATAATAATGAAGCTATAAGTCTTGCAAGGTCGAAATGAGTGCTATCACACCAATTACTTTGATAAGGTGTATCGTTAGATAATACGTCGTTTATATTACCCCTTTTTTCCTTCTTCATACAAATAACTTTCTATAGTGTATTCTATGTTCTATCTAATCAACAGACTACTACACACATATGCTATTAAGACTATATCTGTAGCCAATTGACACCCTTCTGCATACTATATTGCATTTGCACAAGGAGACATGAAAACTGCAAAAAATTTATCAAAATAACCGACTTCAGAATGAAACTTTTCTCGCTCATTGGACAAGAACAGAACGAGTTAATAATGTTCATCGAAATTTTCGGAAATAATATGTTTTAGGAATCGGACTTATTTTTAATACTCGAAAAAAAGTTGTTCAGCCTAAATGAATCTAATCAACTCCATCCAAATTAGAGCTAATCAAAATTTTTTCTTTTGACACGATTGAATCTGATGTTTTATTTTTCAATATTTTTTATTATTGTTTATCAGAAAAAAATAAGTTATGATTAGGTCTAATGGTTTTTTCTCAGCTATTCATGAATACTTTAGAAAAGTGTTAATAGGTGTTGAAATTAGGATATCATGAAAAGTGAAACTCCATTTTATTCATCAAAGGTTCGAAAGACAAATCACAATGAAAAACAAAAAAAGAAGATAAATGGATTAATTGAACTGGACTCAAAGTATCTGATGATATTTAATAATAGGACATTATGTTGATCGCCTTTGAGGCTGTCTACTTGATACAGGTTTACGAAAATGTCTTGTGTAATATTTTCGCTGTTCATTAGTCATTGATGAATCCATATATTTGGTCAGGTCAAGTGTCATTGCTTTCAAAATAATAAATCCTCCATAATCTTTGTGACCTCGGTACGCAAGACCAAGACCATTCAACGCTAAAGAATTAGCAGGAGCTGTAGGTCGAGCATCCATAAAAGGAAGTGTGCTTTGACCAGCATCACTAAAAATCGTTGATTGCTTGAACTTAATATACTTATTGGGTCGGAGATGAGGAGGGTTTTGTACAGAGTTATCTAGATAAACTTTTTCTGCTCCATCTCCTAATTCTTCCCTGGAAAAAAACCGAATGCTCAGAACAGTTAATTCACACATTTTAAAGATTGATAAAATTTTGTTACCTTGGTTTAGCGTATGCTGGTGGCAATTTGGGCTGAGTTCGTGGTGTGATCCATATTGATGGATTTTCTTCTGTGGGTATCAATTTACCATTAGCATAATCAAACGGTGTGACATGGATTTCTAATTGAAGTGGACTAATACTTCTTCTGTCCACTCCTTCAATAAATTTATCTGATTCAAGAGCTAACTTGACTCCTGTCAATGCATAATTCGGGCCTGCTGTTATCTCATCAAGATGTAATATTTGGTGATCTTCTCTAATAAACGTATAATCAATGTCTCGTTCAAAAGGAAGATATTCCAAACCTTTCCTTTGGACAAATACTCCTGTTTTTAACTGAGGGAAATATTCAAATTTTTCAAGAGGAATCCAAGATGATTCATTTTTATCTATCCGACCAATTGGTCGCAATGGTGCTTCTTCAATTTGTATATGAATTACTTTGTCTTTCACGGTGAATTTAACATCTGATACAACTCTAGAATCATTAATAAGTATATTTAATGTTGCTGCGAAATTACTTCTGTAGAAATTAACTAAAAGAAACATACTTGTTCTCATCAATGTTAGAAATCTGAGGACGTAAACTGAAAGTCCTGATAGCTTTGGACGAACCTAAGGATTCATAACATTTACATATGCACATGCTGCATGTAAAAAAGCCATTCACCCTACTGCTAACGTGATGATAAGTTCCGTTGTCACAATTTGTCTGTTTTCCATAGAACATGTTGTTGCTGTAAGATCTTATCCAGTCATACCGTCTCATTGAATTGTCAGGCTGTTGATTAACAATAAGTCAACCAATAAATACTTCAATAAATTATGAGGAATATTGTGTATTTTCATTTACTAACAAATTCGCAAATATCAACATCACCGCCAATCCATTCACAGTCATCAACTAGTCCTGCACAACGATGCTTCGTGCAATAATCTTGATCTTTATAGTCATAACAACGATTATGTGACCATGTCCAGAGATTATCACAAGTTGAGCTGCAACTTGTAGACTTTTGATATGCATTTATCACGTAAGCTGTGAAGAGGCCTTTAAGCTCTACGTAGGTACTTTCTGTGAAATTATAAATGGTGTTTGGATCTAAGAAAAATCTGTGTTCTGACTTCGATCAGTTGGTGGAAAAAGATGGAAAGAGATTACAGGTAGACGGTAATCAAAAATCAAGTGGACCGTATGTTTTAGGATAGTTAAATGCTAGAACAGTCGGGATTTATTAACTACTAAATTAACAGTAACAAGTGAAATAATGATAAGAGAGTATTTCTAATATTTATCTAACATGAGTTCACTGAGACTGAGTTTATGAATCACCTGTATACGGTCTTGAGTTCATTAAGATTTCATATAAGAAGTTCATTGATATTTTTGATAATGGGTTCACTGATTAGGAGAAGAGCACTGGAAAGTTGTAAGTTTCTCAAAACTGGTCTCCGCACTAGGAGTAGTCTGCGTTTTTGTGAATAGTCTGATTTTTACTGTTTTGGCGTCAGTCACACAGACACAAGCGAGTTGTTTGTAAGTAGATCTTGTCTGGTGACAGTCCTTGAGGTCGTGAGGAGTCAAAGTCAACATCGTTCGCACCTTTTGTAACGAAGATGTTGAATCGGACCAACTTCGGCTTACTGATGAGATCTGATGAAAGTTAGATTAACTAATGAGTTGACAATCATTACTATAAATGATTGACTGATAAGTTATTTCATTTCTGAGGAATATTCTGGAGAGTTCTCCGGATTTTCACTAGAGAGTTCGACTGCATGAGCTCTCTGCGATAATACACATACCAAGTTGACTGTTACAATGAGTTGTCTGTCGGTTAACATCGTCTGAAAATGCCTCAGAGTGTCCTAAACGTACATCGAATACGAGCACTGACTGAACACTCGAAAAACCTGGATTCTCAAAGTGTCTAGCTTCTTGAGAAGAAATATTTACGCCTAGGAATTAATGAGAGTAGTCTAATTGGCATAGATGATTTGGCAGTATTGATTTATCTGATTATTCAGTGAGGAGAAAAATATCAGGCTGTCGATGGAATACTCTTGACCAAGTCAGAACAATTTGAAATTAGAAAACTTTTTGATATCAATTTTTAGATCCTTGGAAGATATCGTTAAAAAAGATATTTAATCATTCCGAGATATGTGCTGTATAAGTAGTTACATGAAGGAGACCTGATTATAATCAAGAAGATCATATAGGAAGCAATGATATTAAAATTATCTTCAGATTTAATTGGACTTACTATTCACCATCATACATCACTCTCATTTATAGCACAAGTTTTTTCAAGAAATCAACATATTTCTAAAGAATAAAAGTTTACCATCTGTAAGTGATTCAGGATCACAGAGAAATATTTCTCTTGAAGCTCTTATCATATTCTTTCGGAATTCAATCAAGTATTGATTCAATCGCATGATAAATCCACTCTGAGCTCGAATAACTTCGCCAATTGATTTAGCTAAAAAAAAAATAAATGATTAGACAATTAACAATATTTAAATTTGATAAAATTAGTTATGGAATATATATTTACAATTTTTCAACTCCATTTTCAGTCTATAAGCGAACGCGGTCATAACGAAGGCTCTCATTTCGGTGACTGATATCAGGTTGTAAATCTGAAGAAGTCGGTTTTGAAATGAAATTGGAGAACCACACATCTCTAATGGAGTCATCATCTAAAAATTTAATAATCTAGAAATAAAATATCAGTGCTCTCTAGTGGTCTGGGTGTGACCCGAGAACCCCACACGACTGACTTCCCAATGGAAACGATGAAAAGATCTCTGTTGTTTTTAAAATCATTGATTATTATGATTATAATTATTTTAATTATATTCAATACTAGCTGATTCCCGTGACTCCGTTCGCGTAATGTTTATCATAACGTTACATAATAATAGACTAATCAGGAAAATTTTTAAAATGTGAATTCGTAGTTTGAATAAGCCAATTCCAAATACCTATTGTTATGTAATATCGATAAAAGAAAAGTAGTATACTCGTAAATAATAAGAAAAAATATCAGTGCTCTCTAGCGGTCTGGGTGCGACCCAGAAGGTCCACATTACGAGTTTCCCAGCGGAAAGAATGATGAGATTTAGTTAGTTTAACATTTTTTCTCAGTTTTTTGATTCTGCAAAAAAAATGGCTTAAAAACCTAATGGATGTTGCTGAAAACCTAATCAGTTCTAAGTTGCATCAAATACAATTGGTCCCATGTCGATATTATTTTTTTTTCTCAAGATAATCATGGCGAAAAATGATTCCGAATGCTCGTACGAACATACGTACATACACAGACGTCCACTCAAAAACTATTGTATTCGACTGTGGGGGTCTTGAAATGTGGAGATATATCAAAATGCGAGATTCGCAGGATCGGACCCACAACTGTGGTAAGTTATAGTAATGGGTCCAAATTTGCGAATCCCCTGTTTTGACATATCTTCACTACCCTAGGGTAGTTGAAAAAAAACTTATTCTATCGTAAGATTCAATTTCTGCTCCTTTGCAACAATTTTCTCGAAAAATCTTTACAAAATCTTCTCATTGGAAAGTTAAAAATCAAATGACACTTACCGTTCTTCTCTGTATCATGTTTTCCAAAAGACCCACTCGAGCTAGTGCTGTTGGTTTCGGTACAATGATGTTGAATATTGCGTTCAATATGTCGGGAATATTTCCAGCGCTTTTTGAAGTTACTTGAGTAATAAACTCCAAAAGTGTATCATCGTCAAAATACGATACATTGTAAGAGTACGCCAGAAAATCACTATATGTCTCATCAACTCTAGTGATGAGCTGTTGGAGATCACGTATATCAGTATTGATATTGTCTTCCAATGGTAGTCGAGCAATTATTGTTGCTAATAAGTCATCCAATTTTGTATCTAAATTCTCTATCTGCTCAGTAATACCATCTAGTTTCTCTAATACTGTATTTATTGGATTCGCTACTGGACTAAAAAAATTTTTGAATGGAATATTCCCTGACAGTATACTACCAACATCGTGGGCAAGTCCAATTATGTCTTGAATGTTACTAATAATAGGAATAGTGAGAGGCTCAACCCAATTCGATGAATGAAACAAAATTGAAATAAAAAAAATGAATTTCATCATTTTAAGCACAATTCAATGAAATTTGTTAACTAATAATTAGTTTAAGTGAATCGAATGAATTACTTAGGTGTCTGTTTATGAAAGAACTCACGCTCAGTTGAATTATGTCGAAGGTCGATGTTACAATTAAATTAGAATTTTTACTAAGTAGAAGTTAGTGCTATTATACCACAATTAATTCCATAGCCTAGAAAATTACCAATTCTTGCTATCACTCTAATTATTTTGATAAAGTTAACTGTTCAAGGTGTAATCGTTTGTTTTTTTCAATCCATTTTATCAACAAAAAATATTTATCTAGGTATTAAATTTTATATTCACTTTTTATCATGTGGGCGAAACTAGGGTAAGTTAAATAAACCCTTTCAAAAAAATGATGAAAAATGTGTAGAATTTTCAAATTCAAATATGATTACTACTTTGAGTACAGCAGTATCAACTTTTTTGTTTCTTTGCGTATTTAGGCTTGTAATAACAACCTAGTAAACACTAATTATAAGAGCAATATAACATAGAGGTAACAAATATGTAACAAGTTATATAACGGAAAATTACATATAAGTTATGTAACTTTAATATATCGTCAAAGCAACAAGTTTATATTGCAGATATCACACTCATGTGACATTGTAGTCGTATAACGTAGTTATCTAATAGCAATGTAATTAGCGTTATATATATGTTTTATCCATGTTATATAACGCTATTATACTAGTAGTACATATTTTTTGTTATTTAATGATATGCTTATAACAGGGTAATTTGTTCTTAGCTACAAGGATATTTTACAGTTTAAAAACTAATTGTGTACCTGAATTGTTAGAGAATTCCACGTTTACTTTATTGATGGCTATTAAATATATATATTTAATATTCAGAGAAAAAGGATTCATTTATCAATTTGTTTAACCTTAAACATCTACAAAATGTTCTGTAATCTCAAAAATGAATAAATCTCAATTGAAAATTAGGAAAAATGACATAATAAACAGTAATTTTACATAATAACTAAACTGAACTATAATTAACACAATTATTCTGATTTTTCTTTATATTTATACATGTAACGAAAATGCATGTTCATATAGGCCTATTTTCGATTTAGGGATGAATTATGAGAATAGTCGAGTGGGTAAAAACGTTGGTTTAAGTTGCGTGTGAGTGAGTGGTCGTAGGTTCGAATCCTCCTAAATAGGAAAAATTTATTTCACTAAAACAATCAAATTACACTTAAAAAGTATAGAATAGTAAATAAAATCAATAAAATCCAATAGAAACATATTGCCTACAATTTTTTTCCAATTTAAACAATATCAATGTTGATAACAATGTTATGTAACCGTACTACTACTGTCATATAACAAAGTTACAAAACAATGTTATATTACTAAGGCGGCAATAGCCAAATTTATCTAGCTTCTGTGGTGTATAACTGCAATGAAATATCTCTGCTTAAACTGTCCTGTTGAAAAACAAAGTTTTAATAGGGAAATATATAGGAAATTTCCTGTAAAATATTTCCACTCGATAGTAAATTTTAAGTTCTTTGTAAGTTAACTTTGTACTTAAGAGGGGTCTTAGTAAAATAATTACTTAGGATAACCCAAAATTTACTTACAACAACCCAAAATTCACTGTTGAACAGAAATATTTTTACTTATAAATTTCGAAACGTGAACTTGTCATTTTTGCACTTAGATTTAGTGAAAAAATTCTCTCCGTGTATGACTGTGCATGCAGAATACTAAACAAAGGTAGTTTAGAAAAATGTACAGTAGTAACCAGTGATCAGTAGAGACTAGTAAAGTAAAGAGACAGATGTTGTTTGCAAAATATATGCATGTCTATAACTGAATAATATAAGATTGCACATAAAATGAATGTATGTACGTACGTATGTCAGCATTTTATTTGTTTTCGATATCTCAAGAACGGATTGAGATATCGACTTCAACCAAAATTCATTCGAAAGATATTGTTATACAAAAGATCTGAAAGAAGTTTGAACGAATTCAATCAAGCCGATTTTTTTTTATTATAAAAAAACTAATAATGAATAAATGACAAGATTGACTATTTTTAAAATACTTTTAAGCAAAAGAATAACAATTTCATTCGGAAATTAACTCGATGTTCACTGAACATTATTATTTACAACTTAATATGACTTTCGACAATTACAATATAAATTTGTTATAAACAATTAAGAATCGTGTTTATCCATGAACTGATGCATCTATCACATGAACTTGAATGTTTTCGACAAAATGATATTATTCATGACGAGATATGACTTTCAAAAATTCTGCATTGTTTATAAAAATATGAATTTGTTATAAACAATTGAAAATTGTATTTTCCGATTAACTAATACGTATATCACATGGATTTAGATGTTTCCAACAAAATCATGTAATTAATGATAAATTATGGCTTTCAAAAATTACAAATTATTTATAATATGAATTTGTTATAACAATTGGAAGTTCGTCGTGTTAGCACAGACAAAGTGTACTCAAACCTGTTTTTTTAACGGAGCTATACTCGTATAAAAAAATTTCGTTCCCCAATTTTTCCCGATGTTCCCCTCGTAACAACAATACAGCAGTGTTTACTAGGAATTAATGCTACATTTCACGGCAAACTGGTTAAATTTTCCACTGCGACTGAACATTAATTCGATAGCTAATAGAAAAATTATTTAATCAAAGAAAAATATATGATCCGAATATTTTTTTGCCTGCCAATACATGTTTGACATCAGCACATTTCGTATATAAAAAAGTCCTGATTTAAAAAGATTAATTAAATTTTTGAATTAAATCACACCGAAAGTGAACTATTAGTTTTCCCTCAAAATCAACAATCGAAGAAATAAGACTTTACTACAACTATCGAATATCAACTGCCACCATTTTTGGTTTTAATTATTCATAAATTTACAATCCAATGAGTTAGTAAATTTATCATCTACAAATTATTATTCATCTAATAGTTTTATCAAAGCAACAATACTGAAAATTCTATTTATATTACTCAATGTCTTTATTATATTATATTAGATCACATTCCATACTAACAGTATCTAATAATCATCATCATTAATGTGACGATGCCGTAGAGCTGTGCCTTTTCTGGATGGAGAGTTAGGCATGATTCCTCGACCTCTTGTTTTTGACGCCTTACGAATTGGATTCGGTATAGGTTTACGGAAATGTCTCGTGTGATAGTTTTGCTGTTCCTGAGTCATTGATGAATCTATGTAATTGGTCAAGTCTATGGTCATGGCTTTCATAGCTACGAATCCTCCATATTTCTCGTGTCCACGATATATAATTCCAAGACCATCAAATGCAAGAGGATTCATAGGTGCTACAGGTCTAGCATCAATGAAAGGCACCGTGCTTTGGCCAACATCATCAAAAATAGAAGATTGTACGAATGACACGAACTGATTCGGTTTCACATGAGGAGGGTTTTGTACAGATTCATATCGATAACTTTTGTCACCGGTTGTCAATTGTTTTCTGTAAGAAATTAGAAACTTTAGATTTATTTCAGATTTTTCCAAAGTTAAAAAAATATTCTCATACCTTTCTTCATTGTATGCTGGTGGTAATTTGGGTTGAGTTAGTGGTGAAATCCATATTGATGGATTTTCTTCAGTGGGTAACAATTTACCATTAATATAATCGTACGGCGTGACATGGATTTCTAATTGGATTGGACTAATGCTTCCAATTTCTTCATCATCACTGTATTTTTCGGACTCATGACGCAACCTAACTCCTGTTAAGATAAAATTCGGACCACCTGATATTTCATCAAGATTGATTACTCTCTGATCTCTTCTAATAAATGCAAAGTCTGTGTCCCGTGTCATGGGAATATATTGGCCATCCTTCATTTGGACATAGCCTCCACTCGTGACATTGGATAAATACACAAAATCTTCCAGAGGAACCCAGGATGATTGATTCTTGTCTAACTGACCAAGAGGTAGCAGTGGTGCTTCTTCAATTTGGATGTGAATCATTTTGTCTTTCATGGTAAATTTAACGTCTGATACAACTCTAAAATCATCAATACGTACATTTAATTTCATTTCACAAATACTGCTTTGAAGATTAATTGAAAAAAGTATACTTGTTTTCATCAATGTTGGAGATTTGTTGACGCAAACTAAAGGTTCTTATAGCTCTGGATGTACCGAAGGATTCCTCACATTTACAAATACATACATCACATGAATACCAATGCCAACGTCTGCCAGTTAGTTGTCTGTAAATCGAATCTGGGCATGTAGACCATTTTCCATAGAATCCATTAGTGTACGATCTTACATAATCATAGCGTTTTAATGAATCTTCCGGCTAAGATAATTACAAAAAAATCATTTTTTACTATCAAATTGTCCTACAGATTTTTATTTGATGCTTGAATTATTTTGAACTACTAATTACAACGAGCATTAACTGTGCTCAAAAATCATAATGAATAACATTTTTGAAGTTAAACTTCCCGGATAGTAAAAACCAAGGCGCCAAGCCTGGTGTGCCAAACTTAGGCCAGGCCTAGCAAACCAATTGTTGTCAAAATTTCATGTAAATTTATTAATAATATAACAAACCGTTTAATAATTAAAAATATATAATTATTAAAGTATAATATAATGCATATTTATTTTTACTTTCGAAATTGACTTGAACATTTAAAAATTTATTGATAATCGTTTGTATTCGATAAAAAGTTTCACTTCAAACACCGTCAGTTTTTGAACAATGCATAATTTGTTTTTTAATATACTTACATATTCACAAAGGTCTACATCACCACCAATCCAACCACAATCATGAATCAATCCTTTGCAAGGATGCATAGTGCAGTAATTTTCTTCATAAAGTTTGTAACAGCGGTGATGGACCCATGTGTTTATCTCAGAACACGTAGTTGAACAAGGATTCATATTTACTTCATATTCATTCATCACATAAGCTTGGAAAAGTCCTTCAAGCTCTAAATTCATCTCTTCTACAAAATTCAAAATAAAAAACATTCAGTAATAAGTAAATATAAAATGGAAAATAGGATTTTAGGCTTACTATCTGTAAGGGATTCAGGATCACAGCGATAAATTTCTCGTGAAGCTTTCAACATGTTTTTTCGGAATTCAATTAAATATTGGTCTAATCTCATGATGTATGCACTTAGAGAACGTTCCATTTCACCTTTTGATTTAGCTGAAAATAATCATTTTATCCATCAGTATAGTCTAGCAATTAATTCAGCTCTGCATTTTGTTTTAAGTAACGACAAAGGGATTTGTGACCAAATAGTATTTTTAAAATTATATATTTCGAAAACAACGCTTCATAGATCAAGACATGTTACAAATAATTTGTAGAGATTTTTACCAGAAAAAGAATAAAACCAATTTTGGCTCTTTGCGATTGATAGCTCGCAAAATATTCAATTATTTATACAAAAAGAACTATTGTTTTTAAACAATTGACGGTACTTTATTTTTCAAAAAGTTAGCTACCTTTAATCAGATGTAATTATATAAAACTAATTGATATTAACTAAATGTAGTAATTGTTTGAAATAAAGAATAAAACTCGCAAAAAATAAGTTTAGACATGACCATATCTGATCAGATGGTGTAGATATAATCAGATTAAAATTTCAGATCCGAAACAATCTGAATAGACATGACATATCTATTTAGATGCTAACAGGTGAAAGGTATTCAGATTTGTTTGAATCTAATCGGAACTAAAGAAAGTTAATAATTCTTTTCAGATAGAAAAATCAAATCTGATCAACTTTAGCATTAATTTTATTATTTTTGCTGAGTAAAAAATCAGATCTCATCAGATATAATTATATGTACAAAAAAGTTTATTAGTCTGAATCTTAAATACTCTAAATACTTGAATTATGAAGTTTTTATGAAACATTTTATTCATCTTAATTGTAATAAATAAATGATATAATTTATTTAAATTTCTATAAGTTAGATTATTTTTTTTATGATTTACATTGACGCGTACTATACAGAGGCTGTTGCACAACTGAAAAAAATCGTGTTGAATTGAAATAAGATTTACTTATAGTTGGTATAGAATTTTAATTATAAACGTTACATATTAACTATAAATAAATTCTTTTTTCAGTGTATGCATCGCGCATATGGTGGTTACGAATACACCCGAAGACAACCGACCGTTTTAATCACACCGATTCAGAGTGTGGAGAAATATGACACTCTTGAATGATAACTATTATATTACCATGCAACTTACTAGAAATTAGTTAAAAATAAAGAAAAACTAACGAGTTTTAAAGTATTATTGACACAGCTTGTGGCATGGTCGGAGAGCAGAATAAAATTTACCCTGCATCAGGCGAATTTTTAAAGAATGGGAGGATAAAAAAAAAGTTAATATTAGAAGATAATTTATTATTTTCATGCAGCGTACCACGATTATCCTGCGTTGTAGTGTACTTTTTACTCGATCCTTCTTTCAGTACAGATCAGTATTATAAGACTGCTCATACCCGAAAATTAAAAAAAAAAATTTAGATCTGATCAGATCTAAACTCGTTTTTCACGGGAATATACAAATTTCATTTGATTTGTCATCACATATATTTCGTTGAACATAAGTGTAATTGACTTTATAAACGATACTTACTTTTTTGAAATGCATTTTGAACCTTGTAAGCAAATGAAGTCATCAAGAATGCCTTTGTTTCAGTAATTGATATTAGGTTATAAATCTGAAGTAACCGGTGTTGGAATGAAATTGGAGAGTCACACAATTCTAAAGGATTACTGATCTAAAAATTAACAAAAAAAAAAAAACATGTATTTATTGAAAATCTTATCAAAATCCTATTTAAACAAAATCTCTTACTATTCTTTGTGACAACAGATTCTCCAGAAAACCCATACGATTTAAGGCAGATTTTGTAGGCACAATTATATTGAACATTTTGTTCAATATATCCGGGATGTTTCCAGCTTTAGCTGAAGTAACAATTGAAACAAATTCCAAGATTGTTTCATTGCGGTAATCAGATAAGTTTTTGGAATATGTTAAGAAGTCTTCGTATATAATGTCAATTCTATTGATGTATTCTTGTAGGTTCCGTACATCACTGTTGATGTTGTCTTCCAATGGAAGTCGACTAATGATTGACGCTAACAACGTATCTAATTTAATATCCAACTTCTCTATTTGAGTGCTGATACCATTTATTTTCTCTAATACTTTATCTATCGGGTTACTTTGAGAAACAAATAAATTTTGAAGTGGAATGTTTCCGGATAATATATCACCAATGTCATGAGCAAGTCCTATGATATCTTGAATCTGAGTGACAACAGGAATATCAAGGGATTTAACGCAATTAAATGAACATAATAAAGTTGAGATGATCAATATAATTTTAATTGTTTTCATTATAATTCTACAGAATTTTATAAATGACAATTTCTAACTATGGTTGAACTTCTGGTTAGTAGTTTAAGTAAACTACGTTTAGGAAAATATATCGTTATCATCGTTCCACAATTAAGTTAATAGACTGAAAATTTATCTATTGTTATCATTGTATCAATTACTCTGATAAGATGTGTTGGTTACTACTTACTTAATTATTTATTTTATCATTGACCTAAACATTTGGTTGTTTCATTAAACTGATAATTTTAATTATTGCGATATGTACTTTTAACCATGTTATTTGCAACACTCTTTTTAATTGTTCATCACAGTATATAATTAAGCCTTTGTTCAAGTTAAAGTAGGAGGGGGTTCAATATGGTGTTTTAATCTTATACAGAATTTCAAGGTTTAAAGCAGTATCATAGGTATCTAATTTACCATCTATCTATGGATGCTGCCAAAAAAATTCATCAATTGTAAATAATATATATAGTCAAGATTTGCAATTTTTTTCCGATACCCAAACGAGATTTTCTAAATTGGTGCCATCATCGAGTCATGGCTCAGTCATTTTTAATTCCGTATAGTATATATTGTTTAAGTAATAATAAGTTATAATTTATCAATTCTTTGGCCATTGCCAATAACAAATCGTTAGAGGTCGCACGAAGTACAGCAATCATTTCTTCTCTTTTTTTATCGATGAAAGTAAATATCACGCAACTCACAAAATGTACTCACTTTGCGCAGATTCAGTATGATGGAGGGTTTGTTTCTTTTTTTAAGCGACCTGGTTTGACACTGAACATCCTGAAGAACGCAAGAAGGTTCAGATGAAAATGATTTCAGTCACAAAAAGTTGGTTTAAAAATCGATTCAGGTTCAAATAAGGTTCATTTCTTTGCCTCAGGTGATTTTGAATTGAATTCGAAACAATAATCAATTATTCTATTCTTATACAACGTAATTATGTTACATTGATCGAATTCAATGAATAAGAGATTTTTTTAATTAGCAAAAAAAAACAATGGTTTTAAATTTTCATGCATAAATTCTTACAGTTTCCGACTGTTCATGACAGTACAATAGTATCTACGCGGGTAAAGTCGCGGGAATAAGTTATATCATGAAATTCCGTTCCTATTGCGGATTGTCTATAGATTCTATAGGGTAGAAATTTTTCAAGTCCTTTACGTTAATTATGTATTGTTTCTTTACTTCTCCATTGTCTGATTTTAGGTACAACATTTGATTCTTGGACATCGTGAATTTTCATATCACAGAATTCTGCTGATCGATGAACCCCGAAAATGCCAAAAACTAGAATAACCTATGAAATGTAAAGTGTCAGGTATTATAATATTTATTATTTGCAAAGTTTCGAATTAATTTACTTTTGTAAATATATTTGAATAAATTTTTACCTTTATAGCCAAATAAACATTATCTAGTGCTTAGAAATTTATTAATTTCAGTCCAAGTCAGTAGAGCAGCTTTTTTCGGGTGGTGTTCTTATGTGTTATTTTTCGTGGACGTTTCGATTGTCTCGAAATTATTTATGTTAATGCCATGATTAAGATTTATCGTATTTTTAAGCATTAACCACCGACTTCACAGAGTCAATGGCTGTGTTTTTTCTGACAGTTTATCAAAGTATACTAACATTATACTTTCATTTATCGAGGTTGTTTTTTTCCTCCTCAACAAAATCATCGTAACAAATTTATATTTTTTTACAGATTTTTTTGGTAGCAACTTCTCACTAATTACTTTCGCGTGTTCGTTGAACAAAATTCTATCTTCTGAGGAAGATGGACTTCATGATGAACTTATTTTACTTTAAAAATAATTTCAACTTGTTTCACTGTTTTTCGATATGCATTTAGCGAGCAGGCGACAAAGACTTGGTGTGACTGTTAAGATTTTATAGAAGTATGATATTTCGATTATTTTGTAAATATTTAGGTCACTTCATAAGTCTTCACGCCGAGTTTTTGGTTGTTATGTTTATTGTCATAAAACGTACTAAACTTTTTTTCAAAAAAAAAACCACTCAAAAATAAAGTTCATTTCAATTATTGTTGATTTTGAGATTTGAAAACTTGGCGTTTAATGATTTTAGGATTTTTTGTAATTTTATCATTGTCGTTATTTATGTTTGGCGTACATTTTCGTACAGCCCAGAAGGAGGGGGCTGTTTTTGGTGAGTAAATATATTAGAAATCTTGAATGTAAATACTTCTACTGTTCTTTTTTTATAAATTTGCCATTAAAGCAAACAATTTAAAAAAAAACAAAGTGCGCTCAGATCCATTTTTTAAATTTATCATCTCATGATGTTTTTGAGATAGGAAAAGACGACACGCGTTGTATTGACCGAAAATATTCGAAACTAGCCGAATAATTCCGGTGTCTTTCGAATGCTTATAGTGTAAAGAACAACAATATTGTAAGTTTTCAAATAGCCTATGTATTAAATTTTTAATTTTTTAAAACTTGCCTTCATACAATATTATTATTCGTGGATTATCGAAGGTTTTTTTTTCATAACAGAAAAACACAAAAGAAGAAAAATATAACCTATATAACAAATTCCCATCAAAGCGCGAATCGTGTTTTAGAAAACTAAATTTCAGTTCAGATCGGTAATATTCGGTCAACACAACGCGTGTCGTGTTTTCCTATCTCGAAAAAATCCTTACATAAATTACTTCTAAGATACTTCGAAACAAGAACAGCTGAAAGAATTTTAAGTCCGTTATCAATTTGTATTTGATATTTGTTTAAAATTGATAAGAATCTTATTATAATTATTAATGAATAAATCGTCGGAATTGACATTTTTTTCTCTCATGAAATAAATTGAAGAAATCTTATCGAAAAAATATGTTAAAAAAAAAAAAATACTACCTACTTTTTTAATTTTGTAGAGGTTTGGAAACATAAAAAAAATGGGTCTGAACACACTTTGTCTGTGCTTACACGATAAACTTTCTGCTATTAATTGTTTATAACAAATTCACATTGTTATGAATAATATGTAATTGTTGAAAGTCATATTTAGTTGTGAACAATAATGTTCAGTCAATATTGAGTTAATTTCCAAATAAAATTGTTATTCTTTTGCTTAAGAGTATTTTAAATAGTTAATCTTTTCATTTATTCATTACTAGTTTTTTCATTATAAAAAAAAACAGCTGGTCCGAATTCTTTCAAATTTCTTTCAGATGTTTTTGATAATAATATTTTTCGAATAAATTTTGATTAAAGTCCATATCTCAATTCATTCTTGTGATATCGAAAACGAAAAAAATGCTGACATATATACATACATACGTATACACACATCATTTTAAAAATTAGTCAATATACTTGCAAATATCTTGAAACGTGGAGATATGATGAAAATTCACATTTCACCAATCTACCCAATTACAATAACTTCCTAATGGAAAGTTAAAAATATTTCCTAATGTGTGAAAAAAATCAAAATGTGTCATATAAGTATTCAAAGCAATTGATCTTCATAATTCCATGCCATAATTAACACATTTGTAATTTAAAAAAAAATTCTTTCCGTTCTAAATTGACCATAATTAGCTGAATATCATTTTCCACGATAGTTAACGTTGCAAGCAGACATCTTGTGAATAACTATTTTCATAATACATAGAAAAAAGAAGAATCAAATACACGATAGCACAAAAATGTAAATAGAAATTGAGATAATAATTATTAGCAGTCATTAAATGTATATCGTTTGATAACAACAAAGAATAGCAGTTATTGGCATACAGAGAATGTGAATGGCACGTAAACTCAAGGATAAATACTGTTACAAGAGTGGGGAGCATACAAGCGAGTACATTGCGTTGTGCTGTTTAAACTCAGCACGATGCCAGCCAGTGAAGTTTGATATCTCGTGAGTCTTTGTCTTCTTTCACGTTTGTGTATCTCTTTTGTTCTTTTTGCACTTGAAACTTTCAAAAATAGAAAACATTACTGTATTTATCATTCGTGCAATTTTATAATTAACCAATGTTGAGTGTGTAAAATATTTGAATAGTTATTTGTACATTAAAATGAAATGAATAATAAATAATCCAGTAATCTTTCAGTGATGAATCAGTTCTTCTGTTCAGTACCACCAAAGTTTGTTGTTTATTGAAAATTCGATTTATTGCTGTTATTAATTGAAAAAAGTATGGATTCCTTGATTTGTTGATTTCAAACTGGTAAATAATTGTGTATGATTTTACGTAAAACAATATGTTGTTTGGTCACTTTTATCTTCGTTTAGATAATGTTGTTGATGAAGAGTTAGAAGTGAAGAGCCACAATAACCTGGATCGAATCCAACAGGAAATTTTATTCATTAGAATTCTTAACGTTTAATAATAGTGAGTGCAGTCTGACATCTCTAAAGTTTAAAATTACTAACAACTTTTGTCAAATAAATTTACAAACAAATTAATTTTTTTTTACGTTAGTTATAATTTATTAAATTATATTTATATAAAAAATATAATTATCAGTGTCATTGTTGATAGTGATATTTATGTCATTTGAATGTAAATTTATTAATAATTGATGTAATAGACTCATTGACTATCAAATATCAGACGAAATTCTTTTTTTTTTTTTTTTTGGTAAAAGGTGAATGATTAAATTCTAATTAGCAGTGAAGTTGAACTATGTAATATTTGCTAGTAAAAATACTTACGTAAATAAACCTTGAAAGTTAAATAATAAATATCTAGCTGATAAAAAAAAATGAAATGTTGCTTTTCTGCATGAATTATATTGTAATAGTGATATCATCATACATTTGAGAGCGGAAATAGGTCTTCGTGCTGATTAAATTGTTGATTGGGTTGACTCTAAGTCCAAACATGTTATTAATTTATTTATGCAAAACACCTCATGAAGACTGGTTAGAGAAAAGTTTTTCCTTGCACTTTTAATCTTACATGCTAGAATTATTTATGATAATCAACCTATAAATATACTTTCTCAGCAAAAAGTGTTTCATAATGCCTAACAAAGTTGTTTTTTTTTTCTCTAGTTTGTGGAAGTTAGAGTCATTTATTGTTAATAATCGATATATTTAAAGTAAAGGTATCAAAGTTTAAAAAAATTTCATTTTCATTAGTTATTACTTTTTATAGAATTTGATTTAATATTCACTTTGATTCTTTCTTTTTTTATTTTCTAAAATTTTAAACAAAACATGTGAATAATAAACTTAAGAAACTTTAGTGTTTACTAGGGTTTTACACATTTAGTGCTTTATTAAAAAATATTATTTATGGTTCAAGATATTAATCATTAGCCCATTGAACTTCTTAAGTATAAACATTTGATGTGGATGCTATGATATGAAGAGACATTATTCAATTGTTTATAACAATTTGAAACCAACAAAAGATCAAAGGAAGCTTTTTCATTATTTTTTCGGTAGAATCGAACAACAGTATTGCTTTTTTTTTTATTAACTTTTGTTCTAATTTATTGAAAAAATACAGTTGACAAACAAAGAACAGGAGAAAATTTACTCTTAGTTATGCTCTAAATCCAATAATTAGTTTGATGATATCTGAAATAGATTCAACTTCACGAATAATTATATAGTAATTTTAATTAGTCAATTCAGAATAAAATTTCTAAGAAAAAAAATTGAAAATAATAAAAAGTACTGTTTTGGTTAGTACAAATTGTTTAAAAAACAAAACTGCAAATTATTACTCTAAATTAATCTATAATTTTCTTGGTGTTAAGTTTGAATAGGTTAATTAATTTTGTCTAAAATGTATTTTATTATAAAAATCAAAGTATAAAGCATTGATACATTTGTTGAGCATTGGTGCCATTACCTAAGACACTAGTGAAAGGTAAATATTTAGACTGAATTGATGTCAATATTATATTCTGATGAATTGATAGAAATGCCAAGAAAAATTACTCTCTCGAATTATTGTACTTTATAATTTTGAATTTTAATTTTATCCAAGTCATCTTCTATTTTGCCTTTAATTTAGTAAAGGAAAAGGTAGGATTATAGATCACTTTTTGTTTATACTCAATTACATTTTACTCTGTTGAAATATTACCATTAAAGACTGGACCATAATTCTACCATCTTTTCTACAAATTGCAACTTGAATGATTCACTTACAAAAAAACTTGTCTCTGTTTTTTTCAGAAACTTTTTTGACTTATACATGTAGCGTCTTAAGTACGTTAGTTCATGGAATCCAATAAAATGGCAGCAAAAAGATTACTGTTATCGAAAGTTAATAATAGAGAGAACATTAGATGACAACAACTTATAATGTTGGCATAATGATAAAAGCCAGTCCAATGTCCGGAGAATCCAACAAGCTGAAACAAAATATCAAAAAAAAAAAGGCTATCAATTATTATTTAAATATTCAAGGTAACAAATATAGATAAGAAAAGAAAAATATTTAGAGACTTACAAATACTTGAAGAAGCACTAGAAAAATGGATTGGATTCGTAAGAAAATTTCTGAGAAAAAGAAACCACAGTTGATTGATGATCTTGAGACCTTAACTGAGAGGTCAGAACGATGGAGAAGCATTTATGTAATTTATTTTACCATGTTTTTAATGTCGTTGGGTTTTAGTATCGTTTTGACTGGAGTTTGGCCATATTTAGATAAGGTATTAATAATCAAACGTGATTTAAAATTCATGTTATTTGACATCTAATGAACTCACAATGAATATTTCAATTTTAGTTAGATCCAACTGCTGGCAAAGAATTTATGGGCTATGTGGTAGCAGCTAATCCATTGGGTCAAATGTTATTCTCTCCAGTGGTTGGTTGGTGGGGAAATAAAAGAGGATCTGTTAGACTTCCGCTTCTCATCACTTTGGCACTCTTTGTCGTAGCTTCAGGAATCTACAGCACATTGGAGATTATTCCGGGAGATAAAAAAACGTGGATGATAGCAGGAAGATTCTTAGTAGGCGTTAGTTCTGGTAGATTATAATACTTTTTTATCACATTTTATGATAATTGTACCATTTTCTATGTGTTTTTTAAGCACCAATAGAACTTTTATCTTCAACTGCTTCATCTGAATGATAAGAATTTTATTTTCATCAGCTCTTACTATTTAGCTTAGTGTAATTAAATTTAAATCCCTCATAAATCTTAATAATTAAGGAGTGTGATTTATTTTTTAATTACATTTATAATCACAAGTGCAAGATAACTTGAGAGAATTTTTGAATGAACATGTTGATCTTGAGTTATAATAGTTGAGTTGAGTGCTAGAGATAAAAGAGCTTTGATTAAAGGAATGCAATTAAAGTATTCATACAAATAACTGGTTCAAGATCAGCATGAGTCCTTGGAGTTGGACTACTTTTAATTCAGTCACCAACATAAAGTTAGAATTTTTTAGGATGGTTGAAAATTTTAGGAAATATTTTTGGAGTTGCTGAAAATAGTTACCCTAAAATCAGTTTTTCACAATTAGCCCGTGATCTATCAGAGATATGAAAAAAAAGTTCTAATAAAAATGGACGAACTTTTAATTTTTTATAAAAAAGATCTAAAGACTTTATTTGCTATCTTTCCTCATTTAGCTGTAAAGTCGTGATAAAAGTGGAAAAATGTTAAAAATTGATTATCTTGATGTTTATTGTGATTTGGTAGTTAAACTATAAGAGATAGATGATGAACCCTGAAGACTTTTTTGTGGAAAATTAAAAGATCTTCCATTTCTGTTTAAAACTTTTTCCTGTATCTCTCATAGTTTATGAGATAATATTAAAAAATCTAAGTTTAACAGTAGTTTTGTGATGATTTCACCCTTTTACCTAAGTTGGAGCATTCTTTTCACTATTACTTATGACTTTTTGTAATCTTCAAAATATTTCCTAAAGTTTTCAATCATGCAGAGAGTATTAATGTTCTAAAAAATTAATCATTAACCGATCCATAATTGAATCGAATTAATTAAAAGCAATTTTTCTATTCTACAGCAAATATTGCAGTAGCAAGATCTTACCTCTCAGCAGCAACCAGATTATCAGAAAGGACCCAAGCAGTGTCCATGGTTTCTTTGGCTCAAGTAAAATTTATAAATTTATTAACTTCAATGAATAAAAATGAGATTAATAGCAATGAAATTGATAAAAAATAATAAAATCTCTTAAATCAGGTGCTGGGTTTCGTTGTCGGTCCTGGACTCCAATCAGCAGTAACACCGCTTGGTAATGATGGTTTTGTTCTCTTCGGGTTACCCTTTAATATGTACACAATGGCTGGATGGATAAATGTGTTCATGGGAATTCTTAATTTCTTCCTTTTTTTGCCATGGAATTTTGTCGAGCGCAAAATAGCTGCTCGGGAAGCGATGAGAGATCAGGGAAAATCATCAGGTAACATTTTCCACCGTAACTATTGATGATAAAATGAAATTGTTTCTTATGATTTATTTATTTTTCTTAGAAAGAGAAACATGGAAAGCTATGAAGCCTGATTATTTAGCAGCATGGACATTAATTTGTGCATTTTTTATTTTGGTTTTCAATTTTGTTTTATTGGAAACGTAAGAAAATCAACTTCAGCATGAGTTTCAATCATAAAAATTATGGCAATAAGTTATAATAAAAATATTTTTTCTAGACTTGGCACACCATTGACAATGGATCAATTTGCCTGGACAAAAAAAGAGTCGCTTTACTACATAGGTCTCTTATTGAGTATTGGTGCCATCATTGCTTGTGTTATGTTCGTAATTATTGGACCGTTATGCAGAAAGTAAGTTTTTAAAATTGAATAACAAGTCATCAACTTTAGCTACAAACTAAATTGTCTAATATTAAAGTTTTAAGTTTAAACGAAACATCTTAAAGATCTATTTTACTTACTAGCAATAATGATAATCTTAAAAGACTTCTAATCAAAATATAATACCTATTTTTGTGCTAGACTATCTTTTTCAAAAATTTTATCCCTTGGGACTTACTTTTCTGTAAGCATTAATAAAAATATTTTTATTGATGCTCACAGAATTGAATTTGAACAAAATATTGATTTTTATTGAAAAAATATATTTTTAAATACGAGGGTAAAAAGAGTTGAAGGAGCCGAGGAAGAAGGGGAAGGAGGTGAAGGAAAGAAGAGAAGTTTTCCGTCTCTTTGGATCTGAATTTATGTAAAGCATCGATAAAAATATTTTTAAGGTTTTTCTGCGAGTTGTTTCTGTCCATTAGAATAGATGCTGGGGCCGAAGGGGTTAATTTAGAATAAAAATAAAATTAGAATCAGAAGATTGGAATTAGGCTCTACTGCCTATTTTATTCTAATCTTGATCTACTTGAAAAATTAACAAAGTAATAGTAGATTTAATAGGTCGAATCTAGGATGAAAAGGACGAAAATAACATAAAAAGAATAAATCACAGTGTGTTCATTAATTTGTTTGCTGTCAACAAGTTTTTTATAATATTACTAAATAATTATACGTCTTCAACTATATCTTAACAGACACAAACGATGCACATTAATAGTCTTTAATTATAGGATGTTTTCTGTTATTTTGAATATTATGCAATGTCTATCTTATTCAGGTTTGCCGAAAGAAAAATTATGATTTGGGTTGGATTTTTCTTCATGTTAATTGGCCGAATAGTCTGCATTCCTTGGGGTACTGATCCACCTTTGATTGCCGAAAAAAATGGTAAAACATAATTAATTGCCTTCTATTAAACAATTGGTACCACGTCTTTCATAAACTTACCAATTACTTTTTTCTAGATATTATCAATGGAACTACATTCCTCAATGGAACCGAAATAGTTGGTTGTCCCAGTGACCAAGAATGGTGTCGATACACTCCTCGGATGACAGTTCTTCAGTTTGTGATTGGCTATGGCTTCACAACAATCGGCTACCCAGTGGGTGTAACTCTGGTTCAGACCATTTTCAGCAAAATTCTTGGCCCGCGTCCTCAAGGTGTCTGGATGGGTCTAATGACTGGTGCTGGATGTGCTTCACGTGTATTAGGCCCCGTTTTTATGGGACTTATCTACACCCGTTTAGGAACATATCATACTTTTGGTATCACTGGAGTGACTTTGATAATCGCCATGATTTGGCTTCAGATAATGGACGAGCGCTTGGTGCCGAAAAGTACCGAAAAAGTTGTGAAAGATCCGAATTTAATTAACAATGCAGAAGTTGAAAATTACTCTGGTGATAAAGTGAATGTGGAAACACCTTTTTTAGCGGACTCTAATAAAAATGGTAGTGTTAAAGACATTGAAATGCAAATTTTAAACAAAGATGGTATTAATCATGATAAAAATAGTGAGCCCAATTGATAAATTTTTTATCATGCTCACATGTAAACTATTTATTTTTGAATCTTATCTTTCATAGCTATATGACAAAGAATGAAATTCATATTATCAGAAAAGATGCAACATTTTTTAATCGATGAAAGTTTGACCCTTGCCTTCAGCTCGAAGAGGTCATTTTTTAGTAGTTGAAATATTAGACTTTACTCCTGAGATTTGAACCGGACTATTTTAATGAGATTATAACTCTTTTATTGAAGTGATGTGATTGATTGAAGTGACGAAAGACTTGACATAAAATTTGATGAATAGTTTTTTTTGAGATTTTCGTAACTATGATGACCTATTTTTTATATGATAATGTTTTTCAAGAGCCATAATAAATGATATTTTTCGTCAATTTTCAATAAATATTTTTATTTTCTAGAGTTTTTCTATACAAAAAAAAACGTAAATCCCACGATTTCACGAATGTATTAAAATAACACGCATAAAGTGTGTTCATCGCAAAATGTTTATGAACAAACTATACATGATTTGTAGACACTTTTTACACGTTTCATAGTAGATAAAAAATCTATAGTTTGTTTACATCTTTTAACATTGGACAGGCTAAGCACGTTAAAAGTGTCTGAAAGAATAACGCGCTTGGATTTGTAGTGTGATAAGCGGCGAGATAAAATTTTAACGTAGCTTTTCAGCCTCTTTAAGGTAGTTATCCCCCGAAAGCTCGTATCAAAATTCATTGCGCCGCAGCTGAGAAGAATTAGTGATACATGAAAAAAAATATTCAAAAAATATTCAAACTTCTGTCAAATTATATTCAGAAATTATTTATAATATGATATAAGTAATATTCAATAATATCTATAAAGTATTATTAATTATTTTTTCTACAATTTGAAACAATTCGTTGTACGGACCTGTACCAATACATCGACATTACTTACATGAATGTACCACCACATGACTATTCTTACATTTAGTATCGGATAATTCATTTTAATAATTTTTTGTTCAATAATTGAATGTCAGAATTGTATGAAATTTTACTGAAGCATTCATTATATACTCATTGATTTTCTGATTTTTTTTAAACGCAATCTTAAATTCCGTTTTGGAATATTTATTGAAAAACTATCACGGGTTACCTTCTACCATTAGATTGCATGTTAAAATCGTAATCATTAATTGCAAATATCTTCATTTCTAGACGACAGATCTTTTTTGTTCAGAGGAAAAATATGTTTATTTTTTATTACTGTATAAAAATAATGCGGTTTGAAAAAAATTTTAAGGAATCGCTCTTGCGATTCATTACTTAACTACCTTAAGAGTTGAATTATTAACTTCCCAGTGGGAAGTTATTGTAATGGGTCCGATTTTGCAAATTGAAAATTTTGACATATCTCCACGTTTCAAGGCATTTAGAGTCGAATGGTATGGTTTTTAAGAGAATGTCCGTGTGTGCACATGTGTGTATGTATATATGTTTGGATTCAATTTTCGTCTCGTGTATCTTGAGAACAAATGATGATATTGACATGAGACCAGTTTTATTCAACGCATAATTATGTAACTTAGAACTGATAAAATTTTGAGCAAAATCGGTCCAGCCATTTTTTATGCAGTATCAAAAAACTAGGAAAACAGTAAACTAGCTAAATCTTATCATTCTTTCCGCTGGGAAGTTAGTCGTGTGGACCTTCCGGGTCGCACCTAGACCGCTTTTTTTACATGGATCTCATCTCTGATAGGAACGTTCCCATTGTTCTTTCTACTATTTACCATCTGTTGTTCTGTTCATTCAATCTTCTTTCGATATCACATTGAGAGCAATATATAGTTAGATTTACTATTAATAGTTCGAAAAAGACTCAACTATTTTCTGTCAAATGAGAAATTAATACAGGATTGCAAATCCAACTATGAGACTCAACTATTATTTTTTAGAGTGCACCGAATTGCTAAATACAAATATTATAGCAAAAGGGATTCTTTGGAAGTTTCAAAAAATATTATTTATAGTTTATAGACATGATAATTTGCTTTATTACAATTAATGAAAAATACATTAATATCCAGTGTTTAACTGTCATGAATTTAAAAGCACTATTTTAATAATAGAATTGCTTAGTAATGGGAATTCAACTAGATCCATCTTTATCTCAATTTCTATTCAAGAAAAATAACTAGCAATGAGTTGTACAACAAAATATTACAATTGTTGGAGAAAAAAATTCTATTCTGATCATATCACTTTTGGACGTAATTTGCCGTGTAGTGTATGAAGAATACTCGGAGAAAAAATTCCAATAGAAAACATTGGAAACTCCAAGAAAAATTACCGTGCGGCACACAGTAAACTGGACGCAAGTTGCCACTCTTATACAATTTATCAGTCAGCAATAGAAAAATTATTGTGCTGGCACAGTAAATTTTACTAACCTGACCTCTAATTTTTATTTAATTGGAATATAAAAATCATTTTGCTGGCAATAAATTGTATTAAATTTATTTACAAAATTTCTATTATATTTCAGCTGTAATTTTATAATAATAATAGTAATATTAATAATAATGATAAAATAATGGTAAAGTATGACTGCTTCTACAACGCACGTGTACAAACGTGGGCGCACATGCACTGAACCTCTGTCATCACAAAGCTGTATGATGATTTTAGAATATTTTTTACGTTTTCTGATTTATCTATATATCTATCAATTCTACAGATATTGTAAATTTAATAATTGAATTAGAATCAGGAATAAATTTCGACAAAAAAGTCTCGACTCACGGAACTCTCTGTCAATTATTAATAATTTAATTGTATTTGTTAAATATGAGTCTTCAATCGCCTGGGTGCTTCGAGTGAGAGAGAAAGTGAAATTTTACCGTGCTGCAATAGAAAAATTTTAAAACAAAAAGTAAAATGTATATTTTATTTTCTAATTTTTCTTTAAAATTCTATCAATTATTAACTGTTCGAAAAATTACCGTGCTGCACTATAAAAATTATTAGCTGAACTATAATATTTCTGGGTAGATCTTATAATTTTTCATTGAAATCTTTATAAAAATCACCAAACGAACAAAATGCGTCCAGTTTATAGTGCTGGACTATAATTTTTGTATTGCATTTTTCTCCGTGTAGTATATATATATAT